>JASANG010003525.1:0-504076 GCA_030248215.1 Enoplolaimus lenunculus | reverse complement strand
GCTAGGACCTAGAAGGCAGGGGAGAACGGGAGGTCTGCCTCCGGCTCCGGTAGAACTTTTTGCCCGAGGTTCCGGCAATTTTGGTAGTAAAATTTTGTATAATTTTGCAAAAATTTATCTGTTTATAGCGAGTACCTATTTTACTCTCGTCACAATTTTCAGGAAAGAATGTTCCAAATTTCGCCAAGAAAGTAGCGTAAACCAAATAACTTAACAACATACTGCAAATATTGGCTAAAATTAACTAATTAACTATCATTTTTACTACCTAATTTCGCCTCACCTCCGGCTCCGGCTCTCCTGGCTCCGGCAAGTTTCGTTGACCTCCGGGCTCCGGCATTTTTCACCTCCGGTTGCACCCTGCCAGAAGGGCATATCTTAAACCCCCTCAAAAGTACTTGTCTCGGTATTTAAAAAAATTTCGGCAGGCCTGTGGTGTTTCTTTCCCGGCGTCTACATCTTTGTATATATATATATATATATATATATATATATATATACCTGAATACAAAGTTCAAAAATGGAAATAGAATTTGCTAATTTCCGAGTAGAAGTTTAAAAATTTTACAAACAGCGAGAAGTTGAAATACTTAAAAAATTTTCAAAATGCAACCATCTTTGAACAAACGCAGCCAGAGGGACAAAACCAAACAAAATACTGTGAATTATCTGCGCCATTTCGGAAACCAAGTACACAGTTGTTTTTAACAATCTATCCGATTGAAAAATTGTTAAAATTTAAAGTAAAACCTTAATATTCTGAAGTCTGCATTTAAGCCAAAGTATGATCCTAAAAAGCATAACAATGTAAAAGCCCCTCATAGTACCCTATCTTTCATAAAACAGGCGTTGATAACGTGTACCACCGTTTTAATTTTGAGATAAACTTCTTAATTTACAATAATTGAGTCTAAATTATTGATTTTAAAACGCAATACAAAAATGTAACAAATTCAGTGTAACCGTATCATCGTATTTTTGTCACGACTCTAATGATGTCGAGCCATTTTCAAAACCCCCGTCCTGGGTTATACGGTCTCGGAGCAAGAGGATCAAACTGCCACAGAGAAGAATTTAGAGCAGAAAATTTTGAATCTGGTCTACGACATCCACATCGAGTGCTAACGAGCGCAGAAATTATCAAAGACGCTAAATTGGCGTTAGAACTTCGCAAGTTAGGCATCAAATCAACTGAAGCTGATCGCTGGCATGGAGCGCAATCGGAAGACCGTTGCTTCTAAAGGAATGTTTGGCGGAGGCAGACGGGTGGTCACTAACAACCAGGCCGATCACTCCTGTTGTTCGATCGAGGACTTCGGAATCGCTGCGAAGTGGTATTTCGACAAGAGCTGGGTACGTTTCAACGGCAGAGACGTTATCAAAATTGCCTGGGCTAAAAACATCTCTCCGCTCTATAGGGATTACAATTCAGGCCGACAGCGAAATGCTAAAGAGGGGGTTAAATGAAACACAAGGGGCACGCGAAGATTAAACATGATTTACTAACGAGATTAAAATTGTACTATGGAAAGCTAAACTTTAAGAAGGGTATTACTGATTACGCTGAGGCTGCGAGCCCGCTCTAGAAGTAAACTAGAATTTAAAGGAAAAAATTACGATTACCTTCTACTATCTGTAACCACTTGTCACATAGAGTTGACTCTGAGCAACTAAACGTAGTGTGCGTATAATGAAATAATGCACAATTCATTGTGTTTACTACACGTATATACAGTACAAATTCTTTCACAAGACGTGAGAGCTCCGGCGGTGTGCTCCAATAGCTGAGTTTGGATGATCAACGCCTTTCACTCCAATCTTCGAGGTTCGAATCAACAGTAGAGAATTAGAATTAAAATAAAAAAGATTTAAATTTTTCGAATACAAAAACAGATATTCTATGAAAAAACAAAGATGAAATCGGAAAACAATTATATCAGAGAAAGAGTTTACGACCCTCAGACTGTGGGTATTTATATAAACAAGAGTGGATGATATAAAGAGTGTGCAACTGGGTACATTCTGTGTACAAAAGAACGTACCCAGCGCACGTTGCGTTTTGGGCCGACACCCCTTAGAGGGGTATTTGTGATTTGCGCACAGCGAAAAAATACATATGCCATGCCACAAAGTGCTTCGTATACAGTCTAAAAACTACAGAATATTATATTACGGGACATTGACCCCCCCTTTAAATAAGGGGAAAAGGTACAGCAAAAATGCAACGCGTGGTGGTACTTTTTGTGCCACGCGAAATCCGACAGATGCATAACCTTGTCCTTGATCATCCAGTCTTGATATAAGTAACATATCAATTTGAACTTTTTCCAAAAAAACAATATTTTAGCATCATAATTTCAGATTTTATCAACAATTTTGTGACGAAATTCGTAATACCGGCAGCGATTTATGCGTTGATTCACCCAGATCAACTCCAATGGAGGTAAACGTTAGCGGATCAAGAATATTTTTGAGGATAACACAACTTAGTGATAATGTCGTCTTTATAGCGCGTGGGAAAAACAATAGTTCATAAGCAAAATTTGGCAGAAAAAAATTGCTATATTAATTTCAACATATGCTTTGCAACAATAGCTAGACCCACTATGCCTCAAATCATACATACACAGAACGGATTCTAAACAAGATCGGGAAGCTTAATTCTAACCATGAACGTAAGCCCAAGCTTAAACTAATTACAACTAAAAGTCTTGTTTTATTTTATCAATAAAGGACATCATATCTGTCTTTCATAAGCAAGCGAGTGATTTCACGTTCATTTTTAAATCTGCGTATCTTGTAGATTTTGGCCCATGTATAACAGGGAACCTAAGCCTAAGCATACCTAAGCCTAAGAGTAAGAATGAGCCTGTTCCTAAGCCTAGGCCTAAGTCTAAGCAAAAAATTTAGTCTAAAGCTTAAACTGACTCTATTACAGCCGCTCCGGATAACGATCCGGCTCTGTTCTATACATGGACCCAGATTTCCAATAGTTAATAAAATTGTGATTTCCTGCCTGTCCTGACTCCTGATATGTAGGACTTACTGATCTTTTGTAATTTTTTCAACCTTTCAGCCATACACTTGCCTGCGAATTGCGTCTCCGCTCGCAAATCACAGCACAAGTCCTGATTCTGCGGCCGCCTACAGTCCGCCTCCCAGTGCGCCGTGGCCTGGCCGGCCCTATTCAGCAAATCAACTTCTCACCGAACCTAGGTCACTGTTGAGCAGCGTTCGCAGTTTGCCAGCTATCAAAGAAACCACTCGATCAAATTGTGAGCGTAAAAGCAACGATTTACTGGAGTTGAAAAGAAAAGAGTTAGCAGCAAGGCTGCTCGTTTGCCCGTTGACTCTTGATCCAAGTCGAATTCCTTCAATGGAAAGCGATGGTTGTAAAGGGCAACCAGATGGATGTATAGAGCAAAAGATTGGGCTCAAGGCAGGCAATATTTACGGTCGTGGAAATGACGATTTTATGGCAGAAAAGCGACAGTTGATGCCAAGTTCTTGTGGTAGCGAGCAATCACTGAAAACTAAGTACGTCGCCACAGCAACGTCAGGTTTTGTGTAGGAAAGCGCATAGGCTTGTGAAGCTTTTACTCGAGTTGTTTACTTTTGTTTACGAAGGAATTCAATATTCCTGTGTCAACCGCTATAAGACTAGAATGAAAAGTGCCCCGATGTGGTAATACAAAACGATATGTTTCGGGTATTGTAAGATTTTTAGTTGAATACCGCTTGTATTACAATTTCCATGCATGCGTATAAAGTTTTAAAAGTAGATTAATTTGATGCCAATCAGCGTCCTCCTGAAACATGACACAACAATACTATAGAATTAATAAAAGTTAAATCATTCAGTTTGATTGACTGCGTAACGAAAACATGTCCGCAAGTTTATCGGAGAAAAGTCACAACAGATGGTAAAGTGTTCCGACGAGGCTATAGAAAACGATAACCCATCAAGTTTTGGAGCTGTATAAATTTTGTACCGCACAGTGCCCTCTCCATACTTGGCTAAACGGTACCCAGATTTTAGCAAACTTTTAAAACATTAAAATATTTGAGTGATTACGTAACGAAACATTTGCAACTTCGCTGACGAAATCTGCGTTGTATTCCAATTGACCGCCCATGTAAAGATCAGGGGCGCAACGTTTTTCTGTGAAATAGAATAGAATAAGCTTGAAGTTTTGACTAATTTTTTGTTTGGCTTAGGCTTAGGATTATGCTCATTCTTACGCTTAGGCTTAGGCTTAGGTATAGGCTCATTCTAACGCTCATGCTTAGGCGTAGGATTAGGAATATGCTTATAATACTGATCCGTTCCTGTTGTTTACATTGACCCAATGACGAACAAACACGTTTTTAATGGGTCATCAGCTTTTTACGCTTAATTTCTATTTATATACTATTTTTAAAACACAAAATTAGTATTTATTTCTTATTGTAATATTTCGAAACAGTGGATCAAAATTTAACCGTATGTGGCGGTAAGCGCAGCTGAAAAATGGCTAGACCCGAAAACATGTCTATTTGGCCGCTGTCATAGAACGTTGCGGTTATGTTTCCGTTACGCAGTCAATCAAACTGAATGATTTAACTGTTATTAATTCTATAGTATTGTTGTGTCATGTTTCGAAAGGACGCTGATTGGCATCAAATTAATCTACTTTTAAAACTTGATACGCATGCATGGAAATTGTAATACAAGCGGTATTCAACTAAAAATCTTACAATACCCGAAACATATCGTTTTGTATTACCACATCGGGGCACTTTTCATTCTAGTTACTAAACTTTAGGAAGAAATTTGATGTAAATTTACCTTAAGTACGAAAATATTCAAATTTTACTTTCCTAATTTCATTTTTATTTATTAGGTAACTCGCTCAATTTATAATGCTAATATATTTTAATTCATATAAATTGTTTGAATTCAGATGGAAAATCAATACAATTGATAATTACTTTCTCTAGTGAAAACTGATTTTATGCTGCATAGTAGTGTAGAACCAATACATCGATATCGGCATTGTAATCGGTATTTTGGAAGAATGCTGATTCGGATACTTTCAATTTTGTATTGCACACTTGAATTGCGTTAAATATATAACTGGAATGCGCAGCATTTAAAAATATGGCTGCAACAAATATTTTGTGAAACATGCTGAATACGCATTTGCATCAAAATGTGGACGTGGAAAATTGCTTGAAACACACTTTTGTTCGTTTCCTCTTAATTGCACAAGAAATTCTAATAATGCATTTCATCCCCAGTCAAAACTGCGAATCCGCAACTATAAGGTTTGCTTTGTAACTTATTCTTGTTTTCTTTTCGAAAACGATAAACTAAGGCGGCCGGGCGTGGGCCTGAAAAATCCGGGCCGGTTCATACCATAATGATAGCCCGCTGTGTTGGAGCGTCACGTTTTTGAAAGAGACTGCTTTTGCATGGCTAACGATTCAAGAGATGACCGAAAAAATTATTAAAACACGCACAGATTTATAAAGAGTCTCTATCATTCACATATTCGCAAAATATAAGCTTTACTAATGTTATTCGTTGCACAAATTTGGAGGTTTATATGTTTTATATAATAAAATGTTAAACTTTAAGGGGCCACCACTTTGAATGAAAAGCTTTGCAGCCATAAGGTTCTAGCTCGTAAATAAACAGTTTTCGACAACTTGAGGTTACGTCTACGTTTTCAAAAACGCGCCTTGGCAAAAAAATACACATAAAAAACTAGCTATGTTACTAATTTGTAATCATATATAAGCTAATGTTTTTCGTAATTGTCTACTTAACATGTTTCGCATATATATGTACTAAACAATAGTATTTTCGTTACATAAATAGCTTAACGTATATGGTTGAGATAACTTATGTAGCACATAAAAAATTGGATTGTTACAATCTACGATTCTGTAGAACACCTTGCGACAAGATTTGAATCCAAATACGAAGGCGAAATTTTGCGCTTCCGATTCTTATGAAAACGTTTACGTTTAGTACTTCGACAATTTTTTCTTTAAATATAGCGCAGGAACACCGGTTGCCATGATCTTGAATGGTCTTACGTTTGTATATAAATACCACCAAAACAGAATAGTAGAAATAATGGACTTTTGATAGAAACATAAGAGACGTGAACACTTTTGGAAGAAACATATAATAGTGACACTACCGTGTCCCTATGATTAATATTCTTTGTGTTCAAAAAATATTTGCCAAAAATAGTGGACTATTCTTGCAGCGGAGAACTTGCAGCTGTAACATACAGCTGCAAATTTTTGTTTCAAAGCCCAAAACTTGCAGCTTGAACTTTTAGATGTAAAAATTTGCATTTGTAAATTGCAGCTGCATGTTTGCGTTGCGAAAACTTGCACGTGTGAATTTGGCTTTTGGTTTTCAAATGGTATATATGCATGTTTCAGTGTGTCCGCAAACGAAAGTGGCTACAGTTCACGAGAGACGAGTGCTGCAAGTTTATTGGGTAAGGAAAGTTTAAGATGTTCAAGGAAGAATTTTAGCTGTTCCTCTAGAAGAAATTCAAACTCGCTTGTAAGTCATCTGAAACCCTTGTATGCCTCTACAAAACAATTGTAGCCCTCAATACCAAGGCATAGTTGCTATGGCCCTGGATCAATGTGACCATTCTTGAGAACAAAAAAACAAGTCGGCCAGCTTTGGCGAACCCACAAAAATCTGAATGCAAATTTTGTTTCCACAGAACAATCACATTTCTGCTTTGTGAAAATATTGTAATCAATGTAATGCTGGAAAACTGCCCAAAATACGTAGGTGGGGCGTTCCAGTTGTAATAATATAGATAAAATCAATGATAGAATATTGGAATTTCTTTATGAGTTTTAATTAAATGCTTTCATAAACATTGTTCAACTAATTGTATTTTGAAAATCACAGAAACGTAAAAAGAACTACGCTTGCTCACTCAATACAGCCCATTCACAAAGAAAGTTTATATACTGAGTGAGAATATGGTCTGAAATTACTGAAGTTATTATGAAAAACATTTTAACATTCTTTTGGCTGTTTCAGGCCAGTAGCCACCTCAGCTTGCTTTGGTGGGCTGAAATTTTTTAGGAAGGGCATCCAAGGGTTTCGACGACGTACTTGCAAGATTGGAAAAATTTTAGGGGGTCCAGAGTTCTTCAAGCGAAGCTGAGCCCCCTGGCCTCTCATCTGGCTACGGGTCTATGCTGTTCACCTGCTTATACCAGGGCCGGAGCAGCCACCCCCATACCCCACATTTGGGGGGGCACCCTAACGTATTGAAACAAAAATCGTCTAAGTTTTGAAATGCGCCTGGCTTGTTGCTCGCTTCGCTCGCGAGTTTGGCGGCCCCCACCCTGGAATTTGGGGGGAGTCCCCACCACTACCTGCTCCGGCACTGGCTTATAGTCATATAATCTATTAACGATAAGAAATCCTGTCTACGCTGCTGCCAAAAAAGCAATCTTAAACGTTTTTTCTAGACACAAATCCACGATATAGTTTGACGTCAATGACCAGTCTGCAAGAAACCAACCTAACAATAGACAAAGCCAAAACTGGTGATCGGCCTATGTTTGAACTAGAAATATCAGCGAATGACTCTGAGCTACAAGTTGATCAACTAATTGAAGCGATCCGAAAAGGTACATTTTCAGAATGTTAGATAGTCATGTTCAAATGGGGCAGATCAAGCAGTGGACTCCATTTTTTTAGAAATGACTGAATCAGGAGCCCAGTGAGTATTTTGTTTTACGAGAATTTTTGATGTGAAAGTTTTCGTAAGCGAACGTGGCGAGCGAGAAAATTTGCATAATTTTTATAGGTTCCAGCTTGGTTTTGGTCAACTTTGAAAAAGTACATTTTTTCTCGTTTCTCCAAAAAGTTCGCGGATGATATAACGCGTCCTGTGACACATTGCATATGCGCCTGAAACGAATATATACACTGTAAATTCCAATGAGTTGATTAATCAAATCAGAGATCGAAATAGTCATTTATGGTTATTTCTGAGTTTAAAACGTGAAACATCAACTAGCTCTGAGCTGATTTAATTCCGAGTGCCAATGAGTTGATTGAATAACTTAGAAAGAGATCAATAAATTCAGAATTTTGCGTTCCGAAAGACATAATTTAGAGCTCAGGCTTCTGAGTGGATTCAACTCATTTTGCTCAGTTAAAATCAACTCACTGGCAAATTTACAGTACAGTACATATACATTGATATTTGCTACGTGGATACCAGCACAAAATAGACATTTTAGGTATACTATATTGCAACCAAAAGCGTGTCAAACTTGCTGGTATGCTGCTAAAATACTATTTTTAAATAGGTTGTGCGTACCAGATTTGATGAATTACGATAGGGTCAACAATTTTGTGTTCCCTGGAGTTCACAATACTCTCGGTAAGTTAATATGGTCATGATTTTAAAAGCACGTTCCAACAGGGGCGTACCGAAAGGGGGGGCGGGGTTCCCGCCCCCCAATCGGAATCAGTTCTTGCGTCATAATTTACATACAAAAATTACATTTGGTTTCTCGATCGCTTCGCTCGCGATGTTGTTCACGGATTATTTTTCGAAAAAAATGCGTTTTATTCAAAAGTAGACATCAAACAAACGCACAGGCCTGACAGGATGCGAGCCCCCCAAACAACATTTCGCGGCACGAACGTTTCAGATAGCACAGACTTGGTGTCAGTTGATATTCTGTACGACTGCATTGAACATTCAACGCTGATGCATGCATCGCGTACTTCGGCGCGATCTCGACTTCTCAAACAATTATTTGCGTTGCTTGACGAAACTGCACCTGCGCTTTCAATTCGAATTGCGACCATGTGTCTAATGGTATGGTTGGGTTCGTAGCTAGGGGGACAGGGGGCTCAGGTCCCCTCGAAAAATATTACCCCCTCTAGATAAGTTTCAACCTTGCCTGTCAGTGGAAACCCTTGTATGCCCTTCGTGGAAATTTTTTAGCCCCCTAGTAATCTGAGCTAGCTACGGGCTTGGGTGTGGTGAATGTTAAGCTTTAGCGAATTTTGAACCAAATGTGGCGTCAAAAGATTAAGAAACAGCAAGTACTTCGAGCAATGAGCTTCTGCGATAAAGTAGTCAAATCTCTTATCCGAAACCCGTGCATTCTAAAACCTACTCAAATTACTTTAGCTCCACGGCCATAAAATATACTTGCATCAAACAACCAGTTGAAACAATTAGCTATATTATTAAAGCTGGAACGCTCCACGTGCGTATTTTGGGCAACGAGCCACGTGCGTATTTTGGGCAACGAGCCAGCTGTTATATGAACGTTTCATATATATAAACAAGACAACATATATTTGCAAATTAGAACACGTTCCTCTGTATCTAAATGTACAATATGTAGCAAAGTATGTATTATAGCCTGAACGCACAGATTTCAGGTATCAAAAGTTTGAGAAAAATGTTTTTGGGTTAAAAATTTGCAACCACGTTGACTATTAATGCTATATTGAACGGATTGCTGAACAGTGCGTAAACATTTTGCGTATGCAAATTACGTATTTGGTTTTAAAAAGACTACGTTGGTATTTGAAATCCATGCAAACATTCGATTGAGGGCCGTTTTCAAATCTGATAAGCGCTGCCTGCAATGGACGTGAGTCCGATATTTAAAACATTTTACACCATTTTTTCAGCTGCGAAAACTTGCACATGTGAATTTAATTTTTGCTCAGTAAACGTTTTACGCTGATTCTATTGAAACCAAAATTGTACTTTTAGCTACGAATTTCTGGTGGCAATTTTGCAAACATTTGTCGGCTTTTGTATATTTTGTCAAAAAATTGCAGCAATGATTCGATGTTTAATGAAGATCAGTTGATTAGTAAGTTAAATATACTGCAAAAAATGGTGAATCAAATTGACTCTTCGAAATAGGCTTTTCGGGGTCTTGCACAATTTGAGCCATAATTCGACTCCACTAGATTCAATTTCGATTCACTGAATCACACGTTTGTTTCTTCACATTTGATTCAGTTTGTGTAGTCCCGAAAAACCTGTTTCGGAGAGAGTCAATTTGACTCACCATTTTTTGCAATGTATGCTATTGTTGTTGAGATAAAACGCTAAACGAAGTATCATATTGGCAAATTGTCGTTGTTAACTAAAAAAGTATATGAATATCGTGCATGGCAAGCATCGTACTCGTTATAGTTGCCCAATATTTTCGCTAATTGTACAAAACAACTCTGGTTATTCCAAGAATCTTCACCAATTAATATCTCCTTAAACTGTAAGCACCTAAAAACTATAAATAACAATCAAAAAAAGCAAAAAAATATTTAAAATCTCTCAAATTTACAGAACACTGGGTTAACTGCATTGATCACAACCGTCGAAAATGTACAACTAACCACGAGGCGGTGTTGTTTACATTCGGAGCGTGGAAATTTCTTTGCTCAAACGGTTCTCACGGCGACGGTTCATCGTCTGCACCCGTGGGAATTTTCTCACGCTCAAATCGCCACGGCGTCAAACAGTCCAGGCGTGCGCCGAGAATTTCTACGTCTGATAAGCGATGCGAAGGACCAAACGAAGGAATTCGAGCGAAATTGGTTCGTTACGGTGCAGTGGTGGTTGTGCGCAAACAGATTGAAACCGCTGCTGAAGAATTTGAGAACACAAATGGTTCAGAAAAGCCCGTCGGAAATGGCAAACAGGTTGACGCAATTAGCGTAATATCACAGGTGAAGATTTTTAGCTATTATAAGCAGCTTGTGTGAAATCGAATAGCAAATTTAGCAGGCATAGCTATTGCAAAAATACCGGATAAAAACAGTGGCAAGCAGAGGTCTTTAGGACTGAGGCATCATTGTTTACTGTGTTTGGTTTGATGTACTCGTTTGTGTGATAAATTCAACGTTCGTTGGGGAAGCTTGTGTTAAAACGTTGTCTCCAATTAGATTTTAAATTCGGGTTGAGTTGCGAGTTGCTCAATTTTAAACGCCAGTTACTTTTTGACAGACGGATTTTGTTGACAAAATTTTACGCATTGTTATATAAACAGGTTAATTTATTTTCGATATTGAAGCATTTCATGAAAACAAAAAACTATCACTACAAAAAAATAATGAGTCAAATTGACTCTGTCCGAAATAAGCTTTTCTAGACGAAACAAATTGAGTCAAAATTCGACTCCGCCAGAGTTTCGTTCGACTCATTGAGTCGCGCGTTTGACTTTGGCGGAGTCGAATTTGACTCAGTTTGTGTAGTCCTGAATGGCCTATTTCATAGAAAGTCAATTTGACTCACCATATTTTGCAATGTGTCAAATCGTTTAAGTCGCTTGAATTACTGAGATTTTCTAAAAAATTCGAGTAAAGAATAAATTTGTACTAAGAGAAAAAATTTAATGATTTCATTTTCAAATTTCATAGAAAGCAAAAATTAATCATGTGTATGTCGTAGGCCAATCTGCTATTCATGCCAATTACGAATGGTCCTAAGTCAGTCTGCTATGCACGCGGACAGCCGTACTTGCTAGTCTGTGGGCCCAAGACCAACAAAGTTTTCACGAGCGGCATGTGCAGAAGATTCCAATTGCCTAGCAATTATCAAGTAGTAAAATTTTTTATGTTCAAACTTTACGTTTTTGCAGGCGTTTGCATTTTTGCGCAACTTATTAGATTCTGGCGTGAGCTGTCAACGGGCATTGGATGGACAACCAATTGTACGGTTGCTGTTGAATGTAATGTGTTGCATAAATAGTCGAAACAAAGAATTTATGCTCAATGCAGCCCGATTTCTAAGGTAAAATACAATCGTGATATAATAAGATTTCTGAATTGTATACGTATTCCATTTTTTGGCGTGGGAATATTGATTTTGAATGATTCGGAATTGTATACGTATTCCATTTTTGGCGTGGGAATATTGATTTTGAATGATTCGGAATTGTATACGTATCGTATTTTTGGCGTGGGAATATTGACTTTGAATGATTCGGAATTGTATACGTATTCCATTTTTGGCGTGCGAATATTGACTTTCAGTGATTCGTCGTGTGAACTGTGTTATCTTTACTGTAAGAAGTTTGCAGTTTTTTTCCTTGCTTTAGTACCCATAAACTCACGAAGGTGTTCTCCGGAGTGCCGACCGTATTGAATTTAAGATTGTTGTGTTACAAAATACATCATTTAATACAATTTACATTTCAGTCTTGCTTATTAAGTTTACTGCTTTTCGTATTTCGGAGCCAGGGGTTATGTCCAGAATTAACCCTATGCTTAAATAAATGTTTTGCACGGTTGCTTACGTTTTCTACGGTGAGTTCATGCACGAGCAAAGCGTATATAAATCAACAGAGGTGTGTCTGGGAACAATTAAATTTTGGAAACAAACAAATTTTCATCAGGAGCGTACGCATGACTTTAGTTTCGGAATGGTAAGGTATGACTTTATGTAAATTAAATTTCTTAGACCTCAATAACATCGGTGCAAGCCACGATTTCATTTCGAGAAGGTATAATTTCATCTAATTGGCTCTTGCGGGCGAGCTATAAAATACGTTGTTCGGACTTCTTCATGTTATTCTACAACCTGTAAAAGTGCGTTTTGTGTTTTTCGAATATGACACAAACTTCACGGGATATATTTCCCTATACCCGTTTAAATACGCTCCTGCTCTACAATCCACATTTCAAACTCAGTTAAGTGTGCTTTTCTGAATCTTCGAAAAACTTCGGGAGAGATATATTCACAGTATCCCTTCCGGGCCCGTAGCCAAGATTAGGTCACAGCGGCTCTGCCCTCCTGGAAAATTTTCAACCTTGCTTGTAAATCAACGAAAACCCTTGTATGCACCTCCAGAAAATATATAAGCGAGCTAGGAAGGTAAGCTGGTTACGGGCCTGATCTCTTCGCTCCGATATATGTTCCGGATTGACACCTATACAATGTTTGGGCAGATGGCCCAATAAGTAAAAATTAAAGTTTTGTCATTTTAGCAAATACAGTATGGCAAATGGATGTTGCGAAACGCTTTCGGTACATGATAAAATATTCGACGCAATTTCGCGTGCACTTCAAAGTTTCCACCGAAAACAAGTGCTTGTTTATAATTTATTGTGATATTTTCTATACGATATCATTAGACTTTATAGCCGAAATTTGTATAATAAATGATAAATTGAAAAAATTGCTAATCATAGCTAAACTATTAATGCTTTACTCAGATTTAAGGCTTAGAAGTTTGAGTTTGGAATTCAGCAATGCAAGTTCAATTAGTTATGATTTCAAGGCAAGAATTATCTCAAATATTAGTATTAAATATAAATTTTGCATTAGGCTAACCGTTGACTCGTATTTGATTTTGATGACCGTACACAAATTAACAGCAAAGTTGTAAGGAGGTAAGTCATTTTTTACCTGCGCTGCGGCTTCCATCTCAGAGATTTTAATACAGGCCTTAGTTAGAATTGCCAGCAGGCTTCTAAATGATGAAGTAATTTTCTTGATAACTGCAGTCGCTAACTTATTTTTTTGGTTGATTTTGAGGCTGAGTTAACTTCTTAGTTTCGAAGTTTTCAAATTTTGCTGGAAATTGTTTTAACCTAAGGGGTGGGGGGGGCGGATGCCCAGTTTATTGCTTCTTTTCGGTTTTCCTCCTCGCCAGCGTTTGCCCAAAGATGGTTGGATTTTGATAGTTTTTTATATTTCAGCTTCTTATAACATCCTCTGGGCATTCCATGCCCAAATTTGAATTTTTGAAAATATGGTTTTTAAGGTCTCAAAGACCCTTGGCACCTAAAAATTTTTTGGTTAAAAAGTTAGACAAACTAATATGTACCGTTTGATGCAGCTTGTGAAGCTGAGTCTGACTGTGTTAAATTTTCTACAATCAAACGTCTGGCTAGCTAGTTATGGCCAAATACATTTGTCACGATGCTAACGATTTGAACGGTGCCAAATCAGTTTTTGACCATAACCCGTTGACCAGGAGTCTGACTAAAAAATATAACACAATGGACTCAGATCGGCAGTCTGCGTCGAATGATATATAATCAGTCTAACTTTTAGCAAGAAAAAATTTGAGTCGGTGGGACCTTGGCCCTTGGGACGTTTAAAAAATCAAATTTTTCAAAAATTCAAATATTGTCATGGAATGATCGGTAGGGTAGTGAGCAGTTCAGATATGTAACAATTTTCAAAATTAAACCATTTTTCACACGCACGCACAGGCTGGAAGGATAACCGAAAACACCCTGCAATTAGCCTACATTTTTTTCACAGGGGAAAGTTTGAAAACCAATTGATTACACACTCAAAATGCAACCATAAAGAGTGCGTAGTATATGCGCGAAGCACAAATTTTCTTAACATTATTTCAAAACACCGACCGAAACTTTAACAAATTAAGCAAAAAAGTTTCGTCCGTTCGGACCAATGGAGGCGCGCCCCATCGCCCAGCAGCATGGAAACATCCTGAATCCGCCACTGTGCTGGGGGTGCCCACATTGGTTTGCTCCGGCACAGGCAGTGGTCAACGTCGGACTGAAAATTAAGTTTTGCGGCAGGATTTATGAGTGTGATTTCTACTTCAGGATATCGCGGTACGACTTCTATTTGTCCTTGGAAATTTGCTTGGTGTTGCAAGCAATTTTACAGCCGAACCCGCCGCTGAAGACGCCTGTTCAACGCCGCCTGATCCTCATAGACGGTGCTACGAATGTCCTGGGCTGATGCCTGTGTTAATGAAAATATTTAAACACAATTTGAATATTGATGGCAAAAACAAGGTATAAGGGATCGAACCAATACGGATCTGTAGCCAGAGGGGCTGCCAGGAGGGGCTCACCCCCCTCCGCAAAATTTTGGCGCGCTAAAAGATTTTCAATCTTGCTTGTAAGTCATCGTATACCCTGGTTTGCGACTCCTGAAAATTTTTTAGGGCCCTAGCAAGGTGAGCTGGCTACGGGACTGAACCAATGTTACTTTTACTTGGCGTGGCGTCGTAACAGTACCCAAAGCATATTCATAAACCTAAGCAAAAAATAGTCTAAAACCTAACAGTATAGTACTGAAGTGCAGTTTTCCAAGAAATCTCTACGCCTGTAAAACAGTAATATGGGCCAAAAAGGACTTAAGCCCATGTTATAAATAGAGAAATTAGACAAAGTGAATATCGTATATGCTCTGTATTACTTACAAGTTTTCCCCACAGTTTTTTTGGCGAAAATCAAAGTTTTACTAGTTTTTTGGCCCATGTATAGAACTGGACCGGCACAGTAGTATAAGCATATTCCTAAGCGTAAGGTTTAAAGCCTACACCTAAACCTAAGCAAAAAAATAGTCTAAAGCTTAAACTGACTCTATTATAGCCACTCTCGAAAACGATTCGGCCACGTTCTATATACATGGGCCGTTTTTTTTGATCAAACCAACAAAAAACATCTTCGTCCACTGAAACTATTTCAGAAATCGTCCACTGAAACTATTTCAGAAATCGTCCACTGAAACTATTTCAGAAATCGTCCACTGAAACTATTTCAGAAATCGTCCACTGAAACTATTTCAGAAATCGTCCACTGAAACTATTTCAGAAATCGTCGACTGAAACTATTTCAGAAATCGTCGACTGAAACTATTTCAGAAATCGTCCACTGAAACTATTTCAGAAATCGTCCACTGAAACTATTTCAGAAATCGTCCACTGAAACTATTTCAGAAATCGTCCACTGAAACTATTTCAGAAATCGTCCACTGAAACTATTTCAGAAATCGTCCACTGAAACTATTTCAGAAATCGTCCACTGAAACTATTTCAGAAATCGTCCACTGAAACTATTTCAGAAATCGTCCACTGAAACTATTTCAGAAATCGTCCACTGAAACTATTTCAGAAATCGTCCACTGAAACTATTTCAGAAATCGTCCACTGAACCTATTTCAGAAATCGTCCACTGAACCTATTTCAGAAATCGTCCACTGAAACTATTTCAGAAATCGTCCACTGAAACTATTTCAGAAATCGTCCACTGAAACTATTTCAGAAATCGTCCACTGAAACTATTTCAGAAATCGTCCACTGAAACTATTTCAGAAATCGTCCACTGAAACTATTTCAGAAATCGTCCACTGAAACTATTTCAGAAATCGTCCACTGAAACTATTTCAGAAAACGAACGACTCGAATGACTTCAAAAAACAGGATGACACTAGACATGGTAACGTCGATGAGTATAGCGAAGATTTACTCATTAAGGTAAAATTTGCTCAATACACCGGGAGTGTCTTTTGATTAAAGTTTCAGATCCAGCAAAATTTACACCAGCGGCGGTGTGTCTGAAATGTTTTTTCTACTTTGGCGAAAAAGTTGCATTTTGTAACATCCAAAACATCGTGTACTACATATTATAAAGGTGTAGCCAGTGTGGATAATATTTGAGGTCGAGCCATCGCTAGAGACTAAAAGTCGACAAGCTTTGCCTGGAGTCTAAGCCGAGGGCTGGTTTTTTTACCAGCGACGAATACAGGCCCCTGCAAACACTGGTTAAAAATTCAATAAAAATGCAGGACCATACCATTGTGGCCGTCCCGGCTTCTGGTGGGTCTGTAAAAGAGTAGGCTTACATTCTAGACTACATTTTTTTGCTTAGGCTTAGGCTTAGGCTGAGGAATACGCTTTTGCAACGTTTTAGGCTTAGGCTTAGGAAAACGTTTAATCTACTGTTACGGCCCTAAAAGTAACATTGGCCACGATGCAGCTTTCACTCAAAGGTTGCAATCAACGTGAAATTGACTATAACCAGTTTTATAGCCAGAACGTGACTGAGCATTGCGTTCAGTTATTACAAAAACGGGCCAGTGTAAACAACAGGGCCATAGCAGTAGTATATTAAGTATAATCCTAAACCTAAAAACCTAAGCCTATACCCAAGCCAAAAAAGTTAGTCTAGAACTTAATGCTTATTAATACTCTATTGCAGTCCCTCAAAATAGTGTCAAATATAAAATATTTATGAAATATAACCTAAATTCTGTATTTAGGTTTAACTTTTAGCTGGTACGCGCATTAGCAAATTTATCAGTACATGAAACTGTCGGTTCATCGCTGTGCAAAAGACCTGATTTGGTTCAGTGTCTCGTTCAAGTGTTAGGTAATTTTTTTACGTATTTTCAAATTCGGCAGGATGTACTGCATTCAGGGTGCAACCGGAGGTGAAAAATACCGGAGTCGGAGCCGGAGCTGGAGGTCAACAATACTTGCCGGAGCCGCAGTACGAGTTTCTGCCGGAGCCAAAGGCAGAACTCCGGTGGTACGCTTGCGTGTATACTTTACGTGTTGCGCTATACGTTTTAATGACATTTGGTATTTCTTTACCATCCCGATCACTAGGGTATGTAACAACCCTTTGTTCCTGAAGTATAACGTCACCAGGTTTATTCGTTATTCAAATTTGGCAGCCGGTATACACGTTTAAAGAAAATATATCTATCATTCATATGATCGTAAAGGATAAGCGTTACCAGGTTTATTCAAGTACAAATTTGGTAGGCGGTTGTACATGTCTTATACAGTTAAAATATAAATGGTCATAATCCCTAAAAATGGTACTGCTGAACTAAACGCATTGAAAATTAAAAACAACAATGCATGCATTTCCAGAAAACAAACAGCGGTTTACGTCAGAAGAATTGGTTCTGAATACACTGGTACTACTGAAGAATTTATCATTTTTCTCAACGGCCGACAATCAACTGGTTCACAATGGAGTCACAATCGCTTCAGGTACACTCAAAAGAATATTTCTGATATTTAAGAAATAATTTCTTCCATTTAAGAAATATAATTAGCAAGGTGCACTTGAAAAGTATTTCTGTTATAACAGAAAAGATTTCACAAAAGTTTTGAAATAAAGTCGGAAAATAAACGTTTTCCAGTTATTTTTTGAAAAATTGTCTTAAATCTCAGAAAAACTTGTCAGATTTGCCACAGAAAATACTTTTCTGAATTAATTGAGAAATACTTTTTGTGTGTATGTTTTTGGGTTAAAAAAATTACAATATTCAAGTTTTAAATATATTACAAATTTCATCGTTCAAAAATCAAATTCCAATATATTTCATCACATGAAATCAACTGAAAAGTAAATAATTTCAAAATTACCCGCAATATTGAAGTATTAATAGTTGTAGCACGGTTTTGTGTTCATCCGATATTTGAAACGCGGCTTTACGCAATATACAGCGATGGATAGATACATATTAGTAAAAAATTTATAAGCGTATTCGAACAAATACGTTCGGAACTTACAGATCCACGAAGAATTATTGCTTGGTATTCGATGGAGGGGCTAAGTTGTTCAGGATCGCCCATAGGATTTTGTTTCAAACTCCGGTCCATGCAAAGATCACGGGCGGAACGTTTTTCTAGCTTTAGACTATTTTTTGCTTTGCTTAGGCTAGGCTTAGGCTTAGGAATAAACTCATTCTTACGCTTAGGCTTAGGTTTAGGCTTACGCTTAGGCTTAGGCATAGGCTTAAAAATAAACTCATTCTTACGCTTAGACTTAGGCTTAGGAATAAGCTTATCATAATGTTCCGCCCCTGTTTTTTACATTGGCCCAAACTCCGAAAATTTATGAATGGGAATGTTGTGTTGATGTGATGGCAAAATGTTAATAAAAGTTAGGCACTAGCAACCCAAGGAGGTGCGTCTATTTTAGCTCCGCATACTGTTCACATTCAAAAAGTAAACAATTTTACCATTGTTATTTTTAGCAGTATTCGATATTGTTTCAACAGCAGACACGTCATCAAAGTGTGTCTTGGAAGCAGTAGACGTTTTGTCAAATTTGTCACAAAGCGATACAGTAACAGAATGGCTGTGTCAAATGAAAGGTACAGCAAACTTTAAAACCACCCCGCGTAACCCACGTTATCAGTAGTTTGCTACCTGCGGGTAGATTGTTTAGCCATGGGAAGCCAAGGGGGCCATGGTCCCCAAATGGTTTTGAAAAATTTCATTTTTGAATAAATTGAAACTATGATTTCGTGTTTTGGGTGTCATACACACACACTAGTTGTTGGTATTTTTGTATTCTGGACCGACATTGCTTTGGTGGTATATGCAACAAAATTTTTCTCACGCCTTATTGTGTGCGTGCGGTGGCTGTTTCTGTACGATTAATACACTATATATTTAAAGTATTTGAGAGCCCCCAAACAAAATACTGGCTACGCCCATGCTTACGGATACTCGTTAATTTTAGAAATCATTTGTTTGCAATTATCTTTTGCCCATCACCAAATCTTTGAACTGCAACAACTAAAAGTTGATTTGACGCCTGGTACATTTCACAAACGTTAGAGATACAATCTTTAACGCCGTGTTATGCGATCATTCATTTTAGCACACAGCAAATTGCTATCGCTACTGTCATACGGCAACCATCACAACACAACTCAACTCCCAGAGCAGCACTCGAGCAATCCAATCAATGCAGCGCTTGTAGTCACATGTATCGGAGTGCTCATAAACATGAGTCAAGACGAGAAAGTTGCTCAAAGTTTAGTTGACAAACAACTCGATTGGGACAACTTAGTTGAACTGGTCGAATTGTATCAGCCGCCAAACTGGTTCATTCTGACGCTAATTTTAAAAACAATTTCGAATGTTTTAAATCATCAATCGCTGGTTGATAATTTGACGGCGAACAGAACACAGTCGTTGGCGACAGTGGCAAAAACGGTGCTGGCGATGCTGGGTAAGTGCGGGCCCATAGCCAGCTCACCTTGCTAGGAGGGCTAAAAGTTTTTCAAGAGGGACATACTAGCGTTTTCAGTGACTTTAACAAGCAAGGTTGAAAAATTTCTACTGTATGACTCGAATAAGGGGGGTAATAAGACGCGGTCCCATTTTGAGTGTCAGTCAGTTGGAGTGTTCGTATCACTAATAAGATTCCGTAAGCGGATAGATTTCCTAAACCCTAATTAGTCTATAAATGTCTCTTATCCCAAATTGTAGTACATAAATGACTCCAGCTCCAAATAGAATTGGGTTCGAAACGTTAAAGCATACTTAGTTTTGAAAGTACATTTTTAAGTATAACCTTGCATTATCGCTCAAGGTTTAATACAAGATAAATAAACGTTTAATACAATGGACAGTTTCAATACCGAATATATAGCAGTAACGAAGGGCGGATTAAAAATTAATAACAGTCCGTAACCGAATAACGTACCTTCTGAAGAGGTCAAATAAATATCAGTCCACTCTTCTTATTCAAGTCACATAAGTAGTGGTTACGGGCTGGGTCGGAGATTTAAAATATAATACATGAAGTTGTCATATATAGTTCGAATGATTAAGTACGTAGACAAAGAGTTGGCAGGTGGCTTCGCCAGTGGCGGATCCAGGATCTCAAAATAGAGGGGGGCAAAATTTCACAGGCAATAAACTTATTTTTGACCCATACTGTAGTGACAGAAATAAGTGGGGGATCCCCATTTTGGGTCCCAATTAATAGGAGTCCGTATCCCTAATAAGAGTCCGAAAGCGGGTAGAGTCCTTAAACCCTTGTTAGGGTCCATAAACGTCTATTATCGCTAATAGTAGCGCATAAACGATCCAGGGCCAAATAAAGGTGAGTTCGAAACGCTAAAGCGTGCTTATACTATTGTACATAAAACAGAGAAATAGCTGTTGGGGAGGGGGCCCACGGCCGGGGTGGCCTCCCCATGGATCCGCCATTGGGCTTCGCCCAGCTCCGCGAGAAATCTACCTCTAAAAGCTATAGACTTTTTAGGAAGAATACATGCGATACCTAAACGTACCCACATGACAGGTTTTATGGTCTGAGTACGAGTTAACTGCTCCAGCCATTGTAAATCGAGGTTAAACTGCACTTAATCGATAAAAAATGACTAACAGTCACATTTGTAAACAAAATATTTGCTCACGTACTTAATTTTAGACTGTGGCTGCTTGGATAGTTTGCCTGCTGAAGCATCCCAAGAATTGCGTAATCATATCGAAGCTATATGGAAGCACGAATTCCTTCCAGCCGCGTCGGTGCTTCTTGAACAAATTTCTACTTTGATTTAAACGTATAATTTAATTAACGCTTTTTTGCACTTAAATAAAAAATAGACTTATCAACGTTTCATTTTCGTAATTAAGCAAAAATTCTATCCTGAATTTAAAAAGTATTAAAGCCACGGCGTAAAAACCGGTAGGGGCTACAAAAAACGGAAAATGATACTGTTCAAAATGAAGAAAACGAAAAACGGATATTGAAGTATCAAAGTCTCAGCAATGCTAAATTTTTTGGCAATTCAATTGAGGAATGTAAAATATTCACCGGGCTTTGTAAAGTTTTAAAGAAAAAATAGCAGATGCAGAGATTGCAAGATATCTGTATTAAAAATTGCGAGATATTTATAAAATTCATAGCCATTTTGCAGGGTGCAACCAGAGGTGAAGAATGCCGGAGCCGGAGTTCAACGAAACTTGCCGGAGCCGGAGATGAGGCGAAACGAGGTAGTAAAAATGATAGTTAATTAGTTAATTTTAGCCAATATCTCTAATATGTTGTTAACTTGCTTGATTTTTTTATGCTAATTTTCGGCAAATTTTCAGAAATTCTTTTCCGAAAATTGTGACAAAAGTGAAACGAACGCGCACAACAGATAAATTTTGCAAAATTTTACTACCGAACTTGCCGGAACCTCCGGCAAAAATTGAACCGGAGCCTAAAGCTAGGGGCCGATTTTCTACCGTAGCCGGAGGCAGAACCCCTGTTCTACCCAGCTATTTTTAGCATAAACTATGTTTTAGATCTTGTGATAAGTTGGGTAGGCTAGGGTACGACAGTTTTTCAGTTTTTAGTTCTTAGCAGCTGAAAATGAGGGACGCTCCCAATTGGTTTCGAACTCGGTCGACAGATTTTTCAGTCCAGCGCGCTATCCACTGGGCCACGCCGCCTCACAATCAATTGCGGTCTGCACGACCCCTGTTTGAAGTTTTGCCAAAGCTAATGACCACGCCGGAAATCGAACCTCGGCCCTCTTGCGCTCGAGCCAAGCATGCTTCCACTACACCACGCGGTCGTTGCAACAACTTCTTATACAGGTATATGTGCACAGGCATGGCAACATTTGCTTTACATACACTTTACGTGCACATATACCGACATCCCTTTTTTACAGGCCGTCGTCCCGGACCGTGAATACAACTACCCGAATCCATGGGCTTGCTGTTTGCAGTGCCCGTCTCGGTGGGACCTCCATGTCAGAACTGCACGGTCGGGACGACCCCTTCCTCCGAAGTACTGCGAATATATTTTATTTTTCTCCTAAATTTCTCCGAAAGATATGGCCACGCCGGGAATCGAACCTCGGACCTCTCGCTCGCGAGTCAAGCGCGCTACCCATTACACCACGCGGCCGATATCTTAGTTCTCTGGTGCTATATGTGCACGAGTATGTATGTGTCTTAACATTACACACTGTGCACATACACAAGCTACACCGCATATACTCACAGATCTCATGAGCTGAGCTAAACACAACGAAGCTGTCTTGCAATACTTAGTTTTCATGGTATACCATGCCATAAAGCTTTATCTTTACCTGCAACATGACCGGAGTAAAAAGCATACTCACTCAGTGTTATTTTCATGTAACATTTCCGGTCGCTAGGTTTACATATATCCAAATGTAAATTAACACGAGGTCAAGTTATCTCGTTCATGACTAAACTGCCTAAACGCTCAATGCCTCACACTAGAACATTTCATTTTATTCGTTTAAATCATACCAGTTATACCTTTACCTGACCAAGAATGTAAAGAACACATACTTAATAATGGGTTGGGGTTTGAGTTTCCGTTAGATAAAAAGATAACAGTGCACCACCAATACTTTATTAAGCGATGCTCTAAAACTTGTAAAATAAACAAAACTACACCGAAAAAAATACTAACGTAAAAAGTTCAAAATATCAGAATTCGCCAAAATTCAAATTTTAAGTGAAAAACACAAAACAAAATTGGCAAAACTTCGCAAATTTAACACCGTAACTGCCCATCTTCGGAAACGTTCAGAAAATTTTTTTCCAAACTGCCGGTGCTCATATAATAGAAGCAACAGCGGAATACTATTGAAATCACCGTAAATTATATAAAAAATAGCATCGCAATATGAATATTTAACAAACAACTGCGGGATTCGTGTACAGCTGACCATGGCGAGTAGCAAGCGTCGTATTTTAATTTCGAAGTAAGTACATGTTTACTGCATTTTTACTGTTCTTCGTTGACCTGTAGATACTTCTGTTTCCAAACGACCATGCATCAATGATAATTTACGTAAGCGGGGCAACTATGTATTGATTTAGGCCCACGTAATCACAGGTACCAACCCATCGGTCAGCCTCAGTTTGGGAAGCTTAGGATTAGGCTTAGGCTTAGCCTTAGGAAAACAAGATCCATTTTTAAATCGAATATTGATTGTGATACTAGAAACTTTTGTATTGTTGCATAGTACAAGTCAGCTTTACACCGCTAATAAACAATTGCATGTCCAGTACAGGTCGAGGAAACGTAGCAAACCACTGTATAGTCCAAGGCTTGGGCCTTGACCACTTACCTCCTGCAAGCTTAGGCTTTGGAAAAGGCTTTCCTTTGTCTAATCCTTGACCTAAACCTAAACCTTAAATTTGAGAAAAATGTACAACAGCTCAAGGTTTGAGTTCTATTGTACACATTGTGTATATTTGGGCAGCACGTACTGAAGGGTGGGCCCACGTAAAGCTCAGGAGCGGAACGTTTTTCTGGAACTACAATACAATATGCTTATTAAGCTTTAGACTATTTTTTGCTTTGGCTTAGGGTTAGGTATAAGCTCATTTTTACGCTTAGGTTTAGACTTGGGCTTACGTTTAGGAATACAGTTATACTACTGTTACCACTTTGTTCTATCCATTGGCAGAATAGGAATTTGGTTATCCTACTGTTACAACCTTGTTCTATACATTGGCAGCACAGTGCAATAGCCGTGCGGTACACAGGTTATACGGTACAACACAAAATACGCAACATTTATATAAAACCAATGAAATCGATCAAATACTGACCGATAAATTAAATACATTATCCACCGGTTATTTGCATATGGCATTAACGACAACAAAATAACCTACGCAAAAACGAGATAATTTACAATAAAAACATATTGCGCAAAATGTATATTTGAAGCTACTCGTTGCTGATTTGAACCATTGCCGTGGGATCAAAATTAGTATTAAAAATTAAAATATCAAAATTACGGTACAATCGAAAATTATTACAGCAACTGAAATTGAAATTTCCAAATATTTTCAAAATCAGAAAGGGATATATCGTTCTTTATTTTTAAGAGTGTAAATTCGTTATGGACATTAGACAGACATGAAGTAATAATGTTTAACTGGCCGGAAGCTCGAAGACTACAGCTTAACAAATTCCATATACTGAAAACATAAACGCTAGTTTTATGTTTTCAAACACAAATTTAGATTTCTTTCTGCTAAATCCTTAAAAATGATGTTCAAAACTGTACGGAGGAAGATGCTAAAGAAAAACAAAAAGGCTCCTGTACATTTCTCTCCAAGGTCGAAGCATTAGGCTTAGGCAAAGGCTTAGGCATACGTAGTGCATTTCATAAACCTAAGCTAAATTGGGGAAAGGTACATGTGTACAAGACAGAGAGCCAGTAGAAACCAATGTAACCGACGCATTAAAAATAACGCTCCAATCATCGTGCTGCGTACTTATTTAAGTTGGCCCAATTTCTTCAATGGACAAACAAAAAGCTAAAATATTGCATAATCCACATCGTTGACAATAAAAATTGGATTTTGCCATCGAAAATACTGTAAGATTGAGTTAACACGTGTCAGTCTTTAAAATTGTCATGCGTAAACCCTTCCTTAACGCAAAAATCGCGTTAATCCTGCCCTAACATGTGTCACAGCCCTACCCTAAGTACATGTCACCACAGCATTTTGCAACATGCGTTAAAGTAGCGTTAAAGAAAGCAGTTTTTGCGTTATAGTAGGATTAACGCACGACAATTTTGAAATTTGATACGTGTTAAGAACCATACCTGATAGCGTTTTCGGTTCGGTTGCAAAATGAAATTTTTCATTGTGAACGATGCATAATGTCTAAATTTGCATATCTTCCTACCAAAAACAAAAATATTAAAGTCGCTATACAATAAGCTCATGCAGAATAAAGTAAACGGTCAAACATGTAAAACGTACGACACCAACAAATAAAATTAAGCTGCATATTCGAAAATACAGTAATATATAACATTGGATTCTGTCGTAGTTGAGGAAAGCCAACATCAACTGCGCTGGCAGAATTCAAAGCTATGCAACAATACCTAGGACCAACATTACTCTGATGACGAGTCTATCGTAAACTTCGATCACCAAAATTCCAAAAACCACACAGCTTTGAAATAATTCTTGTAACACAAAATGAAAGATTTGAAGCTTATATTAACGACAATACGTTCATTCGGGTGCCATTTCAAGCGCACAACTACACCCCGAACCACAAAAATCAAAGAACTACAGCTCGCGGTAATTACATCCAGTGCGAGGTGCACATACCGAATATAGAAACAATTTTCTCAACATCAGCTCATGCGATTTCAACAGCATGATCTGTCAGAAGCAAAACCATTCTGAAACCCCCCTTAACGGTGCACTCCCGTTAGTATCCCTGTAACAAAATATCTAACATCTATTGTACATCCTGCAATAAAATACAGCTCCGGACTACCAATGATTTCCGTGTGTTTTAAACGTCCCCTACAGACTCTCTTGCATCAACAAATTCTTCGCTTTTATCGTCGCTAGTTCGTACTCTGGTTACCGTAGCAACGGGTGCCACATTTCTGGCGGGTTCCGCATTGACACCATCAACTGATACCGAGCGAATGTTCGCTAATCCTGGCTCAGTTAGCGTACCTCTATCATCATGCAAGTGTAGCCCTGGCTCGGCGGTTGACAGCCCACTAGGCCCCTCAACAATATTGCTTTCTTCAGCAAACTTTTGCCTACGGGCCAAGTTTACCCCGGATGACTTTCTCACGAGTTGCTCCGATTTCGACTGGGTTGTGTAAGAAGGACCGGGATCGGTCAACGCAGGATCCATGCTCACATCGGTTGTCTCGGCTGATGCTCGCAAACTTTCAGGAGACATCGAATCGTCGTTGATCCCTGGTTTTCGACGCCATTTCCGCCTACGTGATTCAAGATGACGCTCGGCGCGTTCAGCGCGTTTTGCAACCCGTGCGGATTGATCTTTAGCCGCAACATAAAGCGCTATGTCCTAAAAATGAAACACCAAACGATTATGCCAATTATCCGAGTGACTGCTGAGTTAGCGAGACAAATTTCTGGGCATTGTCCAAAGGCTTTTCGATATTAATTGAAAAGTTTCCGAAGCTTGCGCCACCCGGAAATTACTAATAATCATAACAATGGTAAAAAATAACAATTTCAACTATATCATACATAGCGAACCGCAGTTTGTTAAAAAATTATAAGCCAAAACAGAATTTCAAACATGCAGCAACATTGGTATTTCCAAAACATAACCATGTCATTTCATTTTAAATACCGATATCCTAGTTTTGACAATGTGAAAATAGCTCACTTGAATACGGCTATCATCTTCAACGTGATGTTGTGAACTGAACGATTCGGCTGAACTGGTATGATCATAGTCTTCAAGTGTGCGTTCACCTCGTGGTGATTTTTCGCCGAGCAAATGAGCATAATCGTCGATATCGTGAAGGCCCATTTCTGTCAATTCGGTCATGCTAAGCAAACCAATTTGCTCGGAATTTTTGCGTAAGCGATGCTAAAATCAACAAAAATAGCTACGAACAGCAAGTCTCATCTAAAACAGGCGATAATTCTCATTGCTTGAGTGCTTCAGTCAAAACATAAGCATGTCGTTTGTGAATTATTACTAATCTACAGACAAGCGCAATCGTATTATAGCAGTACCTACCCTGGTTCGACTGTAGCTGTTCAACCAATCACAAACTGATGATATAGTCCGGTTCCTGGTGCGATTTTAGATCACAAGCCCCTCACTTATCCACTATTAAACTAAGCTATTTAATAGCACCAAACCGAATTCAAAACCGAGATGTAAACACAAAACATTACAACGAAATAGTCAGGTAGGTTTTGTGGTCAAACGCCCTGCTGACTTATGTCCATGGAATTTTGGGAGCTTTTTCAGTTGATGACATAAAAATGCCCTCCAAACTTTTTATGCATCGTAACACCTCTTCCAACATATCGACTATGCTTCCATGAGATATTACAAGAACAGAGCTAAAGCTAAACTCACATGCAGCAGACCTCCAGTCAACATCCTGGTATACTCTTCTTGCTCCCGTTGAATCCGTTGTGTTTCAAGAATGCTCGCTTGCCGATCAATTTCCGATTTCTGATGACGAACCGGATCCGCAGCAGCTGTTGTAGACGTGGATGCCCCAGCCACTGCGGCTATTAATTCCGGTGGGACATCTGGAAACGGCTTGACTGGACCGCTGTCAAGTGAAGTGCGAAGAAGCGCTGCCGTAGCGTTTGCGCCCGTTGTGTCGCTAAACGCTGCGACAGCCACGTCAGCTGCGTCGATAGATGCGGCAATAATTGCACTTTCAAGAGATTTCTGACAAAAAACATCAAAACATCAAAAATCACTATTTGCAGCAACTATAAAGTCAAGATTTCAAAGATTTTCTTATATTAAAAAGGTCACAAAGCTGTTCCGGTAATGCGGCATTCAGAATATTGTTCCAACATCCCATCAAAAATGCATACTGTCAGGTTACCACGTCGTACTGACTTGATAAAATGTTCAAACACCTACATACTGCAACAGTTCCGCAGGCGTGAAAACTCTGTAGTGTCTGCAACAGCGACACCATAATGTTCAGAACTCCTATTGTTAAAACATTTTTTACAAATTTCAAAACCGAATGCGCTAGCATCTGGTTCCGAGCTTAAAACAAAGATCTGGTCTTGTTATGAACGAATATCACATCTAAAACATTTCTATTCCTTTCATTTCACCTCATCTAAATGCACCATTTCTGGCTTATTCGACGTCAGAAGTGGATCACAAACCATCGTAGTCTGTCCAATTTCGTGTTCGCTTTCTTGCGCTACAACCAGTCCATGATCGTCAGTTTCCAATACATCACCAGAAGCTGAACCGGATATGCGCATACCGTTTAGATGTTGAATATTATCGGATACAGTCGGGTTCGACAATACCGGAACTATCCCAACAAGCGGCGGGGCAGTGAGGGTATGACCAGGGAACACATTACTCGTTGCCACGACAGTTGCTTCATCACGCTCGACGTCCACTTCCGGAATCAATGCCCTGGGAGACAAAATTGTTTCAAGCGTCACGCGTCGAAACGGTTTAATTCGTCCTGCTGCAGAAGCACCAGTATTCGCTGAGTTACGATGAGGTCTGCGACCGCCACCTCCACGTTTCACCAAAGACCCTGAGGATAGCGGTGCCGGACCTAGCGCTCGACGCACGGCGTCTGCCGAAGTGCAACTTAACGATAAAACATCTTCAAATGAGCCACCGGCGGGTCCGTGTACTCCGGTCGCAGTTGCGACCGCAATAGACGGATTCGAAGCTGCAGATAAAGGCGCGTTGGTTCGAGTCCGTCCTACAGGCGTCTGAGCGTGAAGACGCCAGTCGCTACTCGCCTTTATAATGGAATCAGTGCCTCTCGCAAGCGACCACTTAGTGTGATTGCTATCAGCGCTATGCCGTTCAAGTTCTAGCGCCGTACCCTCACCCCAGGCGGCCACGCCAGACACTAGCGGGTCAGACGCAGGATTAACTGCCGCATCACTTATGTATCTATCATGTTCAGACATGGACGAAAACGTGGCAGCGCTGACGCCATATTGGGACAGAGTCCCAGCTCCCGCTGCTGAGGTACTAAACGGCCGTTGCAGGCCGCCAATTGGCCGTAACAGGGTTGACGCATGCTGTTGCTGGTGAGCAATTTGAGCGGCGATTGATTTTTTTCGTGAAGCTGACAACACAGAAGCGTTTCCGGCGGAGAAAACACAAGACGTATCAATTGCATCGGTAATCGTTGTGTATTCACCGAGCGGTAATGGCGAGATTGGAACCCGAGCGGGGGGTGGCGGAATCGGTAATCCAGAAACGACCGGGGCAAAAGCTAGCGGCACTGGGGGATCACCGGTGAGCCCGACAGTGCCAATAGCCACCGCCGCAGGTGGGAAAGAAAATATCGGCGAGCTGGACGGGGCCGCAATTTCGCCAGATATTAGCTCGGGCGGACTAAGAGACAGAGTTCGTTGTGGTGTGACGCTGCGACGTGCAAGCATTTCCGCAACCAGAGTTGGAGTCGCTTCATCAATTAGCGGCGAACATTCGGCCGGGTCAAGCGAGTGTTGTAGGCAAACGGGTGCACTATTCAGGGTTACCAAATTCGGACTATGACTTCTACGTCGACTATACGATCCAGGTATTGATGCTGGGGTACCAGCCGTCATCGCTGTTCCAAATACACTGTCCGCAGTAGGGTGGCGCTGAAGCTCTTGACTAGAAACCGGAATCAAAACAGGATCAGTTTGGCGCATGGATGAATCTGGGTGTCTAATGCTATCGACGGAATAAATATACTCCTGGCCCACATGTGGTGGCGATAACGACCTTGTGCTTTGCGGTGGCTGAGGTGACGTATCCTTAGACGACGAAAAATATGGGCCTGGAGAAGACACTGGCGTGGGACTCGGCTGACCACTGCGATTTAAGTAAAACCGCGGCTGATCAAACTCGGTGTTTTCAGGTTGTGGCGACGGGCGCATTTGAGTTAAATCTTGCATTTGCTCAAGCTCATCGTGAATAAACGGTGAAAGTGGTTCGTATGATGCTGAATCCTCACATTCCGACACACGATCTGTGTGCTGCCTGTCAGCGTACATCGGCACGGATTGAGTGTCGGCAGAAATATTGGTGTACGCAATTAACGAATTTTGGGCCTCCGACCTTAAATGCATGTGGTCCAGGCCAGTTGCGTCACGGCTGGCGACGTTCGGTAACCGAGCAATCGGCCTTTCAGCAGCATGACAACGACGTGTATCAGCAATTGCATTCTCAATTGATACAACAACGTCTGCAGTCGCGGTCTCCACTCGGTCGTTTGCTATTGTTACTGTCTCATCGACTGATGACGTCATTGGCGATATGTTATCGCGCGAATTACCACCACCAATCATGTCGTCACTTGGGTGACCACCGCCGCCTATGACGTCACCGCGTGAATGACCACCGCCACCGATGACGTCATCACGTGAGTGACCACCAATCGTGATGTCATCGCGTGGGTGACCATCGTCGAAGATGATGTCATTCATCGACCCAACCATATTGCTTGCGTTCGACGACGCCGGCACCAAATTATCATTTGCCGCACCCGCAATCGTTGCTATCAAATCTTCTTCGATAATCGTTGGGGGTGGCACTGTCGCTGATCCACCCGTACCGCCAGGACCACTTTGTCGTTTCTTTTTGCGCTGAATAGCAGCAGAAGTGGCAGCTAGGGCTCCAGTACTGCTGTTGGCAGCGGTCGCACCCGAGGCCAGCAACGACGGGCTAGTAATGATCGGTGGGGGCTTGTTTAACTGATGGGTTGCAGTTGAGAGTCCAACGCGACTGCTGACAGAAGTGTGGATGCCTTCAGCATTAGTTGTTGCTGTACTTCCGTGTGGTAAAACAAGCGACCTGGTCACGTTTGGTGAATCTGGTCTGCTTCGGTGTGATTTTCGCGATTGATCTGGCAATCGAGTGTTCATACTTGCAGTTGCGGTGGGTGACATTCGACTTGAGTACATGTTGGCTGCTGCTGACGCCACCGGGGCTGATATTACAGAAACGGTTGGTGGTATTGTTACCGGACCTGAGCTCAACGCTGAGTATCGGGTGGTGCCTTCTTTTAGCTCAGGCATGGGGGTACCAGGTTGTGCTCGATCAGTGCTTACAAGCCCATCATGGCTGATGAAACTATGACTTCCACCTGCTGCTTTCCGAAACCGCAGCCCATCTGCTAACAACGATTGCTGGTGCAATTCCGCAGACTCGTTGCTGGAATCCAGGTCCACAGCTTGCCCTGTACGCCCATAAGCCCCAGTAGCTGAAATCTGAGGCGACAACGCACTGCCACTGGAGTGAAATTGTCCTGCAGGGTCACCGGGTCCCAAATCAATTGATAATCGACCATCGGACCGCGGTGGTACAAGCCCACCAGCAGCCACTGTCGCTGATGTTACCGCAGCTGATACAATATCAAAAAGGTGTTCTTGCGCTTCTTCAAACTGTCGCATTTTTGATTCGAGCAATTGCATACTCAATTTAAATGTGTTGTATTTGGTTACTAAGTCGTCGAGTTTCATTGACATAAATTCAACTCTGAAATTAAAAAAATCAACTAAACAGAAATATTGGATTAAATTACGTAACGTATTCATCTTCCAAAGGTTTTGCCCAGGCAACTAGACCTAAGACCGCGGCACCAAAACCACACTTCGATTCGACGGGACTGCCCTGCTCAGAATACATTCTTACAAAATTCAGTAGATCCGGTTGGCACCGGCTCAAGCGAAAATACTGGCCCTGGGGCCAATTCTAAACATCTAAAAAATTGATCATCCTTTATTGGAGTCGAGGGTTATGAAAAAGACAGCACTTACTTGTCAGACGTTCGCTTGATGCGTTCTGGTTCCGAAGAAAACATCTTCAAATCCCGCATTCGATAAAACTCGTCCATACACTCTTCTTCGAAATCATGCAACTTTTCAACTTCTTCGGGTTGTAAAAACAATTCTGAAAAGTTGAAATATAAAAACTATTCCAATACATTTTTAATCCTAACGCGTAAACCTAAATCCCTGATTTAGACAAAAAATACGCACTAGTAGACCATTTTGGAGTAATTTTGAGGTTCAGCCAATTGACTTTAGAGAATTTCTTTTAAAATCTTAAGCTAACGAAGACTACAACGTCCGGGGTATTTGTTGTCGTGTAAAAACGTTGCTCACTCTCCCCAAATATCGGTTAAATGATATATAAACTTCGTTTTGTGTTTCTGCTCAGTGTTTACCCCGTTGTAATTACAGTACAATTCATTGCCAATCTATCCTTAATAACAACCGCTGCTAAAGTCAGACAAAACTGGGTGGTACAAAATGTTCGAAATCCTGCCCTGACCTTTCGCTACTGCACAGGAATCCTTCCTCCGCTTGCCTGGTTTGAGACTGTATATCAAAATCCGAGATATAAAAATGGATTTATGCTGTCTCTAACGTATTATTGGTAAAAAATGGGCGTTTAAAATCCGAAAAAATTGAGAATAATTCTAAGCCAAAAATTCCAACTTTTCAATTCATATTTTATCTTTGCAGCCTTCTGAAAATCCGACCGAACTTCGAAAGTTTTCTCCCCACTGTAGATTGTGCTCGCGAAGTACCAGCGCTGTCTGTCTAGCCCCACGCCTTGGTGGACAAAACCGTAGCTTACTTAATCCTTTATCCGAAATCCAATCGGTACGTTGACCCCTTCTGCGGCGACGACAGCAATACTTGTACACAATATATACATGAGGGATAATAATCAATGGTGGAGGCAGCCATGGTTTTTGTTCAAACTCCATCACAATATAATATCGCTGGTATTTCCAAATCTGTTGTGAAACGGCGTTGACGTTTTGAAATGTATTGCTGTGAAGATAAAGAGATAAAAAATTAACAACAAACTATTAAATGGAATTTAAAATACAACAGTTTTCAACCAGTGAAATGACCTTTTTAAAATTTACTTAAAATTAGACAGGTATTCACAAACGAGATGGACGGTGAAATACCAGTCTTTACAATGTTACTTACATAGGTAATATAAAGGGCGATCTATACTATAATCATCGAACTATAAATCGATAGAATTACATGAAACGTAGAATACGCCACGTTTCTAAACTGAACTGAAAACTGTCTAACAGTTGCCAAGGTGACTGAGTTATACCGTACTTCTTGATACAGGCCAAGCTAAATAAAAGGTCTACAAATGAGTTCATTATATTTCGTCAACAACTGCGTTTGGGTCTCACTTGAAAGCTGCAATAAGCAAATTGATGAGCAGTATATTTGCAACCAAGAGAAATGCTGCCATAAACAATGGAGTTAACCAGCCGCCAACCACACAACCTTCACCCGAATCGCCACAAGCTAAAACATAGTAATGCAAAAAAATTAGTTAGCTTACTTTATACAAGCCCATAAACAGCTTTCAAAGTGAGTATTATTTTGGTTTAAGTCGAAATATTTGACGCTGCGTGACATCAGCATTATCTTACTCTAAGCAAAGGTGCAAAATAGTTTGTTTAAAGCTTAAGGATAATGAAATTTCCAGCCAAAAGTTCAGTACGTCGTTGTAGCTTAACAATATCTATACAAGCGCAAAGACTATGTTATTTTGTGCTAAAGTTACCGCACTGCAAATACAGTCAATGGCTGGGTTTCTAGTATCTTTACTTAAGTCGCCGACTTAAAACAAGCGCCAAATGTAAGCCATTGTTAAAACAAGAAAGTATAGCTTCTCTTTATATTAAGGAGGTACTTGTTGCGAAAACAGTCGATGGCTGGGTTTCTAGAACCTTAATTAGGTATTTGCTTCTTAAGTTATACTTAACTAATTACTTAAATCGCCGACTTAAGTAAGTACTTAAATTTTCAAACAAAAACAAACAAACGTCAAATGTAAGCCATTGTCATAACAAGAACGTATAGCTTCGCTTTATATTAAGGAGGCACCATGAGTCTACAAGTTCAATTAAGACGAAGACTACTATGAGTTAAGTGTTAAGCAGTAACATGTCACATTTAGTCACCAAAATAAGTATTTAGTTAACTAAGTACGCTTTTAAAAACGACAAAACGGTTAAGTAATTGCTTAGCACGTACTTCAGTAGAACATTGTGCTTAAGTAGGGTTTCAGAAACACAGCCACTGTTTATTTGACCATATTACTCACAACTTACTGTCAATTTCGGGCGCATACACTTCACCGTACAACATAAAATATGGTTTATAAAATATGTTTCGCACAAGCTGCCAATGAAAATCGTGTTCCGGAAACAAAATCGACTGCCGTATTACGCCAAAACTCATCAACACCACAGCTAAAATCGTTGTAATGTAGAGCATTTGCACAAGCTGAAAACAAAATATAAACCGACATGACAAACAAACATACAAACAAACAAACAAACAAACAAACCAAACAAACTCTCATGCAATAATTATTTTGCAGAAATTGTCATGGTAAATAAAAATGCCTGCACACGGCAAGGGGCACAGCAACCAAAACCCGTTTCAATCATTTCAACTGTCAAAACTATCGCTTTACTACATAGACAACTGCGGTACAAGCCATACAAACAACATCCTAACATCAACCTTATACCTTTAACCAAAGTTTCAATTTTCCAAAAATCCCTAAGAACATAGAAAAAATGTAAACCTTACCATTTTGGCAACCATCGTAATATACGGTCCGAGGTATTTGTTGACAGACAAGAAATCAAGGCTGTACACATACCAATAGGTGATATCGCACGCGTATAAGACTCGAGCCCAGGGCCGAGTTGAATCATGAAATCGAAGGCACGCAGCGACACCGAACAGAGCGACTGCTAGCGTTGACGCCAAATTAAACCGTTGCGCAACAAAATAGACAAGTTTCTGTGAGAATTTGTGTGAATCCGACGTCATCAGCTAAAATTATGGGTACACATTCTAGAATAAGCGTAGCAGCACCAGCCAACAGTCACAGACAAAAATTAAGTGCGTACTAATTGCGGTAGCGTCTGCGGTTGCGGTTTTATAATAGCGTTTAAATTTTCTTTACTCGAGGTCAGTCATGGTGTTAGAGACGTAAGGTTGTAACTTCGCAGTTCGACCTGGCCGATGATAACGTTTTCACGTTCACGTTCCAGTCGTTTATATGTACGAAATGATTTGCAATATATGTTTCGTTGCTTAAAAACTTATCACCAACTTGTGATAGATGCAAGGTGCAACACATTTGAGAATTCAGACAGTGGCTATTTTAATTTACAGGTAACAGGTAAGCAATTCACGAACTGCCGATCTCAATTTGTGCCATCGAAATTTTATTTTAGCCGAATGTTTTTTATTGCTGTTAAAAAAGATTGATTTATAACTGTGATCAAAGATGCAACTCAAACGCGTTTTAGTTAATTTGGCTACGTCTATGAATTTATTTTAATCGTTCCGAATACTTCAAGAATTGGCTAACAATAGAGCACTGGTCGGCAGGGCTCAACCGGATGTCCGTCTCCGGCTGCGGCAAAAATCGACATCCGGCTCAGGTATTCTAAATTGTCTGCTATTTATTGCTGAAAAGTACAACATAATTCTATATTAAGTATTATTTATGATGAAAATTCCAATATATCGTTGCAACCTTTGTTTGAAATGACAAAGATAAGCATTCAAAAAATCCCACATAATGCTTTGTAAAAACAAAATTAGAACATGATTATAGCAAGTAGTACTAAATTCGTATGATTAAGTTTCACTTTCTGTCGAAATATGTACTTAAATATCCCGCTCCGGCACCTGTAATTTTGGTATACGATTCAATCAAGCTGGCCAAACATGAAACCAAAAATCAAAGCAATATTGCTTCAAAAATATGCATGAAACAAGAGTTAATGTTTCGTCATGTTTAAAAACTTTAACTGTCCTTCGCTCTGTAACCAGCATACAGCATTTTGTGCATGACGTGATTATGTAGGTAGTCATACCTTGCGCAACAATTCACAGCCATAAGTGAACATATACGCCATGACAAAATATTCAACCGCTTCCGGATCTCTCGGCGTTCGTTTGAGCACCATGTACGTGAAGCACGTTAAAAAGACACAGTAAGAAATCTGAAACAAGCAATAAAAACAAAAATTAACAAAGATAATACAAATTCAGTTATACAACTGTATCAACGGAACTTTACAGTAAGGATGTTGCAGAAATCAGCATCCGCAAAAATGAAAATGAGCGTAGGTCCACACCCGCGTCCGCAAAAAATTAAGTGTGGGTCTTGCACCCGTATCCGAAGTTATTTCCACGGGTGTTTTCACTAAATTTTGCATTAGAAACAATAAAACTTTTGTTACATTCATATGTTCAATTTCATCTGAGATGTAATTTCATGTAATTTCAAGCTAGAAATCGAAAATCAGTTTCACAGGTGGGAGACGTTCACCATCATCAATCAACTGTACGCGCTTGACGCTCATTCCTGGGAGTGCTCTCACGTCTTGTGAAGATTTTGCTATTTAAAATGCCTTAATAAATAAGAATTGATCACAACAATATTAAAAATACTCAAATGTAAATTAAAAATATAAAACTTACAACGAAAGACCAGAACGTTGTTATTGGAGCAACATAAAATTCGTAAAATTTTTTGCCCAACTTTAAAGGCCGAGTTTTGCGGGCAGAGCTTTTTGTAAACGCAGGAAGACTTCTAAAATTCAAAGACAAAACAATACTTAAATAAGTTGTTCTCTTGGAGTCAAACATATTATTTCGCGTTTTTAACATTAAGCTAAAAACGAATTTACAGAACATAAAATAAGCATCGCACAAATAAATCGCTTTTGATGTGAATGGCCCCGAAATGCTAATATCCCCAATGGCGATAAATTTTGTAACTTAAGAACCGACATAGTGAGTTTCAAAATTCAGCACATATATCGCATTTAATTTACTTTACTTTTGTACAAATGTTGTGATCCATAGCTGCCGCAGTTCGCCTGTTTGAAAACATATTACCAACTTACGAGTGGCGCTAGGTGCTATACACAGTCGACGTTAATTGCACTTACTTCAAGGTGCTCAACTTGTTCGGCGTCAACTGGGCAACGGTCGCAACCTGGCGTATCGAATACCGTTGCCTTCCACCAGTCCCTCCAGCTGGTCCAGATCCACCTATCGCAGGATCACTGCCACCTAACGGCTCAAGTTGAACCGAACACCGGCGTGAGGTACTCTTACGTCGTTGTCGATACAGCTCAGAGTCCGCTGGGTGTTCTATGCGCACAGAAGGCGGTGGGGAAGCATCCCGTGGCCGTGTATCATTAGCGTGCGCGGCTTTGGATCCCAAACCAGAATCGTAATGATTCGCTCCCGAGATCCGCTGTCGTCCAACTTCCAAAGACGTTACGTTTGATTGCTTCCGATGCTGTTCGTGTAAAACAGCACGGCTTCGTTTACGCATTGAAGATGTTCGCCGTTTCTAAACAAGATCTTATTATATGAGCTATGACTATAACAATAATAATAATACAGGGGTAAACAAGGCAAATGGGTACATTACAATCCCTCGATTTTTTTTAATTTAAAACAGGTAAGGTTCCCAATGTAAAAAATTTTACGAGTAAAATTTTTTCTGTCATGCCTCACAAAATTTTCTTCAAGCAAAACAACAATTTTTCATGCGATAAAGGTTGCATACGCTTGCTAAACGAAACATTACTCAATCTAGGACTAAACTAATGATAAGTACTACACACAGAGCTGTTATAATAGACTATGTGGTACATAACCTTTTAGAAATCTGCATATCCAGCCCAACACCACAAGTTGTTAATAAACTGACAATGGGCGCTACACACTGTTGAGACTACGGTTTAAATCACACCGCCCAGCCCCACAACAAAAACGCATACCTACCCCAACAACGGTTCGTAGTAAGCTCGAAGCTATCGAGGTGCCACTGCCTCTCCAATTAATCCTGCCACCGCCCCCAGTTCCAGTCCCAGCAGCGGTACCCTGTCCCTGCCCGCGGGCCCCGCTGGCAGATCCGCCAGCGCTGGCCGATCTCGAATATGAACGACGACGTCTACGCTGCTGTGAACCATCAACACCGCTTGAACTTTTCAATCTGCCGGCCTCAGATTCTGGGTCATCTCCTTTCGTGAAATCATTTCCTGGCACCGTTTGGGGATCGGGCTCAAATCCAACCTGAGGGGGTGACGTTGACTTTTCGATTCGGCGATTGCCAGTGTTACTAGAATCTACATGACTCAAGTGATTGTTGAGTATTGGTGGAACACTCATTTGTGCCGTGTATAAGTGTTGTTTTCGGCTCGCTTTGTGACGAACTGTTGGTGCGGTTGAATCGATTACGTCATCGTCTGCAAATAAGAAATGGTACACGCCATAGTGTAGCTTTTGTCGCAGCAGCTCACGAAATGGCTGTTCTGATAATAATTGATAAATATAAAGATATACCCGTCATAGTTATTATATATGATTTTTGAAAGATCACATACGATGTCAAAGAATAGATGTACACGTCCAGTCAAGAAACAACCTATCCAAGTTTTAAGACACAATTCAAGCGCGTCCTATCGCGACAATTCTATATGAATTTAACATATAAAAAATTGCATATAATACCTTACCAGGCATTAAAGCGTGACTTATCGTTTACCCAACCCTCCCATTCAAGCTAATCTTACCCGACTCGTCCGTAGTCGTCCCACCCGGGTTCGAAAAGGGCCTTCGACGGCCATGAAACCAGCCGCCGCCGCCACCGGAAGCCACCTGTCCTTGCTGAGCCTCCACATCACCAGCCAGCGACGGCCGATGTGGCCCAGATGACGATGGAAGTGTCCCACTGCCACCGGCAACGCTTGGGCCAAGGCCAACATGAGCCGACGCAACGGACCGGGTATCCACAGGTCCGCCGACGTTGGGTGCACCCTCGTCCGTCATGTCGGCAGCTTCCGTATCAGAGCCAGACGATGGTGATGTTGATGTTGAAGTTGACGATGATGACTGCGAGTCGCGACCCGAATAACGATCGGAATCTTTGATTACTTCTGATACGAAATACAAAGCAAAATGTTCTGTTTTTGTAATACCATACAGACTCCTTCAAAAACTGATGCTGCGGTCTTGCAAGAGTGTGAAACCGTAATGGTAGAATACACTTCAAATAAACTTCCGAACAAAAAGCGCTATAGTTGTCGTGCGGCGCAGTTCGCTGTCGTCCGGCAGCGGACGGCAGCAAACCAAACTTTTTGCTTGCAATGTTATGTGGTGTCATGTGGCAATTTAGCTGAGTTTCCGTGCGGTTGCGAACGGCGTCCGACAGCATTAAAATAGTCAAATAGCACCACCCTTAAAAAGCAAAACAATCATTTAATTTGCGTACCAATATGTTCTTCACGGGTCTGCGGCTGTAGCAACAATTCTTCTTTCGTTTTGAAATCAAGCGTTAGTATAGAAAACGGTAACAGCAATCCCATCAAAACCTATAAAAAATAAAAAAACATGCAGCAAAAAATATAAGCTCTCTTAACGCAGAAGCAGAATACTGAACACAACAAGGGGAGAGCCCGTCTCTACGTTGGAATCTACAGTTGTGAACAGAATTAAATGCACTAATCGCGGTAGCGCATACTACGACTGCGGTCACGGTTTTATATTTACGTCTGAAGTCGCTACAACCGCGTTTACAAACAGTTAAAATTTAAAGTAAGTAATCGCAGCTGCTGTTACGAGTATGGTCGCTATAATCGCTAGCAGTTTCCACTTTAGCTACGAGCTAGCGACCATATTTAATTCTGTCTGTGACTGTACGTTTGGCGTTAGATTATCCAACTTGCAATACCAAACACCAAAAAACCTTTCACTACCTCAGTGCGATATTTAATAGCCAATTCATAAGACACGATTCTTGAATTTCAGACTTGCTTAAGTACATTTATTGCGATAGCAAAATTAGCTAGGGTCAGAATTGAAAAACAAATGCCTGACGTTCCTTATTCTCTACATCAACCCACAGGTAATAATACCTTAATATTAGAATTGCGCCTAATCCGTAGACCGCCGTGCCATAAATCAGCCAACAGCATCTGACATCCAGGATGTGCGACAAACTCCATATGTTCAGCGAGATAGGCAAGCGACAGGCACGTCTCGTTACCCCAGTTTGTCAACTCGTACGTTAATAGCTGAAACGTTTGGTCGTCGTCTGTGTTGTACGAAAATTCAAGCAAATCTATTGCGAGTTTGTAAAATTCTCTATAAAACGAAAAATCACAGACTAACGGAAATCCCTATACCAATAAACATTAAAAAAGACTGGTTTACTTAAATACAGACCAAGATCTGTTTCTTACCAGTCAAAATATTAGCTGCATCATAATTTGGCAAAAAATAATCAACCAGATTTATTGGCTTTCGGCCAAATGGGATACGATGCAATTCAGATATTTTAATCTTCCAGCTCACAGAATGTCTACAAACCAAGTGACAACAAGTAACCTTTAAAAGTTTGCTCAACTTGAATTTGACCCAAGCTCTTCAGCTTATTAACTATAAAAGATCGATAATAAATGTATTCGAAAACGTACAATGAATAATTATTCAGTTCATCGCAAATTTCCACTTCCAAATAATCTTCGGCAGCCTCATTAGCCATTGCTTTATAAATCCGAGTGGCGACCAGCGCCTAAAAATATAACAAAAATGATACCAACTAAAACATATCAAACTACAAACGTTTGGGTCCCGAGATCTTACGGTTATTAGGTCAGTAGTAGTAACTAAATATTTTGAAAAGTTCTGTAAAGAAAACCAGTGCTAAAACAGCACCAACTGAGAAGTTAATCCATAAAAATCTTTAGACATCCCGAGTAAACTACCTTTGCTAAAGCTTCCTCTCCATGCTGCCACATACAAAGTGCCATTTTCTGACGTCGCAGTAACACAGCCCATACTAAGAGTTCATTGAACGGATACTTAAAGTGAGGTTCAAATTCTTGCACAGACCCACGATTTCGCTCTTCGTCTAAAAGAAGAAAAATTAACTACTCATGCTAGCTTGACTAGTATCCACTATATTACAAGATTCAGCCACGCTGCACATTTAGAGCGTAGTTAATTACGGAAACAACCAGATATTTGCTCTCTAAAGACGGCGCTATACTTTTTAACAATTTTATTGCATACCGCTAAGCCTGGTGCCGTACGGCGCTGCACTAAAATTGCCGTAGAACGTCGTAAATGTATTTCTAAACAACGAATGCATTAACTAGCATCGGAGCTAGCAAGCTTTGCTTACCTTCATCCGTTCGATGGGTAGGCGATCGCAAATGATTCGGTGTATTGTCCGTCGATCGTTTACTTGTATCACCCTAAAACGCTTAAACCGTGCCATATAAATACCCACATGTTAGACCAATGGCGATAGATACTATACACAATTGAAAATAATGGTCCTTGCATCAAACACAAAACACCGACCAAATTCCGAAATTAATTCCCTTCATTGCGTACCTCAGTAGTAGATGCCGACTGGGCATTAATCTGTTGCTGTTGCTGATGCTGGGTTTTAAGTCGTTCCATTCGCTTTCGAAAACTTTTCCGACAATACTGCGCCAAATACGAGCCACCCATTAACTTTTGAACAACCAGTCCAATTTCGTGTAGCGTCACGTGATGCTGCTTTCGTATTGGATACTTAACAACGTCACGAATAATTAATTTTAACGCGTCAACGCTGTATGTTGGGCCTTTATCCTGCAAAAAAATAAAAAATGCTAAATTCTAAATTCCGCATGCGATGTTTAGATTGCTTGATAGCGTTCCACTTGACCAGAATTTCGTAGAAACTAAAGAGTAATTATTTACTACTTAAATGACATAATGTCATCCATCGTTAAAGACAAAAACACTGGAGGCCTTACAGAAGGTGAAGTTAGACTTAAGTTTAGACTTACGCCTAGGGTTAGATTAAGGCTTAGTGGGTAGGCACTTAACATGAACCAATTTAATCATAAATCATTTTTTATGTAACTGCGTTAATCCCGTGTCTTAGTTTCGCATTTACCGTATTGTACAATTCTTCCAGGCGGTCAATGGTCAAAAATCGTTCCATGGACACACCATTTTCAAGCAAAAGACGAACAAAATCCACGCGATCATAGATTAACGCATCCATCATTGCATACTCGAGCGCTCCTGGCTGTAACGTAAACCCAAAAACCACAATTAAGGATGATAAATTGAAAGGCATGAGTTTCAATTGCTAAACAAACAGATTGCTATAGCTTTTTTAAACTTTGAAGCTAACACTTTTATAACATAAAACGCAATGATGTCTACAAATCTGGAACGCATTCCAAACTCAAATTTTCACAGTTTAGTATTTTAACTAAATATTAGATCAAGCAACAATTATAATTTGAACATCAATTAAAGCAAGTGCCCAGAACACACGGCGTGTATCACCTATAAGATATAAATATGAAAAACAAACAAGCAAGCAAACAAACAAACAAAGAAACAAACAAACAAAAGTAAACAAAAGAAAGTATTCTTAAAATCTTTCAACTAACCGGCCATTCTTGTCCATATACAAAAATATCTGATCGAGCTATATCGGGACGGTTCCAGGTTAGCGCAAGCGAGAGCTGGTCAGGCGCAGACAAATCTTGACCCTTGAGCAACGCAGTCAATATTGCATGATCAATATCTTGTTGAGAGTCTTCACCATGACGATAAACAGTAATCTAAAACAAAAACAAATTAAAACTACGAGCTAGTATTATAGAATTTTGATCCTTATGATGCGACCTAAAAACAGAGAACCAGCTGGTTTAGGTTTTCACATTGACAGCAGGATGAACAAAATACGAAAAATGTGCTGAATTTTGAACCGACTTGTCTAACAGAAACTATCGTATGTCGTACGCAAAAGCAAACTGAAGAAGGAAAAAGCTAGATCGACAGGCTTCAACTTTGAGCAATGAATAACCTACGTAAACGTACTTGGGTCAAGATTACGATCGCTTATCGGGTCCGGCCTTGAATTCTTAAAAATACCGGGTCCAGGTATTTCTTCTAGACAAATTGGGGTTCGAGTAGTTATTATTAATACTGCGTCACTATAAACCGAGCAATAAACATACCAAATGCTTTTTGCGCACGCATAAAATCAGTTCCATGAACACTTTCTTCGCTTGTGCATGAGTGTAGTCAAAGCACTGTTGAATAGTGAGCAGCAACTGTTCTTTTAATGGATCTGGCACTGACCTAAACACAAAACAACTTAAAATAAAATAAAAACAATCTTCAACTGCTAGTTTCGATATTGCTCATGACAGATTATTACCACCTTTGCCACGGCCCACGGCGTTTAATTGCCCCGCCACCCTTGATTTGCATACCAGCCAATTTCGTGCTTACCCATCATCTTGTGCATATTTATGCGTAAACGCCAACAAATCTGCAGCACGTCCGCTTCCGTCACAACAAACAACCGGAACCGGAGGCGAATTTGTGACATAATCCAGCACAGCTCTTATTGTACACGTCCCACCTTCGAGAACCACACACACCACTGGCACTCGTTTGCCACTGCCTAAAATGATTTATTTGAAATTTGTAAACTATACACAAAACTTAAAAAACAACTCAATAAAATATAATATACTTCGTAAAAGATTTACAATTGAATGAAGTCTAAAATTAAGTGACATTTAACTAGAACACCAGAGCCATTCACTGCCCCTCTAATAAATGCGCCAGGTGCATGGGCCCCCAACGGTACTGTACTGAAATCATTCCCCCAAAAGGTGTACAAAACACAATACACAATTACAAACGCCCGTAATCTGATTGCAAAGTATCCACGGCTACACCCACCCTTCCAGCCTATCGCCTCAAAAAATAGTCTCACTTTCGATCCTGAGTTTTGACACATATTCTTCAAATCGTTTTCGCAAAATAATATCCGCTCCATACCGACCAACGGTTCCGTTGTCGACCAGAAGAAAATAGGAATGTTTATTGTTGAGAACAGCAAAACGACCTTTAGGTGAAAACGCTTGTGGATGGTAAGGTACAATGGCCTGAAAAATAGAATTTCAATTCAACAAGATGGTGGCTAACCGCACAGAGATCACGAAGTCCGTGCACAATTAGAAACAAAGATGTGTGACACAAGCACATAAAGTGCAAGACTCCAATGTCCCTTGTTGTTACGGAGACAAAAAACAAAACCGAAAAACAACTGGACTACATGCGCTCGACTTTTCTATGATGACCAGAAGTCATAGAGCTGCAACACTCACCTCACGCCCAATAAAATCGTCACGCTTTTTCAGCAATCCCCACGGCGCAATACCAATTGTGACAATTTTCTTTTTGGCTCGCAAGCCACCGCCACCATCGCTAAGTGCAGACGCAACGTGCCTTACAACACCTGAAACATTGATCAATAACAGTGTCATACATCAAAATCAAATGGTGCAAACATAAAAATACCACTTTAGATTTGCTCCAAAACGTCCAACACAACTTGCTTTAAACTCCTTCACGATCTCTCCAGCATGCTTACCTGCGTTCAGCCCGGAAGTAATAATCCATGCCCCAGTTGTTTTCGCCGCCTTCAGAAGACCTTTGCGGAACACACGGGCAAGCTTAGGCTGCAGAGTGAAGTTTGCAATGCCACCGTGTACAGAAATAACCAATTTTGGCCGCTCGATGCCCCAAACTTGTTCGAATAAATACAATATTTGTTCAGGTTCAGAGTCGAATCCAAGACGAACGTACTGTAAACAAATTATCATAATAAATTATTAGTAAGCCTCTATTTTACAGTACTTAAACCAAATAAAATAGGTCCACAACACAAGACGGATGTAAAACCTCGTTTTTCCCCTTACAACTGCGGGTAGTGTTAAATTTCGGTCATTCTGGGCCTGTTTAGCGACCTAAATGTTTTTCAACTTCAAATGCATAACCTAGTGCAACTCAATATGTAATATCATCACAAAACCTAAATTCGGCCAGCTAGATTGCTATCTTTTATTTCATACAATCAAAGTGTAGCGTAACTCGGTATACGAAATATACCAGCACTTACAAACTGAAATTATCCGTGCTTAACGCATCGTTTCTCTTCACATAAACCTAGTTTGATTTCAGCATTTGGATCTTTTAAATGTCCGGTGCGCTCGGTTACCAACCCAATAATTTGATCATTAGCTCAATAATCAAATCATGTCCAGTCGCGACTGAGGTTGACCATTTCCTTATCTAATATCACCCACCAGCCCCCCCCCCGGATAGAATTAACCTCCATCGCGATCGCGTTTCAAACTGCGACTCTGCTCGCGATTGGTGGTTCTTTGGACGCAATCTCTTGCAAATGCGATTTCAAATGGTCGCGATCACTGTGACCAAAACTGCGGCTGCACCAGCGATGCCTAGTATTAATGGTTCAATCGTTTGCAAATCTGTTTACAACCGCAGTTCGAGACGAGACAACGATCGCATTTGTAGACGCTACAGGTCGCGATCAATGAATATTTCAATCGCGACTGTAAAACTGCTACCGCAGACGTAATCGCATTTACTGCGCACGACATAATTCTGCCCATAACTGCAGGCACTAATTCCTACCACCAACCTGAGCTTTGTGCGGATGTGGGCCACCTTGAAATTCGATCGTTCCATACGCGTCAGTTGGATACGGAGTTGTATGAGTCGCAATACTCCATCGCTTGGACAAATGAACTCCAGGCACTGTGGCGCCGAGATGATGACCTTCAGTAGCAACACGTCGTGGCTCTAAATGCGTTGACATTCGCCCATCGTCGGAAGCTCCAGCTTGAGACTCAATATATTTATGCGCAGCGAGTGTTCTGCCGCATCCACATCTAAAAATAATATTAACAGTCAAAATTATTAATAATACAATCGAATTTGCACGTGCGTTGTGTATAACGACTGTACAGAGTAGAAAAATTACCGCAAGAGTAATATTACGTATACGATCAAAACCGAAAATATTTCATTTTGGACTATAATTAACATCTTATGAATCGAAAAGATACCCGAAATATAACTTTTTAATATTTTGTTTTAATTTCAAAAATACAGAAAATCAAAATGTTACAGTTTTTAATTGAGAAAAATCGAAGCTGAGAATAAACTAACATATTAATATACACAATGCTGAACCTGTTGAAATAATTCGAGTTTACCAAAACAGAACACAGGATTCCGGTAATCAGTCTTGAACAACGGTTAATGCAGGTAAATTTCGGTTTATTATGTATCCCCGTGAAAACATATAACAACTAGGGACTGCGCCGATTAATCGGTATCGGCATATCGGTAATTATCGGCACTTTTCGTGCGTCGGCATCGACCCTGTACTAAATTTGCTAATTCTTTGCCAATACTTTTTCCTTATAACTGTGAGTTGGAATGTTATCAAATTCATTTCTGGGCGCATATCAGTGAGTGTGGTCAGGAAAACTGTTATCTCTCATGCGTTTGCGTTTGAAAAAATTAACTGAAATGAACTGTTCTTATAAAAATTATAATCGTTTATGATGATTAAGGTTTAAGTCTTCATATAAAGATGTAATGTAGTATCCTATCTGTTTATTAAGTATGGTCTACTAAAGTTGTACTCGACATCGGCATCGGCAAAAATATTGGTATCGGCACAGCCCTAATAAAAACTAATAAGTTCAACTTACTTGACCCCATCTTTTGAACTGGCTAAAAAGTGAGTGCACTCGCGTTTTTGGAATGCTTTTTCAATGAAATTTTTTTGAGCCTGAAATAAACAAAAATCAAACATCTCAAATTTTGATAAAATATTGTACTTGAGTTAAATTTTGAACCGAAATTACGCTAGAATCTTGTAGTCACTAGATGCAATAACTGGATTCAACGTTTGTACAAGACAAATCTGTCCAACGCAAAGTCTCACGTTTTCTTACCCCAAGCAAAACGTGCAGGATTAGTCAAATAATAGAAGCCAAATACGGATGATCACCCACTGCAAAAATAGAAGGCACAACTTACGACCATCAACACCAGGGTCCTATTCAATATTAGTGTGTGAACCCAAAGCTCATAACGGCCCATGTATAGACAGGGCCGGAGCAGTAGTATACGCATATTCGTAAGCCTAAGCCTAAACATAAGGATGAGTCTATTTCTGAGCCTAAGCCTAAACAAAAAAGTTTGTCTAAAGCTTAAACTGACTCTATTACAGCCCAGCCGGAAAACGATCCAGCCCTGTTCTATACATGGGCCCTCATACCTTCACAACTTCACATTTTAAAATCGAAATAGTAACATTCGCGTGGCGCTATACTTTTAATGACGTCCTGCGCCGTCCGTTACCGTACGGCGTCGTACTCGAATTACTCGCCTACAATACCGTATGGTGACGGACGGCACCTGGGCCGGACGGTGGCGAATCGTAACGAACGGCACCGTCCGACAAGCATAACACCACCCGTACTCCATCTTAAAAAATACACTTGCGGAATAAAATCCCATGGTCTGGCTGAAGCTGTACATCACCTATTTTTCTCCAAAATTTCAAAATTTCAAATTAAACAAAAATTTACCGCTTCCAACTGGGACATCTTCGTGTCATTATGTAGGATGTACCATCTATAAAAATATGTATATTGGCTGCCGCCACGACGCAATTCAGGTCTCATATTAACAATATTAGATCGACCTGGTACGAAACAACAACAACAACAACAACAACAACAGCAACAGCAACAACAACAACAGCAACAACAACAACAACAACAACAAAAAACCCATTCGACGATTAGCGTTGCGTTTAGCCGTGTAAGCAACTGGCTTCTCCACAGCTTGAAAATTTCCACCGGGGGGCGTTTCCTCGGGGGCCCCTAGGGGTTTCCTGGGGGGCAGCTAATTTTGCTGGGGGCAGTTTTCCTGGGGGGGCGATGATCTGGGGGATCCTGGGGGGGGCAGGCTTAAAATTTTGCAAGCCGACTTTTTGGACCATTTTTTTCATTCTAGATCGTGTTTCCACTCAACTGAAGATTACTCATCGCTCAACATGACAAAAATTCCCCGCAAACGCTAATAGCAATAATTTTAACTAATATTACTGCAAAGAAAATATAACATCGATTACTACTGTATGCAGCGTTCGTTCAACATTTGTCATCACACATGATAAGACGCACCGCTCTACTGCTTAAATTGAACGGTGAATCCACAATTATAAAACAAATTGAGCGAAAATTATTAAATTTTGCTAGCATCCATCTTGTATTATTAAACCAGTTTAAATGTAACAAATCCAGTCGCTTAAGTTCAACTGTAACTGTTGAACCTGACAATTTTCAACCCCGAGAGTACACGCAAATCAGGTGAAAGAAAAATACCCGCTTCAATGCCGGAACAGGTATAGCGAAAAATATCAGATATCGTTGTCGGAACCGGAATTACGACTGCGCTTTGCTACGCGGTAACAGTGGACAAAACTCTACAAAGGCCATACAACCAACCGACCAACCAACAGAACAGGGGCGTCGCCAAACGGTTCAAAAGTCGGACTACATTGCATAACATTTCAAATGTGCGCTGTTACGTGTTCCAAACTAAAAACGATCCTAGCATCCTCAGGACACACATCCTTAAACGCTGCGTTTAACCCTTCAACCTCAACACTGGCTAACCACGACAACATCAACAGTTGTAGTATAATTAAAACAAAAACAGCACAGCAAAAGCCCAATCGGTTTATCAGAGAAAAATTTGAAAACCGAAAAAATAATGTCTGACACAAGACCCAACTTCAAGCGCCTTTGTCTTGGAATCCTTGTCCGTTTTTTGACTGTTAACAATAATTGTTATTTTTTTAAGAAAGCTACATTGTGGTGGTATATACGGTATCAATAATACCATCACAAATTACAACGCATACAGACTGCAATCACACCGCGAAATAAAGGCTTCAAATCATAGCAATTAAACAACGCGTTGTTGATGACCGACGTAGTACAGTTTGATTAGCTTATACCTATTTACACACCGAAAAGCGACCAGAAAACGTTCCGAACCAGCTAAACCAGGTAATTTTACTATTTACACCAATACAGTTGGCCTTACATACGTATTTATTGAAATTTGTTTCCAGCTAAGTTTCATCTTAATTTAGAAGTTTATATATGTATATATACGTATACTTGCTTCACTGCGATGTTTGCAAATTTTTTTGCAATTTTGACGCAATACTGAACCTGTCTGCAGAAAGAAATAAACCAAGTTAAACTCAAAAATACAACCAAGTCAACATTATGCAAAAATACCCCTATTTTCAGGGGGGTATATACAATCGAAGACATATGGCGATATATATCCCGTCCCGAAACCTCTACAAACATCGTTTAGAGAGTCCAAAATGCTTTTACACCAGTCGTAGTGGGACTACATGTATTGAGCGACGCTCGGACACACGTAAGCAGTTAAGCTAATATGCAAATTAGATATTAGCTAACTATTCATTTACTGGTTTTGACGGTTTGTAAACAATTTACTCAGATTCCTCGCACTCAAAAACCCTTCAGTAATCCTAATAATTTGAGAAATAATTTAGAAAGCATTATTTAGGCACCCCAGACTACAAAACATAAAACGCTTCGCTCAACGAGGTTATCTCTAGCTACGTCCCTGCTTAACTCTGCGACGTTAATTTCGGCAATTCTAGTTCCTGACCCACAAGGTACGTACATCTTGTTTTATTGGAACAACACGGTCTGCACGACCCCTGTTCGAAGTTTTGCCCAAAGATAAGGACCACGCCGGGAATCGAACCTCGGCCCTCTTGCGTTCGAGCCAAGCATGCTACCACTGCACCATGTGGTCATTGTAATAATTTTGTATACAGAGGTATATATGCACATGCACGGCGCTGGATCGAAGCAGTTAGCCAAATACCCCCATTTGGGGGGCCCACCCCTAAAGGGGCCTCACCCTAACCAATTGAAACAAAAACCGCTTAAGTTTCAAAATGCGTGTGGCTTCTCGCTCGCGAGTTTGGTGGCCCGCACCCTGGAACTTAACGGGAGACCCCCACCCTGGAACTTAACGGGAGACCCCACCCTGGAACTTAACGGGAGACCCCACCCTGCCTGCTCCGCCACTGTGCACATGTATTACAATGTTTTTGTTTTACATACACTTACCATGCACATATACGCGCACACACTTATGCAACAGATAGTTTTCAAACATCTGCTGCAACATTGTCTCATAAAAAATTTAAATTAAATTACAAAACACTGAAATGCTAACGGCTTGAGGAAACTGAGCGACTTAACTCAATTATTTTTAACAAACCGACCAACTATTATTTGCATATATTACCGTACCAATGCTGCCAATGCATAATATTATTATAACCTAAGTAAATTAGGTGCAAATATTTGGCTTGACGAGTGCTTCACCTAATGAAACGATACTGTTTACTTGTCGACATCAAATGGGATTCCCTGCCGCATGTCAGGAATTAATAAAATAGGCTCAGGCTTACGGTTACGATATACTTTTTGACGCACGACGCCGTCTGTCACCCGCACGGTACCGTCCGGTGCCGTCCGTTACCCGTACGGCGTCGTCAGTCACCACGGCGCCATACGAGTGACGGACGGCGCCATACGGATGCCACACGGTGACGGACAGCGCCATACGGATGCCACACGGTGACGGACGGCGCCGGACGTCAAGTACAGCACAAGCCTTAGGGCGTAGCTATACGTCTGATGACGTCAGCACCGTCCGTCACTGTGCGTCACGGTACGCTATCGTACGCAAATTACTTGGTGACGGATAATGACGCACGGCGCCGTACGGCGACCGACGGCACCGGACGGCGTCGCACGGCACGTATAGCGCCACCCTTAGGCTTACGTTAAGTCTAAATCTGAGACTAAATTTAGGCTTTTTAAAATAATAAACAGTATATACCATTAAACGAACCAGTACACAGAACATTAACATAACATTAAAAAGAAATATTAAGCAAGCCTTATTCTTATTTCAAACACGTAGCAGAATAACATTAGCGCCACCGTTAGGCTTACGTCCAGCCTAAATGTGAGCCAGGCTTTTTAAAATAATAAACAGTACCACTAAAACAACCAGCGCACAGTACATTAATTTCAACTACGTAGCCGAATACGTAACATTTCAACAAGCCTAATATGTAAATAAAATAAAATTAGACTAAATTTTCAACAGACGGTTGACAACTGGATGAAATTTAATACTGAATGCCGTAAGGTTAAAAATTAAAAATTCAATAGAAAAATGGCACTAAATTCGACCTTTGCTAAATTCATTTTACAAACATAATCCAATATTCATATTTTACGCTTCAACTGCTCGGAATATTATTAAACGACTTGAAATTGTGTCAAATTTTTTGAGTCGGACGCAAACTCGCCCGTTAAAATTCTATCTCAATCATTTACCGTAACCCCAATGTTTGACCCAGGACGCCAACACTCCCAAATATTGTTACTGGTTATTCAAAGCCAAAAAAAGCTAATCTGGTAAACAGTTTCTTAGTTAACCACACGGATTTATTCCGTTGCTTTGGTGTCGTAGTAGGCGGCAGCGGGTACCAACGTTAATTCAAGTAACCCTTTACGTCTACATATGAACCCTCCCTTTTGCCTGTTTATCCGCCAAACCCATCCAAAAATAAACCTACGTTCCGCTATAAATTATCGCATTCCTTTTCATACTAAATTTTACTGTGAGACAATGTATACATTATACTTACGTCCGAAATATCTGTATATTAACGTCTGATTAAAATAGTACCACACTACTCAATTCACATAGGCTCAATGAACCAAAACCATCAATTCGGCAAAAAAACCCAATTACTCTCTTCCCACATTCCGGCTCTCCACAATATTCGGCGTTAGCCTCGTCTCGCCCTGAAATATAGCCAAATCCCAGCTGCCAAAACAGTGTTACTAAGCCCGATCTGTGGTTAAAAATCAATAGTTATATACGTGTTTATCAACAAAAAAACGGTTATATATTAACATATTATATTAAACCCTTAAACAGAAACCTAATAGCCCAAAAATAACTTACCGCTGATATATGTATGCTTTTCTTACGAAAATTGGCCTGAACAAACGACAACATCGTGTTAAATAATACAGTGATCAGATACAATTATTACGTAATCATACCTTAGATACATGATCACCAAATTATATACATACGTACTTATATACATATATACGTGTATTTATTTTTGTTATTGCCTCAACCTACAACAAATTCATCAAACCCTAGGGACTACATCCTGACAGTATACCACAGTCCCATCATAATTCCTCACTTCCGGCCGGAATTTGTGTAAAAATTAAATTTCTGTCCCTGTTGCTGCATTCACAGGTGCAGGAACCGAAATCTTTACGGTTTTGGGTGCAAATTATGTATAATCATTTAAACATTGGCAGCTTTGTCTTTGAAAAATTGTTATTTCGAAATGAGTGTTTTTCCAATTACTCAAATTTTGTTAATAAACTGTTTCTGATGTGTTTTCGCAAAACTGTGTAATGAAATTGCTGAAAATTCGCTCAAGAGATTTCTTGGCAAGTTCTCTAATAAGTCCAACGACAAGATGACAGGCTCACTGTCGGACTAGCTCCGGTCTCACCAGTCTCAACTTAACCAGGTCGCTGGCAAGACCGGAAGTCTAAACCCAAATGAACAATTGATTTTGCAACAAAACAGCTTTCCTCGCAGACGTGTCACAAAATACCACACATTACAAACCGTAAACGATAGAATCAGCCTTCCGACCGTATGTAATAACTGTATTTTGTCACAACTGAGACCGGAATTCTGTTTACCGGGAGCCACAGGTCGAAACTCAATGTTGACCTGGACTTCAGCCACAAAAACAATTCCTGTTTATTCTTGGACAGAACCTAATTTTACGGATGACAATGATCGCAACAGCTCGATAAATTTTCAACAATACGATTCGAGGTAACCAGTAACCTAATACTGGTGTGAAACTGGTTTAACCGAACGAACATAGCCAGCCAGGTGATAATCATAGTTCAGTCGTGAAATATACGCTAACCACCGGGAGCTAAGCCTTCAAACTAGCTAACAAACTAACGACCAAATGTATTAATCATACTGGCAATAAAGCGTGTACTGCTTGGGCATTTTCAGTGTTAAAACAGAGCTGGAATTGAACCTGGAATCCAGAACCTTGGCTCTACATTTTCGATAACTGTTACAGCATACCGCCCATGGACGTAGCGACGGATTTTAGACAGGCAAAAAATGACGTTCTATGAAAACGACTACTTGTAGTTCTTGCGTTACTGACTTAAATATATCTAAAAACCGTTTTACCAAAAATTCTTGAACAGGACCTTTTGGCCCCCAAAATACACCCCTTTGGCTACGTACGCCCTTGATACGATCCCAAACGTGTGAAAAGATTCGGTTTTATCAGGTTAAAATCGCCATACAAACACCAACAACAGTTCAAAACCTAAACCACGCAATAAATTGAACTAAAATCAATCGAATTGTTCTCACGAACGTACGCGAGTCGTTTCCCACAGTTGTCAAGCAATGACTGCTAAAAGTTTAGCACTCACTCGTATTAGTATAATTTAGATTTCTGCAGATGGTTTTTGTCTTCTAATGCATAATTTAGTAATTCACTTTAGTTGATAAGCAGGCAATATATACACCAGGGTGGTGGCGCCGAATCCACGATTTGATCGAATTCGAAAGCATTGCTAATTTGACGAATCCGAATCCATTGCTAGTTTGCCGAATCCGAATCTGGATCTTGCATGTTACAAATTTCAGATATATCTATAATTTGGTTCAGAATATCAACACAATGCCAGCCGCATACCTTTTAAACGCTAATATTATATTTCGTGACCAACCTTTGTATTGAGATTTGTGACCTGAAACGAAAGATACTGATTTATAGAACACGTTGTTTAAAATTTTTTATTGCTTAAAAATGTAAATAAAATTTTTTATTGCTTAAAAATGTAAAGAACATTGTTGGATCCGGTTCTTAGATTCGACTTTTTCAAAACCGAGTCCAAAACCGAACCAAAATTTTTTGCTCAATCCGAACCTCTGTTGCCACCCTGACATAGATAGCAACCGGAATTCCGGTTCCGACATTTTTTCACTTTTCGGTTCCGGTAAATTTTTTTACCGCAATCACCAGTAATATTGCAGAAAAGAAAATTAAAATAAATTTTTCAGTGGCATATATTTTTCACTTTCCGGTAATTTGTTCAAATTCCGATTCCGGTAAATTGTTATTCCGGTTGCACCCTGATATACATATATATGATATATGTATATATAATCAGAACTCGTTCCTGGTGGTGGAAGAACAAAAATGTAAAAAAATGAACACACGTCTCTCTGTTCTGTTTACAGCAATGATATATTTGAAAAAACGCTTGGGATACCGGAGCACAAAGAGTATAAAAACTTCCCTTTAATGATAGGGTTATATTTTAAATTCGGGCACATTCGAAATAACAACATGTGTCGCCGGCCAAAAATTAACAATTCTTCTACCAAAATTAAACAACTGCAATAAAAACATTAATACAAAACGCAACAATAAACACCGCCTATCGAGCACTATGTAAAACTTGTTGACAACAAATTAATTACCAAAACACAATGCATTGTAGATCCATACAACTTGCAATTACCGATTGTTTGTCGATACTTTTTGCACTTAGCAATGACTTGGAATGCTATCGATTTTACCTTGCGATGGTATATCAGCGCGTTTGATCAAGAAACTGTGGTGACGGGTCTTGCGTTGGTGTTTGAAAAAATTAATTGAAATGAAACGTTCACACAGAATTATATCCGTTTTTAGGATACGTAACGACGCAAGAGACAACACTTTCCTGATCGAACGCACTGATATACGGCGACATTTGAAACAAAAACCATTCCAACTCACTGGTGAGTGCAAAAAGTATTGGCAAAAAATCGGCAATTTTTTGAAGTGCTTATTGTCGCTACTCATAAAAGTTCTGTTATTATCGCGAATTAACCCAGGCCAAACTGCTATTACATAAAACAGCAGATTATCGTATGCCAACTAGTAATTGTTCTGAATAGCAGATTACTCTACGACATAAACGTAAAAATATATATATATATAAATAAGCGTAAAACAAGTGATGAAACATATTTCAGCAATTGAGTTCGTTTATTTTTAAGTCAACCACTTGAACAATAAAAAACATTTTAAAAATTTCAAATTTCCACAAAAAACGTCTATTTTCCAGAACGACACTTCACTTCAACCCCATCTATCCTGTTTGATGCTCTTAAAACCACACTGAAAAATATAAGTTTTACCGTTCTAAACGTCTACATCATCATACTGCGTTTTGAATCTAATCAATTATTACACTTTACAACCTGCTTGAAACTAAGACTGGGTGCAAAGTGCACAAAGCCTGCAGTGTTCAGCGCTAATAATGTAACGATTTAAGCAATCATACACCAGACTGAACTGAACTCTATATATATATATATATATATATATATATATATATATTATACATATATATATATATATATATATATATATATATATATATCAGGGTGCAACCGGAATTACAATTTACCGGAACCGGAACCGGAATTTGAAAATTTTACCGGAACCGGAACCGGAAACGGAAAGTGAAAAATGCATTTCACCAAAAATTTCATTTTAATCTTATTTTTGGCTCTATTATTTGTAAAATAACCTTAGTCGAACACAGGTATTAATTTTATTTGTTGTATTTTAGATTTTCGTCGTCGACTGAAGTGAAATCCACCATCAATGGCTTATATTCGGAGTACAAGTGGCTTTCAAAAGAGATTCTTAAAAATTAGCAAAGTTAAGAAAACGGCCAAATTTTAACACCGGAATTTTTAAATCCGGTAAAAATTTACCGGAACCGGAACCGGAAGGTGAAAAAATGCCGGAACCGGAATTCCGGTTGCACCCTGATATATATATATTATATATATAAACTGTTACTAAATAATAATTAAATTCAAACAAAACAAATATTTTTTCGAAATAAGAATTTCTCCGAATATCATCGTTGCTTGCAGCTAAACGTTTTATCAAAACATCTTCGATGTGCACTATTAAAGACTCTGCTTAACCGAAACCGACGTACTAGTAATCCTGTTTCAACATCGGTTATATCATAGCAATCATCCGTTGCCAATCTACCATATACCTCTACAATCTTAGAAAACTATACAAATAAGATGAAACTTGGCCATCATTGAGGATCCAACCGAATATCCGGTTCAATATCCGGTTAAAACACTATCCGTGTTCAATTCGGAAATGCAGTATTAACCTACCGGATGCGAGCGATTATTTTAATAACAAATCTCTACTTTATTTTTATCGTTTTTTCTACACTGAAAATTAGAGACAAGATTAGCAATAGTTATAGGACTCAAACTTATTTAAAGCTAAAGGGGGGCTACCCTGGCATAGACCCCTCATCAGGGATAAGAAGAAGAGCTTGAATTATGATTTGGCATTGAAACGGCGCTCAGCGTCTTGCCCGCTTCGCTCGACAGTTTCTTTCCACTATAATTATTTCGCGTGGGGCCCCGTTTAGCAAATTTTCTGGTATAAAATTTCGATTGCCAGACGTGAGTCCTCCGATTCCGATATAATTCAGTTCCGTTTGCCAACCTGCCTTACTACGGACCCCGCCACACGAATTGCATTCTTGTTATTCTTATTACGTACCACGCCTTCTCGAACTCATAGACATTAAACAAACAACGCGCTACACAACTATCACAAACATATGCAAACTATAATGAGTGTATTTCCACTGACATTCACTTTTAATTATTTTTCTTTTCAACTACGATCAGTAAACTGAAACCCTTCAATACTTGTGTGTGTCCACCAATGCAAATTTATGTTTAGGACAAACAGAATGTGCTCGATTTCCATATTTTAATTTTTATCACGGTCATTAACATTTGTTCCGCCAATGCGCTTAACACATAATATTAACTGCTCCGCATACGTATATATACATAAATAATTGCTTAAAAATTCATAAAGAAACCATTCAATCTCCTAAAACAAACTATCACTTCCTGTTTCGGGCTCTTAACAGCAATTGCAAAACCAAAGTCCAGGGCCGGGGCCAGCGGGTGCCAGGGCCATACGGTCATGGTGCGACCGGATATCCGGATCCGGTTTACTATCCGGCAAAAAACCCGCATCCGGTATCCGGTACAAACCTACCGGATGCCGGATTTCGGTGGTGATTTCGTAAATCTCAAATTATTGCAAATTATGTTGTGAGATGTTACGTTTTCAGTCCCATTACATGTAAGTATACGGTAGTCCAACAGAACCGATAAGGTATTCGAGCATACTTTGATTGCCCGAACATGGTTTGGTCAGTAACGTGGCGATTAGAGTGGAAATTTGTAAGATACACAGAGTGTTTTGCTGTGATATTTCGGTGAGTTTTCTTTATATAAACGCAATATTCCGTTTGCTAAAGATAAATTAACATTTACTGACGCATTAACGTGCTAAAAATTGATTTATTTAAAAACACACTATCCGGTTAACATCCGGTTCCGGTAAAAAATCACTATCCGGATCCGGTAGCCGGTTTTTTGCGATCCGGTCGAACCCTGCATACGGTACCAAAAAAATAATGTCCCGTGGCACAATTTAGCCGTAATCACTACGTAAGATTTTTTTACTTATTTTTTGTATATTTTGTATTTTTACTTTTTAGCAGACGCAAAATGTACCATCAATGATGTTCGATGTGCAATTTTAGAAAAATACGTACATGTAATTGTAATATATATACGTAAAATACATGCAGCATTTGAAAAACGACTACAAGAAAACGAAAGAAGATACAAATTGTATAATTTGCCATACATACTTGGAATTTCTTTTGAAAAGTAAGTTAGCATATGTGTCAGGTTTTTAAAAAATTTGAAATAAAAAATTTCTGCACCGAAAATGCCGGAACAATCCAGCGAACAAGTGCCGGAATTAATACTGAAACGGGAATTCTTTGCAGGTTCCGGAATTTGAAATATTTTTCACCACCGAATTACTATTGGATAATTTAGAAAACTTTGTCAAAAAATGGCTTACACAAATTTTGAGCTATTTCATAATCAAGTTTTGCGAAACACATCAGAAACAGTTTATTAACAAAATTGAACAAATTACAAAAACACAGATTTGGAAATAAGAGTTCAAAGACAACGTTTCTAATATTTAAATCATTTATAAATAATTTGCCACAAAACCGTGAAAATTCCGGTTCCCGCATCATTGAATGCAGGAACAGGACCTACATGAATTTAATTTTTGCAGGAATTCCGGTTGAACCGTGATTGATATACGTAGTTATACATACATATATACCAGTCGTAGTGGAACTACATGTATTGAGCGAAGCTCGAACACACGTAAGCAATTAAGGTAATATGCAAATAAGTTATTAACTAACTATTCATTTATCGGTTTTGGAGGTTTATAAACAATTTATTCAGATTCCTCGCACCAAAAAACCTTCAGTAACCCTTATTGAAATAATTTAAAATGTCTTAATTTTGTCTTGTCAATTAATTCAGCTAACTGTTCAATTATCGGTTTTGGAGGTTTGTAAACAATTTATTCAAATTCCTCGCACCTAAAAACCTTTTAGTGCTGAAGTAAAAGTGCTTTTAACCTTAATAATTAGTGAAATATTGCAAAAAGTACTAATTGAGGCTTAAAAACTGTTAATATGCGAATTACCTATTAGCTAACTATTCAATTATCGGTTTTGAAGGTTTATAAACGATTTATTCAGATGTCTTGCACCCAAAAACGCTTTAATGCTGAAATTAATTATGCAAATTAGCCTGTAGCTAATAAACGGCTTAAATTTTTAAAACTCCAATGCGAGGTTAACACCAGGATAAATGGCTTTCAAACAAAAAAAGATTATCAAAATCGGTTCAGCCGCTCCTGAGAACGGACAGACAGACTGACGAACGGACGGACGTCCATATTTCGACCCCAGAGTACAAAACATAAAACGCTTCGCGAAACTCCGAGCTTCGCTCGGAGTTTCGCATCGCTCAATAAGAGATATCCCGAGACCAGAGGGTGCCGGGGCCAGATACTACCATGGATAGATGGTACCAGAAAAACAATGTCCCATGGCTCAATTTAGCCACAATCCGAACGCAGCACACGAAGTCTTACCGCAACAAAATATCTACATATTTGTTTGCCCATCTGGTTTCTTCTTGACACCTATTCATGGCCCCATGTCAAAAAACTTTTCACCTTCAAATAATAAATGGACAAACTTTTCAAACGTACGTTCCATTGACAATACGTATGGGATAACCGAATCTACACGATACAAACCATAACGGCCTATGTATAAAACAGGGCCGGAACAGTGGTATAATCATATTCCTAAGCCTAGGCCTTAGCGTACGGATGACCCTATTTCCAAGCCCTACGCCTAAGCGTAAGCCTAAGCAAAAAAAACTTAGTCTAAAGCTTAAACTGACTCTATTATAGCCCCTCCGGAAAACGATCCGGCCCTGTTCTATATATGGGCCACCATAACAATAGCACAAATGCAGTCCATAGTTTCTTCCGCCCTTTACAGTGCCTTTTTACCCATAGAGTTTAACACACCGACCATGTAGTGGTTTCGTAGTCAGTAAAAGCCAGCTATTCAAATATACACCAGTCAGTTCAATTTATCTCACCTAAACCACACATGTCTACCTATACCGCGACCAAATCATGCCCTTTTTGATGTATGTACTTATTTTTTAGAAGATATCATATTCTAGCTAGCGTCAAACGGTTTACTGCATGTATAATTAGCACCAGGCAAAAAAAACAACTAAACCAAATTGTATAGTAGCACGCCAAATGCCAACCTTTCATATAATTAATATTAGCAAGAGTGAATGATGTCCATTTTGCAAAAGAGTGTACAGCACAAAATATACCACGGAACGTCGCATTTTACCTCAACTCCGCCTGATTCAGGGAAAGCTATAACGCGGCGACTACCAATGATGGTTTTACAATAATGACCTCAGATCAGACGCTACTACCTTCTGAATTTAAGCATACTATCGTCTCTCCGACTTCATTCACTCCTAACAAACGTTCAAAACGAAAGATCAGCACATATTTTTACAAACACAAAATAAAAATATTTATATACGTACTAGTATTTGTTACAAAACCACAAAAATCAAAAAGCCTACATTAAACAGCACCAAACGACAGCTAGGAACTATCTAAGTTAAGCACAATACTCATAAATACTAAAGCCCTCTGTAAGCATAAAATAATAAGAAATAACACCAATTTGCTACAAAATTAAATTTCCATTTAAATATAAACGCAATATCCGTCTCCGGTATTTGTTGGTTACCGGAGCTTGCAAACCAGATTTATTCCGTCAAACTTGCCTAACAACATACGTATCTATAACAGCCTTTTTAATCATGTATATCCTATTCTATCATACCACACCAAATTGAGATAACACACCGCCGGAAAGAGTAACCAAACCTGATGACTAACGAATTATGTTATACAACAACGGTTACCTTGACAAACGAATAACACAAACCGATAGAAACCAAAAAATATATATTTTTCATAGATAATTTTAAAAAATTTATTTTCTAAATTACCCGCAATAATAATATACACACATTCATCCAGTCGCGAGATTGGCACACAATTTCGAACGCTGAAACGCGTTATATAACCAATTTCTTTCTAGTTCTGGTTACTAAACCAGTACATCTGGCTGGATCAACCATGTTTCTATAACCTAGCCATAATATTACAAAATAGACATCTACGATAAAAACCTAAAAATAGCACTAGGGACGTATATATATCCACAACTGTGACTGCGGCCGACGCACAGGAAAACATTAATCAATATTCTTAGTAATATACTTACATCAGTAATATCTACGTACAGAGATAATTTGGCTACCACGCAACAAAAAATGCTAAAAATCCCCTAGAGATCAACACTTGAATTTTGATTCGTTTGTGGAAGGCAAATAGGCTTAAACTAAAACATTGGCCAGCATTTTCAAAGGAATATTTATCACCAGTCAAAGTTAAGTAGTGTAACTTACGAACGAGCGCATGATATGGTATGAAATTCAGCACATTTTTTTTGCAATTTGATTTGCTCTACTTCAATTTGATTTGCCCTACTTCTGTACCAATTTTGAGCCTCTATTCCTAGAGTTTGTCAGTTTGAAAACCTATCAGTAATTGGCCGAGACGTATATGCTATAACTTAATAATGCATAACACTCGTAACTATAATGGGTAATTGCTGTACTAAACAGTTCGTAGTATACCTAACGGTTAGACAGGCACATTGAAGGAACATATATCGTATACGCTTACAGCAGCCATGCAGGTATTTCCAACAATTTACAGTCTATCCTCTACGGGCTGGGTCAGACTCAATTCCACTTGCCTCCCATGGGACTACCACGGTGGCAACAAAGGTTCGGATCAGGATTCGGTAAAAACTTGTGGTTCGGATTCGGATGCGGATTCGGTTGTAAAAAAGCCGAATCCAACGATGTTCGGCAACATGTTTGTTCAGTTTTAAACAATAAAAATTTTAAATATCTTGTTATATTATTAAAAAAATTTGTTTCAGGTCACAAATCTCAGAAGTGAGGTCGGGCACGAAATTATACACAAAAATATTCAAAACAAAAACTCATCTAACATCTGTGTATAATTAAAAAACAAATAAAATGTCACCGTAAATTAATTGCAATACTAAAGGCTTCATAAACAATACAAAACACCATTTTTATTGGTTTACTACAATAGCGAGATCACTTATGTTTTTAATACCTACATACGTAGTAAATTTAATTAAGTAGCTACGTAATAGATGGTAATTATATTCATATCTACATACATATATATATACATATACATATATATGTTTATATGTATATATGTGGCCTGGGCTAAACTGCTATTGAACTTATAGACCAATCAGATTTGATTATTCTACCAGACGCTATACCGTTAATCAGTCAGTGTTGGTATTACATCACTGTTACGAAGTGAAAGTACACTTGATTTTCCAAGCCATAAATTACATCAACCAGGTAGCCGACGTGCTCAATAGTACGTAGTAGTAGTAGCATTTAGGAGGGTCGTATACAAAGAGAACACATATTTCAGCCGAAATTACTAGCAGGAATCAAAAAAGAGCTTTTAAAGGTTGTCGAAAAACTTGTAGAGGTCAAAAAGATATTCTATCTCGCTACGCTCACTCGCAAAAATATTTTACACGTTGTTTTAATATTCCAGACGAAATGAATTGCTGGCCACGCTTCTCGGCCAATGTATAGAACAGTGCCATAACATTAGTACAAACATATTCCTAAGCCAAAACAGCGTAAAACTGAGCTTATGTCTAAGCATAAGCAAAAACGTTAGTCTAAACTTTAAGCTCACTCTATTGCAGTCCCACAGAAACACGTTCCACCCCTGATCTTTGCATGGTCCCGCTTCTGGCAGCCATAGGTTTACTTTCTTCGAGAAAAATACCGGCTGAGCACTACTGTTTGCATCAAATCCGGTACAAGCAAAACCCAAAACTTGAAACATAAACGCTTTCGCACGTAAATATACAAAATATTCTATCCCCAAGCAAGCACGTAGTATGTTCATTTTATCTTAAAATAAGTTTTTAAATAAATATCTTCGAATTTATATTAAATTATGTAACAATATTAAACAAATGTTCACAGCTTTCATAAAAAACATAACCAAACTTTGAGCGAAAAAAACTATGTAACACATTCATTACTATTCATAACTAAACGAAAAGTAACGCAAATACACGCGAAAATATTACAATTAACGCATGTACGTGACATCAATTAACATAAAATATGAGTTAATCCATGCTCAGAGTTGGCAAACACCAGGGCGAGCTGAAATTAACAGTGAGCGATTCTATGTTTATACGAGGGTGCAAAACCGAACTGGTTTGTATCGCAATTGAAACGGCAAATTTATACTGGAATGAAACACATACGTATTGCAATCCGCCCTATTCGACTCCATTAAATCTATTTTATAACGAAAGACTAATATTTTCGAAACCTCTGCATGTATAAAACATAACGATCAATGTATCCGCTCGCTTTATGAAAGTTATATACGTGCACCTCATCGTCATGGAGCCGGCTCCAGTACCAACCGGGGCTACGATAAAACATGTAAACCTATCAACAAGAAGTACGATGACATACGTATTACGCATAAACATTGTGGCTAACAGTGGGAAAATAAACAATATCTATATATTGTGTAGTGTGTGCAGCAAACCCTGCGAAAATAAAAACAATGCCATGTACACTAATTTTTTTTGTGATTTTCATATTTTTCAAACGAGAATCGACCGTGATTGGTTTTTTCCACGCGAGTCAACTAAGGATTGTATAAAAACTGGGTCTGGTTAGGCGCCGTCAAATAACGTGACTCTCATAAAAATCCTATCACGCTCAGTTGTCGTGTGAAAATACGAAAATCACAAACAATTACGGTACATGGTATTTTCTGTTTTCCCTTAGTTTGCTGTGCACGTTACACAATATAACGATTTGTTTATTTCCCAACTGTTAGCCACCATATGTATTTACGTATATTGCAGCTCATGCTGATAGTTATATCTACGTCTTCTAACTTGGTCCCGATACCAGTAGAAATTCTGGTACCGGGAAAACTCCATTATATATTACGTATATGACTACATTATGTTGTTACGTATTGAGGAGATACGAGGAAAACGCGACATAATGCTCAACTCCCTCCGGAAAGAAAATTTTGTAAAAAAAATAAAAATTTCAGAAAATGCTATAAAATTTGGGCTTTGCGAAAGCGCAAAGCATGGGGGTACAATTTGTAAAATGTGGAACATTGTTTTGCAAATAGATGAAAAGTTGTGGGGTACAAAACTCAAAATCTGATCACTCCCACCCCGGGAATTTTCGATTTTTTTCAAGTAATGACAGGTTTTCCTGCAACGCAATATCTGATCCACCTGGAAACTAGAAAGTTGCAAATTTTTAAAACAATACTGGTCGTTGCAACACTCAACAGAAACAGCACTTAAACTGCAACAATCTACATGTATATATATGCCCTACTGCAGTGGGCTAGGTTAGCCCGCTTAATAAAAACACTGCTTAATGTTGGTTTTGTTGCCAACAACTCAAACCAGACTTATACATATTACGTATAAAGTTATAAAATGACGATTCCACTTTCCGCGAGGGATCAAAGTCCACCGACCAAAATTAAATACCGGAATTATTAACTAGGATAAAAATTTATCGGAACCATAACTGGAAGGTGAAAAAATGCTGGAACCGGAATTCCGGTTGCAGCCTGGTGTCAATATAGATACAACTTGTTGCTAAAATGATTTGAAGGAAAAAGTGGTGTAGTAAAGAAGCTCATTGAGGGAAGCTGCACAAGGCTCGTTTTTAGATCAAATTTTGGCAACCATTAATGCTGCCTAGAGTTGTGCAATGAGTCTGTGATTAAGTAGGTATGTGACCTAAACCGCATGGAATTTTTTGAACAAAGACATTTTGCACAAAAATTAGAAAACGGAGACGGTAGAACGAATTAACAAATTTTTTGCAACGTTCGGGGGAGTAAAATGAAACCGAGATCAGTCAGTGTGCAAACGGAGTTCTAGCTCCGGTTCCGGCGATTTTTCACTTCGTTCCGGTTGTGGTAAAATTTTTACCGGAATTAAAAATTCCGGTATTAAATTTTAGTTGGTGGAAATTAAGTATTTGACTAAAAATGATCATAAAAATTAAATATATTTTATTAGTACAGCATGTATACCTTGACAATCGCCGAAAATAAACCATATAAGGTAGATTTCGTTTCCACGGATTATGAAAATCTAAAATACAGGAGATAAAGTGAATATCTATCTCTAACTAGGGTTATTTTACCAATAATGTTGCAAAAAATAAAATTAAAATGAATTTTTTGGTAGCACGTTTTTCGGTAATTTTTTCAAATTCTGGTCCCGGTCAATTGTAATTCCGGTTGCACCCTGCCACCAGTTAAGGAGTTATTACCAAAAATGTCAGAAAAATCCGTGGGATCAAAATGTCGGCGAATCTTGTTTCTACATTAGTTGTTCTCAGGGAGAATAGGCATTGACTCACTCACCGGGGGAGCATCACGAATTTGGTTAGGCTGCTTGCTATGCCGTCTTGTGGTGTCACTAATACGTAAAAAATAAATAAATAAATAAATAAATAAATATAAATACCTCCTCGATTTTCGTACTCCCCATTAGACAATTCGTCTCTTTTATTTCGTTTCGATAGTTGACAAATGTCGTTTCCGCTGAAAAACGACCACAATATTTAAATGGTTATGAATAATTCACCACAACCGTTAAAATTCCGGTTCCTGCATCTTTGAATACAGGAACAGGAACCGGATTTGAATTTTTGCAGGAAATCATGCAACCTGCTATTACGTTTGTTAAAAAACTGCAGTTGTACACTGTAAACCAACTGGATGTTCGACTGGACAGGTAAGTTCGGGAATTTGAGACATTTTCATTATATACAGCAGGAAAAGCAGGCATAGAGGAAGAGGTTCAGCCCGCCTATTCAAATAGTTTTACGGTCGATTATATATCCAAACGTATGCTAGCGGCAAGGATACTTTATAGTGCAAGACAATCCATTGCATATAGCCAGGACAGGACAAGTGTCTTACTCTCACATGCTACACCATTCAAATTCTGTTTATGTAAACTTGGAGTATAAAGCTACGTTTTTGCAGTACTACAACTAATTACTTACTCAGCAGAAGTTTATTTATTAATATATATCAGCTAACTAATCCGGTTCTAACACATAAAACGATGGCAAAGACACCATAAGTTTAAAGCAGCGTTATAATTAAAATACTAAATGCAATACTGATAATCAAGCGGCTAAAACAAAACTTAAATTTAACGTAAATGTCGTGCCGGCGTTCTATACTAAAATACAATCTTAAAATACAGAAAAGTATCGTAGTTAAACATAGATGGTAAAAGTATACTAGCTACAGCATTTAAAGTTTAAACTTTTACTAATAGCAAAGGGTACTTTCAAATGATTTCTATTTTTGTCATAGTACAAAATGAAACGGACCAGAAAAAGAACATTACTCAAGAAATCTTTTAAAATCCTGGGTGGAAACGTTATTTTTTTCGTTATTTCTCGGAAATCAAATGTTTGATTGATTCATGCTACTTAATGTATTTCTGTAAACATGGAGTACTCAACTTCAACTTGGTATTACAAAACTACTGAAAGCAGCCATAACACAACTGACCGTGTTACTTTCAGGGGGGGTAAAGTTTTCATGAGGACAACAATGGTGCCGGAGGGCAACGTTTGCTACTGCTGTTTGTGCATACGCGAATATTAATATTTCACTTCGTTTTTGTTGTTGTTGTTATTGTTTTATTTGTGGTTTGACAAGTAAAAGAAGGTTAATGCAAATAGCTTGGAGATGACAGCCCCATCTTGCTTTCTCAGCAAAAATATTACTGTCCGTTTTCACGATTTCGTTGCGCTAATATATAGGTCTCCTGGTTTCCGTTTTCTCAACAAAAACAGAAAACATTTACAGTTATCTCATTTTTTCGTAAAGCGAAATATGCAGCTGACAAGTTTTCCTGTTTCTCGAGCAAAAGTATGCAGCGTTCTCATTTACCCATTTGCCCGAAGCAAGTCTGTCCATATTTTAATTTTTCCAGTGAGAATGATCTCACTATTAATAAAATACACTAAGCACAATCACAGGTGCGAAAAACATTTGTTAAAATTTAACAAAATACTTTTTATTCTGCATTTGTTAATATTATAAGTACTATAAAACAAAACTAATTATCTGAACATGTCATGTAGTAAGAAGTTCTGGCAATCTGGTGCCAGCACGGTTTCGAACATTATTTCGTAACCCTTACACTCTCGATTAATTCGGCATGCTACACCATAAGTAAAAGCTTACATAAGTACCATTCAGCTTTGAATGGAAAGTGTTATCTGATCTTTCCACAACCTAAACTTTTAATGAAAATTGATGAGTTAATTGCACATAATTTTTATGATCATTGTGATAATGGAGCATCCACGTTATAACGCTCGCGAAAAAGTAAAAAATTGTCCTGTCCCTCCGAGGATCAACGTTGTGTGAACAGAGTGGGCTAAGACAGTAGGTCTTACGCGAATAACTTATCCTTACAGGTTACCGACAATAAACATAGCCAGTTTGGAAGCTTATATTTGTCTTAACCTTACGGCAATAAGTTGTTTTTGTTCCTATGCCATTTGCACAGTGTACAAGTTTACTGAGTCCCTCCGAAGGGACTATTTAAACAAAACTGTGTGCGTGTATATACGCAAAGTTCACACATTTCAAATAAAACGCTATAACAATATCTGCATTACTGCACATACCTTAAAATGTCCATACAGCCCAAAAAACGCCATGTGTTTTGTCCGAGTCCCTTACGACAGACTGCGGACAAACACCACTATCTAAGCACACCATTATTTATGTCCAGACACTCATTTTTTCCATCTGCGCAAGCGTTATAACGTGGATGCTCCATAAGTTGGGCGGGCTGGTAGGGTACGACAGTTTTTAGTTCTGAGTTTTCAGCAGTAGAAAATGAGGGACGCTCCCAGGAGGTTCGAACTCGGTCGACAGGTTATCAGTCCAGCGCGCTATCCACTGAGCCACGCCGCCTCAAAATCAACTGCTAGTTTTTCTGCTTTTATGCCTTACAAAACCTCAACATACACAAGCATCTTGGTTCTTCAATGTTTTTACCGCTTCTGCATATGAAGATACTACATATGCATCAATGTTTTACCGATGTGCAGCATATTAGCATGCAGTTTCATTTTGCCTCCGTGCAATCGTATGTCACAAGCATTTAATACATAGCTACCTATTTGAAAGGGCTGTTTTGCATAAAACGGTCCGGCTTAGACACATGAAAAAGAAATTTACAATCGTTTCAGTCTTATGTTATACCTGTAAAAGCGTAATAATTCCATGTTTAAAACGTTTTCCATGTTTTATTTTTGATTTTGTTGAAATATCTAAATTTTCAATTTCCCGCCATTTCTACATATGTTGTGAATTGATAGGTACTGCAGTAAATTAGAGTGCCGAATTTTTAAGGTTTCTTGCTTTCATGATCAGTATACGATAGTGTCAATGTAGAAATGTTGCCTAAAGAGAGCTGTTTTATAATTTTTGTATTAAGTACCGGGTAAACTTTCAATTTAAACAATAATCCGGTGATTTATGTCAGTCAAGGTAGGAACCGGGATTTCAGACTTTTAACTAAGCAGCTGAAAAAGCGGGCTAGAGCGGGGATCGAACTTTCAGCCTACGGATCCTTAAGCGAGCACTCTATCACTGCATTTTTCGTCGACTATATGTGTCGACCGTATGCTGCCAGCTAGCATACATACAGTGCACTGCACTATATTTAACGGACAAGCATATCTCACATGCTTACAAGCCCTTATTTTCAACAAGGTCGTCCCTTGACCGTCCATCCTATATTCGACTGGATACCGTGCTCATAGCGCGGCAATTTGCCATTGCGCTCACGGCGTAGCCCCCATGTCAGTCTAGGTAGGAACCGGGACATCAGAATTTTTAACTCAGCAGCTGGAAAAGCGAGCTAGAGCGCGGATCGAACTCTCAGCCTATGGATCCTTAAGCGAGCACTCTACCACCGCGCCATGTAGCCCGCCTCCAACTGCGTTTTTCGTAGACTATATGTGTCGACCGTACACCACAATGTGCGTTGCATTTATTGCATATGCACTAGGACAAGCATGTCTCACATGCTTACAATGTAATATTTTTAGTTTTTATAATTCCTGTTCGCACAAAAGTGAATTTCTGTACCTGTTTCTCTTCCCATGACATTTTATTTTTGTCGGACCCTAAGATACGTATACACATACGTATATGTTATATATTTATATGTTGCTCACATCAAAGGTTGCGGCCAAAGCAATCTAAATCATATTGCCCTCTACATATCCCGAATAACACAAAATGTGTCATATCTTATATTATTATAGCTGAAACGTCCCACATGCGTATTTTGCAGGGTTCCAACAGGAACTAAATTTTGCCGGAACAGGAACATGAATTGAATATCTTTGCAGGGACCGGAACAGGAACAGGAACCGGAATTTGAAATAACATTCATTACCGAAATACTATTGGACATTTTAGAAAACTTGCCAAAAATAGCTTGAGCGAATGTTCAACAGTTTCATCATGAAGTTTTGCGAAAAAACATCAGAAACATATTACTGATGAAATTGAACTAATTGCCACAACTCTCATTTCGAAATAACAATTTTTCAAAGACAAGGTTTCCAAAATTTAGATGATTACGAGTAATTTGAACCCAAACCGTATAAATTCCGGTTCCTGCACCTGTGAATGCAGGAACAGGGACAGAAATTTAATTTTACCTGGAATTCTGGCTGGAATAGGAATTCCGGTTGAACCCTGGTATTTTGGGTACCTTTCTAGCGTACAAATAAACAATGTTTTTGAAAATACATTCAACTGGTGGTGGTCTAATTTTGTAAGTACCCTCAAAGTTCGGTTTATAGTTTCAGTTCATGGGCAGGTGTTTATTGTCATCTGCACCTGACTAATATCACAAAACTTTATTCTTTCAAACTATTTTCTTCGAAAATTAATTGATATCTTGTAATAAAAATGGCTAATCAGTCACACAGGGAAGATGTTTAAGGTTTTAGATAATCAATGGATATGAATTTGTCTCTCTAATTATATACCAGGGTTCAACCGGAATTCCTGCAAAAATCAATTCCTGTTCCAGTTTTCAAAGATGCAAAAGCCTGATTTTTTCCGGTTTTGTGGCATAGTATTCATAATCATTTAAACATTGGAAACTTGTTTTTTCAATTTCTTTAATTTTGTTAATAAACTGTTTCTGTTGCGTTTTCGCAAAACTTGATGAAGTTATTTGAAATTCCGGTTCTTGCAAAAAATTTGAATTCCTGTGCCTGTTCCTGTTCCTTCAAAATTAAGTTCCTGTTGGAACCCTGAGGGTGCAACCGCCTATCACTAAGCCTAAGCCTTAGCAAAAATAATACGTAGCCTTAATCCGAGCCAGAGATGGGCAGATACCGGTCATCAGAAATCTCGGTCTACTTTTGGTCATTACCCGAAAAACATTAAATTTTCAAGTAAATTATTTCTACTCCTGTTTTCGTGCGTTTTTATGTGCTTTCATAATATCTGCTAATAGTAATTGCGCTATTATAAAAATTCATAGGTTCATAACGAAATTTTATTCGCCAAGCATTACTTGCTTCAACAATATTAACTTCTGCTTTTGACAGGTCTACCAGCATTTGCGAATCCTCGATTTCTAGTGTCGGTTCCTAGCCACCGAAACTCACTGCGATCTAGTATGAGATTTCAGTTCATTATCCGGCTCCGGCCGGGTAATAAATTATTATCCAGCTCCGTCAGTTTTTGGTATCCGGTTGTGCCCTGCTAATTACCGCTGTTAGCAAATCTCGATGAAAAGTCACGAATGAAATGAGCTAGAAGCCAGGCGTATTTTTGTATCAAATGGCATGGTAGGTAAAATTTCAATTTCGAGGAGCCTCACCGTGGTCCTACCAGTCAATGAAACTCGGCGAACGTAGCGAACAAGACGCTTAAAATTCTCAAATATTCATATGAAGGGGTCCTAGCTTAGGTGAAAAATGCAATTCATGTCAAGGGGCCCTAGCTTGGGTTAAAAAGTGGAAAAACTATTAAAAGTGTAACAAATAGGTGCGTTACGTTGTGCAAAACTTGGTTTGTTTTGGTACATCTGCATTGCGCGATATACTGTGGGTTATTCGATAGCACTAGTTATGAGAGGTACTATGAAATTAACAACAGCAGTATTCACATTAAAATATTGCCGGGTTTGCTATTGCGCAATCTGACTTTTGGTTTGAACGATGGCACAGGAACGTCAGGTACGTATTATTATATATACATATACATATATTATATATTTAATATTCCGACGGCGTTCCGAACCCTACGAGGACCTTTTTGTGTTCTAGCATTATAGTCTCGATCGTTAGAATTGTGGAAAAATGTTTACATTTGAAATTTTATAACGAATTTCTCGTTGATCACTTCGGCTTAATGTATATATAGTAAAACGATGCAAGGATTTCTTGTGTATTTTGAATTGATTCAGTGCTTTATATTTTGTTTTTAGGCTAAAAGACGCCTTGAACTTGGTACGAATCAATTGAACAACACTATTAAGACGGAACCACTGCTTCAACGAACTACAGATGGTCACAACGATAGTATAGTTCTGAATGCTCATGATCTTGTGTGGGATGATAAATGTGTTTCAGCCTATCAGAATACATTAAAAAAGGACACCTCAGCTTATACAAATGGCGAAATAGCATTGGCCATCGTCGACAAACACTTGACAACGCCAACTGGGCCAATTCAGTTTGAGTATCAAACTTCTTGCTCACTAAATGATTCAGGATTGATGCATCATGCACCGTCTGAGCTTGATATTCAAGCGGAGATTGTGGTACAGTCATCGCCAGCAGAAATTACTCCCCCTCTTTTGGGTACAACAACTGTTAATAGGTTCGACCACAATGCAGATGTTAAATTTGATCCAAGCGGACTGATAAGCACTGGTGGTAGGTTTCACAATAGACCCTAAAGAGTAGTTAATTGAAGTTTTATTTTGCATTGCATCATGTTTCTGACTATCTGCCTGCAGTATTTTTTGTTTTATGCACGTGTATAAAAGCACTTGTGCAATTGATAGAGCTTATAACAAATGTACAACCATCATTAATTTTTAATGTATTTTTCTTAAAATTATATTGTGCTGATTAAGCTAGGCTTGAATTTCTGGGGCTTGCCTAGTGGGGGAAAGGGCCCTACACTCTCATTCGAGCTCCCCTTGCTCCAATATCTAAACACATATTTTAAGGTACAAATAAATTTACTTATCTCCCCCACATTTCGCTTTTCCCAGCTCCTCCTCTGGCGGTAAGGGTTTGACTTGGCAGCGACCGTCGGCATCGCAACCGTAAATATTCGGTATCCGGTTGTAGTTGCTAAATTATTGGTTCGAAATGAATGCCTTTCATTTCATTTGAGTTACAATGTTGTTAGTAGTGCTATATCGATACCAAAATTTTTCCCGGTACCAATGTCGATTCTTATATAGAAAATTGGCCGAACCGATAATGCTGAACTGATGCCGAATCCAACTTTAGTACACCATGCTTAAAGAACAGATAGGTTTCTTCATTACATCAATACTGGAAGACTTAAACGCTAACCACATTAAACGATTATGATTTTTTGGGAACGGTTCATTGAGCGAAGCTAGGAGATTCGTGAAGCGTTTTATATTCTGTGCTCGGCAGTCGAAAGGTGGATGTCCGTCCGTCCGTCTGTCCTTCCGAAAAGAATCTCAAGAACCGTTGTATCGATTTTGATAACGTTTTTTGTTTGAAAGCCTGTAATCCCGGGATGTTAATTTCTCATTGGTGTTTTAACATTTTAAGCCGTTTATTAGCTACAGACTAATTTGCATAATTGGTTAAGCCTAATTTGGGAGTTTTTAATTTAAGATATTTCGCTAATTAGTACGGTTGCAAGCAATGTAATCTCAGTACTAAGAAGTTTGTGGGTGCGAAGAGGCTGAATAAATTGTCTACAAATCTTCAAAACCGATAATTGCGTAGTTCGCAAATAGCTATTTTGCATATTAGCATAATTGGTAAACATAAATTAGGACTTGTTGCGATATTTCACTAATTATTAGGGTTACAAGCAATCTAATTTTTAAAGGGTGTTTGGGTGTGAGGAATCTGAATATATTGTGTGCAAACCTTCAAAACCGATAATTGAATAGTTAGCTAATAGCTACTGTGCATATTAGCATAATTGATAAGCCTAAATTAGAAGTTTTGCAACATTTCAATAATTATTAGGGTTACTGAAGGGTTTTTGGGTGCGAAGATTCTCCATAATTTGTTTACAAACCTCTAAAATCGATAAATGAATAGTTAGCTAACCGCTAATTTGCATATTAGCTGAATTGCTTACTTAAGTGTGTTCGAGCTTTGCTGAATACATGTATATAGTCCTACTACCACTAGTTTCATTTAATTTCTTCAAACACAAACGCAAGAGGGATAATAGTTTCTCTGATCAGACAGACTGATATACGCCAAGAAGTTGAATTGATAGCATTCCAACCGACTGTTATGTGCAAAAAGTATCGGCAAACAATCAGCATTTTTTGCAGTTCCTATGCCGATACTCACGAATAGTGCCGATTAATCGGCACATCCCTAGTTGTTAGATTGAAATATTTGCTATGTGATTTTGTAAGATAAATGAACACGAGAAAGAAATTGCGAAAAATTGCTGCTTGAGTTACGTTTTTGACTAGTTGATCAAAAAGATGAACTGTAATAATTTCGTGTGCAACTAGTGTTCTGCAAATCATGTTTTCTATTTAGGCGACTGGCAGCGGCATGAACGTGACCGTGATTCAAGATCAACGAATAATATATTTAACAACGACACAAGCAACAACCACGAAAAGGTTCACAGTGCACAGCAGTCGCTTGCTGCGAGTGTTAAGAAGGAAGAAATATCAATATCTCAATGTGCTAACGCCAGAGCAGCACAGGTTCAGTCGGATGTTTTTCGAACACCAGGAGTGCCTATATTGATGAGTGATGAAACCAAGCGGAGACCGAATTCGTATGTTGAGACAGGAACTCCTGCTAGTATGTATGGTTCTCACATGGCATGCGCGTCTGCATCGTCGTTTGGTTCTGCACATCGAAATTCCTGCAAATCCGATGGGAGTTCATCTGAACGCAAACGGAAGTTGAACGATTGTCAGAAAACGAGCAGTACAACCGAAATAGCCACATCCGCTAGTAGCATGTCGAATTGCAGAACGCTGAGTCAAGTGTTTACTACTCCTGCTGGAGTTACGTCAATGGGCGCGACAAACATGTCGCTCACGTCACCACGCGAGAGTACATCGATCATGACAGGAGTGAAACCGCTATTTATGACGCCTCATTCTTTTGGGGCGGCAGGTATGAGATGAAAGAAAGATCCCGTTGCATTGGATATATATCAAGGTGCAACCGGAATTCCTATTCCGATTAGAATTCCGATTCAAAACAAGTTCCGGATTTTGATTCCGATTGCACAAATAATTGGAATCGGAATTTTGAAATTATAATTTTAATTCTATGTGTTTTGATATATTGCATATTATGAATTCTGTATTATTTTCTATTAAATTGCATTCGATGAGTTAATTTATTAATAATAGATTGTGGTTTAGCTATACAGAACCAAAAATCGTCACCACGTTGTTCATGCGACGTTTTTGAAAATTGTTGCCAGTCAACAGACACCCTGAATCAATATATACTATGTTTGTTAATACAAATTATCCGTAAAGTCACAAAATTTTGAGTTCAGATTGATTAGAATTCCGATTCTGGTATAATCTAGTTCCGCTTTGCACCCTGATTGTATATATATGATTGATCTATTCTCTCTAGTTGTAAATATTCAAATTTAAAATAAATATAATGATCAAGCAACACAGAATCGATGTATATATTGCTATTAGTGTACGTACTGCATATAAGGTTTGGATAGGTTTATCCAAATTTTCATTCTTTTATTGCCAAATTGGGAAATTTTGATTTTTGGACAATTTCAATTCAATATTCGTTGAATCATAATTGGAGCAGACAGTAGACTAGTAGTAATTGTTTTTTACATTTTAGATTCTCGATCTCCATACACACTTCGGTGTGACAATTCGTTATCGATTTTAACAAAGAAGTTTATTGATCTTTTGAATCAAGGAAATGGGGTACGTACTATGTTGTGACGCTAAGGGATGTGATAATGTTTAGATTTTTACAGCGCGTAAATAGATTTTTTGGTATTTTTAAATTTTTAAAAAGACGAAAAAAATGCTCTTATGACATCGGTGTACAACGAAAACCTATCGTTTCACAACTTAGAATGATTTTTGATGTGTAATTACTATTCGTTTTACCAGTCATTGGAATTGTTCAAAAGTTAAGTTCGTGTACACTCACGCTGATCCTAACGTACTGAAACGTAATTTTCCAGGTTGTGCTTTGGTTGTACTTATCCAAGACATGGTATATATTAAACCAGCATTGCAACTAATAACCTTTAGACGACTACGGTTGTTCGTTTCAGCTGATCAATTTAAATGATGTTGCCAAAAAACTCAGCGTCCAAAAACGTCGTATTTATGACATTACAAATGTGCTAGAAGGCATTGAACTCATTGAGAAAGTCGGAAAAAATAACGTGCGATGGAAGTTAGTTCAAGATTATCTTTATAGCTTGGCTAAACCTAACCTAATTATAGAAGGTGTGGGTTTTTGTAATCTTCGATGGTCAACTGACCTCGGTCGCGTTTTTAGTCTTGGCCATTATATTGCCTAGACTGCAAACCCAAGTGAATATTCTTCCAAAAGGTTCATCACTGTGGTGTAAAATTTATGTGACTTGCAGTTTGTGAGTTATTTTGGTATCGGGTTTGCTTTATTAAGTATCCTTAACATTAATGTAATTGATTTCGCACAATGGATTTCACTGTATAATTTCTTGTTGTTTTCAGACAACGTAGCGGGGATTCGGACGTTGGTAAGACTGATGAAAACGATTATAACTTGATTCGAGAAGGTATGTGATAGAGAGACTTTAGCGGTATGAGGCTTACGGTTTACTCAGATGAACGAATGATCTGCAATAGTGGAAATCAATTCAAAATACGTACTATGGCTCAGTAGAGTTAAAGTAGCGTGCCAATTATTTCTACGTTGCTGGTTTGAGCCGCACCGCACACCCAGCAAAAAAAATTTGTGAATTGTTCTAACGTTGCGGTATTAAACTTAGCACTATTTTAGTAGGCGTAAAAAGATAGTGGTTGTAGCGCTCTTTATGCCAGCGACGTGGCATCCAGCTAATATAATATTAGTAGGAACGTGGTATTTGACAACAAATAGTTGGTAGTTATCAGATGTTTGTTTTAGCTTTCGAAAATTTATTTTTCCGAGGAAAATTGCTGTCGCCCTTTTAAATTTATGTCGCCGGATATTTTGCAACCCGATACGCTGCTTGTTTAAGAAATCGAAGAGCTGGAACTACAGGAACGCGAGCTTGACTCGATCATCACGGAAATGGAAGAATCGTGGGATCGACAAGTTATTGACGACGCTGAACAGCGGCGATATGCGTATGTCCAGTATCAAGATGTCCGCGCTTTGCCAGATTTTGCTGATCAAACAATGTTCTTCATTCGAGCACCTCGCGAATCCACATTGGAAGTTCCAAATCCGAAAGAAACCAACGTAAGTGCGATTAAGGCTTTTAGTGCACGCAAGAGCTGTGTGAGTTTTTAATCTTTGCAAATTCAACTCAATATTGATTAAAATTCGAAAATTACTACATACATTGATAATGGCGGTATGAGGAGCTATTACAATCCAAGGACATTAACTGGTCTGATTTGCGAGTGATAATTGTTGACATTCTGTAATAATCTTGCTTTCCATGACGAAAACGAGTACTTACCTACCTACATGCTAGACTTAAAACTTGGGTGTTACATAGTTTATTTAAATGAAGATAAAAAGTCGCTAAGGTGTTTAGGATTCCGTAAAAGATTACAAACCACAAATAGCACGTCCAAATAAAAATGTCGTGTTAGTATATTTTAAAAATTATTAAGATTTTCGTAACCAAATCTTAACGTTTTAGCATTTTGTGTTTTAGCAAAATCAAATCTATATCAAAAGTCACTCAGGTCCAATTGAAGTATTCATATGTCCCGACAAAACTCAGTCAATCAAAGGTTAGTTAAATCATATTTAGTCGTAGATACACCGTGATATTATAGGTCACGATTTTTACGCAGTATGTGACACATGGCTAATTACTGTATTTCGCAAATATTTTGTAAACGATTAATTTGTTGACATGGGCTGAGAAACGGCTGATTATTGGCTCCGTCTGTGGTATTTGCGTCTGGTGAAGGTGCGAAATATGGACTGCGCAAAAATTTAATGAAAAGTAGCTTATTTTATAGATCCCGACGAACCGAGATGAACATTACCATCTTCGGGTTGTAGGATGACTGGTTCAAAAGTCTAGATCTTTTAAATTTTTGCTTTGCAAACGCCTTTCAAATTTTTTAAACGAATAACCCTGATAAAGGCTTTATTTTGCAAGTTAATGATAATGATAGACACCTTCTTCAAATCTGTGCGTGTTAGAACTGTATTTTCGCGGCCCATAACTTTGCAACCCTGCTGCACTATATTCCAGAATTTGAGAAAAATTTTGTACCCATGTTTATTATAGTTCTTTTGTTCATCACAGCTATAACCAACGTTCAGTGTTAGTGTGATTCTGTTTTGTATTTTTTAAGATGGTCGAACTACATACGGATCGTGCGACTACCTCGATTATGAAAACAAGTGCCGTGAGAACACAGATGGATGCAGTTGGTCATTAAACCAAAGCGGTGGGTCGGATATAGTAGCATATGTTGGATTGCAAAACTCAACTGCAGTTGCACCTTGTTATAATCGAAATAGCGGCATGACACAGATTCTGGGTAAAACTTCAACGCAACAAACGGCCACAACCACGGGGACAGTAAGCGAAATTGTCATTCATGCCGATGTAAACAATTCCGATGTTGAATCAGACGTTGTCAAATCACAAGTCAGAACAGTTTCTCTAGTTTCTCAAGATTCTAGTTTCGGCGATGTGACACAAAATAATTGCATCGGGTCTTCGAATACCTCATATAGCAGTTTCAGAGCGCAATCATGCGGTAGCCATGGAAACAGTACGGTCAAACTGCCGACGGCAAGAGATAGTGTTGACGAACAAACTGATCGATCTTGGTTCAATAGTGAAAGTGTGACCAGGGATGTTGGCAGTCGTGGATTTGATGTTGGTAGCGAACAGCAATTTCTGCAACAAGATGGTGGTAATACAATGGTGGAGAATTATATTGCTGCAAATAGCAACCCGTGTATCAAACCGGATCCATGTTCAGCAAGTTGTTCGGTTGTTGCAGTTGCTAAGCAACAGCATGATCAATCTTGGTCGCAGGCAATCGCTGGTGATGATGAAGAATCGAACGAAACGAAGCTAACGGCAACAAATAACCAATCGTCGCGAACGGCGGCTGAGACTGCGGCGAATTTGGATTTGGCTGATTTGTACAGTGCTGGGCTGAGTCCATTGCTACCGGTGCTTGATGGAGAACACATGGACGATATTATTGATCCAAGCGATTATATGTTTTCTCTCGAAGATGACGAAGGTCTTCCAGAACTGTTTGATTTGTCGGTTTGAGAAAGCGAATTGATTAATTTGTACTATACTAAGCGGTATGTTAGATGCCTACAAAGTGTAAGGTACACGATACATGCTCAGTTATTTTTATGAAAAACTTGTATACTGGTGAAGGTTACTTTACCATTATTCTTATAGGGTTGTCTAGTTGTATTTCGTGATGGATGGATTATCAGTGAGCAGCATAGAGGACATTGGTTTTCTACAAATTCTCTGCTGCACGAAATGTATGTCAAGACCGAACTGACAGAGGATTTTCCACAACAGTAAAGATAGCGATTCTATGTTTGACTTGAGCTGGACAAGCCTTAGTAATAAATTTATTTTGTCTTCAGTGTAAGCTGTGGTGTATGGGCTAAACCCTTCGGTATTTGTAGTTTTTTTATTTTTCAATAAGTTCTCAATATAATACATATCGGTAGACACGCTGTTCAAAAGCGACACTATTGTTCTGGCTGCGCCGCACCCTTGTATTGCACCTACAAAGCCTATGATTGTATCTATGTGTGCTGATGTACATACATATCCGTTAATATCATTGTTTAATCATATTGTTAAATCTCAATGGCTTGAAAAGACGCGTAGCTCGAGGAATTATGAATCAAGAAACCAACTGAGGTTTATACAATTGAGTGAGTGAATCTAACTCAAAATATATAATGGGGGCTCCGAACTATATTTTAAAAACATTTTAAAAATTATCGGGTACGTTCTACGTGTGTTTCTGATGTTTCATAATAAATATAATATGTGCTTTGGATATTGCCGAGCATTGTTGGATTCGACTTTTTCACAATATCTTAACCGCCAATTTTTGCCGAATCCGAATCCAACTTTTGTTGACACCGTGCCTCTGCGCAATATTTTAAACAGATTTGAAGTAATTGCTACGCCGTACAATGTTACTTGTGTTTGTGGTTAAATTTACAATATTACTAAACCAGATTAATTTTTGGTATAATATGTTTGCCTTACTAGTAGGTGTCTTAGATTATTTTCGTTTAAACACTGTTTGTTTTATCATTTTTGTATATAAGTTTGTTGATATCCAATATATGCATTGAACATTGTTAATTGCGTTTTTCTTTATTATTCGTATGTTTATGTTTTGCAAATTATAGAGCATTTTACAACGAAATGACAATGGCCGGCTATACCAGACATTTGCCTTCAGCTCCGGTGCTTGCTCCGGTCGGATTTCTTGCGGTTTTGGGTTGCAATTTCAGCAATGAAATCTTTCATAGTTTTACTAAAAGAAAGCGGAACTGTATGACAACGCTTTATAGGTATTGCTGAAATTAGCAAACAAAACATTATTTCAACTTCGTAATTTTACTGCACCTTCGTTTCAGGCACGTTTTCTTGGCCTGCAGCCACGGTATTTTCCGCCTGTGGTTGCACCCTGGCCAATAGCATTCAATCAAATGCTTACTATACGCGAACCACATGCTTACACTCAGACAACTCGCATAAATATTAACCCATTCTCAAATTGAGTTGCCTATAGGCAACTCAGCGCAGTGTATATACGGTAAATAATATATATCGCACCGTGTTAACAATTGCAACACGTATACATAGTACTAAATCACCACAAGACTTGAGAGCCCCCTCGGGCTCGAGCGTCAAGCTCCTACAGCTGAGTGGTGATGGTATACGCCTCCACTCCAGTCACTGGAGTTCGAATCCTAGCATAAAAAATATTCATGTAGGAAAGGGTTAAATCCAGAACAAATATCAACGGACATGGTATTGTTACGTTTCCGGAATTGAAAACTAAAAAAACAACCGAGAAAGACGAAACTGAAGCCAATTACGGCTGATCAATCGCTAACCCGAAACAATACACAAAAAACAGCCAGAAGTGTATATATGTCCTCCGCCCATGAAGAACTGACATCTACCCTTGCCTCCTTATTTGCATTGCATCAAGTTTAGCCATTTATCACATGAATATTTTCTATTTCATCTGAGACCTACTTTTATGCTAAGATTCGAACTCCAGTGACTGGAGTGGGAGGCGTATACCATCACCACTCAGCTATAGGAGCTTGACGCTCGAGCCCGAGGGGGCTCTCACGTCTTGTGGTGATTTAGTACTATGTATACGTGTTACAATTGTTAAACACTGTGCGATATATATTATTTAACGTGTATACACTGCGCTGAGTTGCCCATAGTCAACTCTATGGGAGAAGGGGTTAAATCATTCTTAGCATCTTCAACAGTAATCAAAAACGCTTCGCAGGAAGTCTAGTTCTGCCCAAAAGAAAGAATATAACAAAGCTGTTGGGTCCAACGCACTTTGATTGATTAAAAAATTAAAAACATCCCGCAACCAAATTACAGGAGACACTATAAGAATAGGCGAGATAAATATGTCGCACCTCTTATTTGAATCATTACAGCACTTTAACGGCATATTTTATGAATTATACGCAAGTCAACTTGATCTTGTATATTTTCCAAAAAGACAGACCACGGAAGTGTTTAAGCGGTGCAATAGGAATTTAGTGTATTCGTCTGTTATGTGTTATCGAAATAGGATTTTTGAATATAGAAGTTCTTTTATTGTCTTTCAAATTTAACTAAATTGGTCTTAAATTAATGAGCTCACTCGTATCGTTTGCTTTGTTTAAATAAATGTGCAAAGTGTTACTAAACGGGGCATCTAACTGATGTTGTGTGTACTCGGCATATAAAAAGACAATTGGGACAGCGGGAACAATCATAACAATGGGGACAGGGGCCACAGTGGTGATATCTATTAGGGAGCATTTGAATTCAAATACGAATGTAACATTTTTTGTTAGGCTTCGGTTCAAGTATAACATATCCTTAGGTTTTGGGTTAGGCTCAGGAATATTAGGGAGCATTTGAATTCAAATACGAATGTAACATTTTTTGCTAGGCTTCGGTTCAAGTATAACATATCCTTAGGTTTTGGGTTAGGCTCAGGAATACTCTTATACTACTTTTACGGCCCTGTTATTTACATTGGCTCAAATTTTTAAATAAATGAAACGTTTAACTTTGCATCAGAATTTAAAGCATTTTTTCAGAATTTAACGTCACTGACACGTTTACGTGCGCTCGACACACAAAATGTTCCCTTAAAAGAAAATCAATAGCTTGTCCGGTTTATGTTTTATCGAAACTCTGGCCCATGTTACTATAAAGGCCGTCCCAATTGCCCGGGACACAAATATACCCGGAGTGCACACTTATGCGCTCCTGTTTACATATGCACAGGCAGATATGTTTACGTAGGTATATATAATATATACATATATACACATATATGTGTGTACAGGGTGTTTCAGAAGTAACTACCCACACTTTATCAATCAATATCTTCTAGCGTAATATTTCGCAATGGTTGTTTATCGCTGTTTTTAATATTTCAGGTTATTATAAATATATACTGTTTATACCATGTATTTTCCACGACGATCTCTCCCTGAAAAAATCTGTGTTGTAGAACTTGGCCCATGTATAGATCAGGGGCTTCCACTTTTCCAGGGTGGAAAACTTACGACCAGGAGTGCATCGCAGCCACTCCTGTATGACGACCTGATTTTTCACTGGTTGGTAGGAAAAATCGCGGGCATAGGTTTTGCTGTGGAAAAGTGGAAAATTCATAAGCCTGCATATTCCCTGGTTCGGTAGGGAAAATCTGTAGTGTAAAGTTTGTTTGGAAAACGGGAAAAGTGGAAAATTTAAAAGCTTACATTATTCCTGGGTTGGTAGGGAAAATTTAAAGCATAGGTTTTGGTTGGAAAACGGGAAAAGTGGAAAATTTAAACGCTTTGATTTTCCCTTGGTTGGTAGGGAAAATCTGTAGTGTAAAAGTTTGTTTGGAAAACGGGAAAAGTGGAAATTTTAAAAGCTTACATTCCTGGGTTGGTAGGGAAAATTTGAAGCATAGGTTTTGGTTGGAAAACAGGAAAAGTGGAAAATTTGAACGCCTTGATTTTCCCTTGGTTGATAGGGAAAATCTGTAGTGTAAAAGTTTGTTTGGAAAACGGGAAGTTTGGGTGGGGGGGGGGGGGGGTGGGGGGGGGTTTTGTTGGGGGGGGGGGGGGTGGGGGGGGGGGATGGGGGGGATGGTGTTTTTTGAAAAGAGGAAAGGAAGAAAAAGAAGTTAAAATTATTGATAAAATTAAAAATTAAATAACTTTTCCGCCTGTTTTCCCTCACCTGCGGCATCATCTCCGGTTCCGGCTACTTTTGTTCACTTCCGGCTCCGAATTTGGCATTTTTCACCTCCGGCTGCATCCTACAAATTAAGAGGCAATATATTTCGACACTGGTCAAAACAAGGAACCGCGGAGCGGAACAGTGCAATGAACAAAATCTACTTTATACAGTTAAACCTAAGTGAGCAGAGCATTTACCCGAAATAATAGGTACATGACTATTAAATATATCAGATTATGATAGTCCCAGCACAAGATTGGTCAAAACAAGATACCACCGAGTGGCCCAGTATTATCAGAACATAAGTCTGTTAACAAAGTCGACGCTTTGAGTGACGCCTTAAAGTTGTAAAAAAGTTTTAATTTGTTTTAAAGACGTTGTTGGCTATGGCGGGAAAGCCGAGGAAACATAAATATATCAAATTTGGTCGTCGTTGACTTCCAACCCAGGGTAAATCTAGGCGTTTAAATTTTCCACTTTTCCCATTTTTCAACAAAAACCTATGCTTCATATTTTCCCTACCAACCTAAGGTGAATCTAGGCCTTTAAATTTTCCGCTTTTCCCGTTTTCAACCAAAACCTATGCTTCAGATTTTCTTTACCAAGCCAGGGTAAGTCTAGGCATTAAAATTTTCAACTTTTCCCGTTTTCCAACCAAAACCTATGCTTCAGATATTCCCCACCAACCCAGGGTAAATCTAGGCATTGAAATTTTCCACTTTTCCCGTTTTCCACCCAAAACCTATTCTTCAGATTTTCCCTACCAACCTAAGGTAAATCTAGGTCTTTAAATTTTCCACTTTTCCCATTTTCCAACCAAAACCTATGCTTCAGATTTTCCCTACCAACCGAAGGTAAATCTAGGCCTTTAAATTTTCCACTTTTCCCGTTTTCCAACCAAAACCTATGCTTCAAATTTTCCCTACCAATCCAAGTTAAATCTAGGCCTTTAAATTTTCCACTTTTCCCGTTTTCCAACCAAAACCTATGCTTCAGATTTTCCCTACCAACCTAAGGTAAACCTAGGCCTTTAAATTTTCCACTTTTCCCATTTTCCAACCAAAACCTATGCTTCACATTTTCCCTACCAACCTAAGGTAAATCTAGTCCTTTAAATTTTCCACTTTTCCCGTTTTCCAACCAAAATCTATACTTCAGATTTTCCCTACTAAGCCATGGTAAATCTAAGCATTAAAATTTTCCACTTTTCCCGTTTTCCAACCAAAACCTATGCCTTACGCTTGAATTTTCCGTTTTCCAACCGAAACCTTTGCTTCAGGTTTTCCCTACCAACCCAGCGAAAAAATCTAGGCATTAGAATTTTCCACTTTTCCCGTTTTCCAACCGAAAACTTTGCTTCAGGTTTTCCCTACCAACCCAGGATAAAAATCTAGGCATTGGAATTTTCCACTTTTCTCGTTTTCCAATCAAAACGTATGCTTCAAATTTTCCCTACCAGCCCAGCGAAAAAATCCAGGCATTAGAATTTTCTACTTTTCCCGTTTTCCAACCAAAACCTATGCTTCAGATTTTCCCTACCAACCCAGGGCAAAAATGCGGAAATTATGCCGAAGTCTCACGCCAGTGGAAAAATCATTTCGACTCAATACCTCCTACTCGCAAGACGATGGCTAATATTATTTCCCGATTCGAGGACACTGGTAGTGTAGCGGAAAGGCTGAGGCCGGGTCGTCCAAAGTCTGCCACAAGTGATGGGGACCTGAAAGCTGCATTAAGCACTGTGGTATCCAGGAGCCCCCAGAAGTCAACTCGAAGGGCTTCCCTCCAGCTGTGTATTCCTCATAATTCCGTTTGGCGCCTTTCTGAGATCTCTCGGCGTAATGTAACTGAACTTTTAATACTTGTCTATAATTATACAAAAAACAGGCGAGCTACCTCTGCCCAGTCAACCGATAGTTAGCATCAAACAGTGGGCAGTTACTTCTGAAACACCCGGTATATATGTATATATATGTATATATGTGTATATATATTATATATACATATATACACATATATATGTTATATATGTATATCTATAATACATATATACATATATATCTGTCCCATCTGTCATAAGTGTCCCAACTGTCCCATCTGTCCCGCTCTCCCAACTGTCCCGCTGCCCCATCTGACCCATCTGTCCCACTGTCTCATCTATCCCGCTGTCCCAATTATGATTTTGGAATGTACTCCTGGTTGCTGTCCCGAGAAACCGGGACGGGTACTCCTGGTGCATTTCTGTCCCGGGAAAATGGGACGGCCTTTAAAGTAACATTGGCCGAAACTCTTTACTTTCTAATAGTATCACCGCCAGTCACGGAGATTATAGTTTCACGGAAACTATCCGGCCAAGACTGGTTTGCAGTAAACACTGTAGGACATTGAAATGTTTGAAAAACAGTGTAGTGGACAACATCTTTATATGATAGACACAGTAAGAACACCGTAGCGAGGAAATTCATATTTTGGCGGGAAAATTCGCATTTTGGCGGGAATACAGATCTTGGCGGTATGGGAAATTCAAATTTTGGCGGAAAATTCAATGTTTGGCGGCAAAGTTCAAATTTTGGCGGCAAAATGCAAATTTTGTCGGAAAAATCATTTTTTGTAAATTATAATTTTAGCGCGTGAAAATATTTTTGAAAAACTGGTGAATATGTGTATGCCTCAATTGGGTTGGCAGAAAAATAAAATATTTTTAAACTTCAATATCCGTTTCTGTTATTTTTACTATCCGTTTACACCCTGATGGGAATTTCTTTGCTTTTCCCCACCATAAGGAACACTCCCCCATGTATAGAAAAATTGGCCCATGTAAGAACAGAGCCAGAACAGTAGTATAAGCATATTCCTAAGCCGAATCCTTCGAGCGTCAAAAGTACAGGTTTAAAAGTACTTCGTTACAATTAGAAGTGTTCCAATACTGAATTGCTTAGTGTGGGGGTTTGGGGGCGGTAACCCCCGTCCTGCTTAGGGCCCCATTAACTTGCTTGGGGGTTAGGGAGCGGCAGACCCTTTAGGACCAAACAAGACAGTTTTTCGCACTTACTACACTATATACTCAGAATTTTTCGAATCATAGTTATATACACTGACTATAAAACACAGAGCCGCCAAAACATTCACCATTTTTAATACATTACTTTCTCGTTAAATATCGAAATATTTTAAAACATTTAGCACCGACTCGTATACTGCGAACGCAATGCGGTCCAATTCAGTCCAATTTAAGTACCCACAACAGCTTTCAACAATATCACCATTCTTTTGTTTCAGTCTATGAACTTCACTGCTACACACTCGTTTAAGTTGCATCAATTTTTCTACATTTTGCACTTCTGAAACTGTCATCTTCTTTATTCGATCAGTCGAGCTTTCAACAAGTTCGCATATCCCAGGAATACATCTAAACACATGTCCCATATCTTCTTGTCTCAAAGCCCCATTTGTTTCGGCTGACTTAAAACTACAGTCCAGGTTCTGCTTTGAGTGGTTGAAATTCAGCACCCAACTTACGATACAATGTGTTGTTGAATGCAGCATGCATATAGTTTCTGCATTCGCTGAGCTTTCACTTTTATCAAATACGCGTTCACTTTCGAAATTGTCCATGTCAATCTAGAAAATACGGTTTTCGAAAATATAAAATGTACATCAGTATACAATTTAATCAGCTACATTCTTAAAAGCAATTTATTCAACACCCTTAAAATGAATATGATCCAAAGTTAAATCTCCCATTTTCATTAACAAAAGCTATCTCAAATTTTCACAAACCTCTCTTGAAATTTTGCACGAACATAAATAATGGCATAACCCGGTGACAAAACCCAAAATCCATTTCCGGTAAAAGTGTTGGTCTCCGACATAATCGGAGCCCATGCTTGATATTATATAATTACATTACATTTCGGCATTTTCATATTAACCAAATTCTCACAAATCGTTCAAATATAAAAAAACACTATATGTGACATCTACCTACTTGAACTGTATTGGCACATCTATGCATTTCTACCTATCAAAGATTCTTTTCACTCTTATACCTTCCTGTACCTACAACCAGCGTCACAATTTTAACCGTAACAACCATGTAGCAGTACCGATACACTGTAGGCTTAGTAACAATCAGTTATAATTTTGTAAATATGTTTGCAAGCAGCAAACAATCAAATCTCAACAGAAAAATCAGATATTTCTACTTTTAACTTACCTCGCACAAATCAAATGCAATGTTGACAAAATACTCCAGTATTGCAGCACAAACATTTACAGCATGCAATACGTTAGACTGCTCAAGCAATAGCGATAGAAACTCGTTCCAAACGACATGAGAATTTGGAGTGAACGTTGAGCCTAAAATAAAGCAGCAACCAATGAACAAACTACTGAATATTCTAAATAATACTGCATTGTGCAATATTGTTATAAAGCTTGTAAACGAGCTAGCTAAACATCTCCATAAACAATTAGCTTAGAAACATGCGTCTGCCTTCAGTGAAGTTTCAGGTTGTAGCTCAGTGGTTCAAAAGTTACACATATCTACTAGCAAATGCCATCTGCTGATTATATGAACAGTCTTCCATTATAATACTGGCTTCTCCACAGCGGGGGGCCCAGCACTTTTCGAAATTTTTGGTTTCCCCCCCGGCGAAAATTTTGCCGCCCCCAGGAAAGGCCCCTCGGCGAATTTTCGGCCCCCCCCCCAGCAAAATGCCCCCCCGGCAAATTTTTTTGCTGGGGGCCCCCAGGACTTTTCTAAGCCAAAAATTTTCAATGTTAAAATATAAAGACCTGGACTTTTGTTGAGGCGGACATTCGGCAAAATGTGATTTTATATTACGTTGAGTACTCATAATTTTTAATAGCGTTACAAATACCGGTAGTAACTAGTACAATTGAATAATGAACTGAAAAAGCACAATTATATAAAGACCGTTTCAGGGCATACAGCATTCGAAAGTACCTTGCAGCAACAAGTTCAACCCGCCTGAGCCTTATGATAAACTGAAGCTGTGACTAATATATAAAATATATGTTAATCACAGTTTCAATTATAGATTATCTATATTTTATATAATTGTGCTTCTTTCAACTTCTGGTAAAGTTGTCAGTAATATTAGTTAAAATTATTGTTATTAGCGTTTTCGGGGAATTTTTGTCATGTTGAGCGATGAGTAATCTTCAGTTGAGTTGGAAACACGATCTAGAAAAAAATGGTCCAAAAAGTCGGCTTGCAAAATTTTGAGCCTGCCCCCAGGACCCCCCAGATCATCTGGGGCCCCCAGGAAAACTGCCCCCCAGCAAAATTAGCTGCCCCCCAGGAAACGCCCCCCGGCGGAAATTTTCAAACTGTGGAGAAGCCAGTAATATACATCCAATAATATAGTAAAAAATATCCCGGGGTCAGGATTTTTACCGTGGCCGGAGCCCCGGTACCGCGGCCGGGGCCAGCATAATACACCACCAAGCTTCAAATTTTATGCACCTTTCACGTATGCATGTATCTCGGAGTACGGTACCGTATTTATGATATATTGTCACGTGACATTTTGCCTAGGCATGCGTAGAAAACGTTGCGTACTTACAGTGTTCTTGTAGTGTTTAAAAACAAGTTAGCGCAACAGCAATATTTTGCTATATAGTGAAACCGTTTAAATCTTTTTCATTTAGCATTCGAGCAGATGTGCAAATGTTTTTCTGATTTCGTCCACGGTACCGTATGACACCGGCCACCATACCGGAGCCAGGGCCCCGGCATCTCTAAAAGACAACTACCAAAATAACGAGCGTGCAATTTAAAGCACAAGCATAGAAACAATAGACATAAACACTAACATACTTTATTATTTCTTCAAGCGACAAAATATTGACACTGCGTGGCAAATGTTTGCTGTCATTCAGTCAACAGGTTGTTTGGACAACAGTAAACTAACTTTCTGTGTTGTTTGCGGATGGCATATGCATAAGTTGTAGGAGCGAGCCGAAATTTTTTGGTCACTATATTTTGAACAGGATTCTCAAAATTATGTAAACGCACTTTTTTCCCCGCAAAAAGTTGCTGATTCTTTGCCGATACTTTTTGCACTTAACAATGAGACTGAATACTACCAATTTCACTTGTGAACGTGTATCAGTGTGTCTGATATGAGAAACTGTTATCTTTGTTGAAGTTGTGTTTGAATAAATTCACTGAATGAACCACTGTTTTAAAAATCGTTTATGGTGGTTAAGGTTTGACTGTAAATTAAATTGTTTTTGTACTTGCAGACTTAAAAAAGTTCTAACATAACACTAAATATAGACACTTACGTGGTGTTTTGTGTATGAGAACAAGCATTGCAGCTGACGCGTCAGTTCTCGTTGTTTTGAGTGCATTAAACCCCACATTCATTAGAGTCAATAGCATTGTCGCAGGAATATCTGCGAACAAATAATATAGTCATTTTTGATGAAGGAAGCGAGCAAATATCTGGATCAGGTTAACATTAAGCGAAAACTCGACATCCAAATCCGGTTCCGAACACTGGTATAAACCAGCCGGATACTTGACATTTACTGTAAAATGGACCATTTACACTTATATATAGCGACATATTTTGCAATGCGAACCTATGAATGGCAATAAACAATTATTGGTGGCCTAACTTTGTCAAACGTAGTAACAGTAAACAAACTTGATTTCTACGTGCAATGTAATATTTGAAAAATGATTTTGGCTTGTAGACACAAATAAATCTGTTGATTCGTTACGAGATTGATCAAAATTTCGATAACACTGTTTTGCCCACTTTTTCATTTACGAGTAAGAGTTCACGGGTCATTCGGATGCGGCTCATGGACCTCACCACGTGCGTCACGCACGATATAAAGTTTAATTAAAACTGCAATTAAACATACTTCATACTTACCGGTGGATAGAATTATAACGAAATAAAGAATGCTGCGTTTCGAAATATTTTACATTTTTCGCAACTGAAATTCCCTGCTCCTGAACTGTGTTGATAATTATATACCTGATAACCTCCAGCGACCAAATTTAAATCCGACTCGAAACAAATCAATTGCGCGACAGGTTAGTTTGGCGCTCAGCTCGATATTGCACACCGCGCGAAAAGTTTGCATCCAATTTGCGAACAATTCACTATCGTCGGGCTGCAAAAAGAACGAGCAAATCAACAACTTTAATTGATTTGGCCAATAAACATCCAAGTTTTGATAGGCGTCGTTCAAACCCACGTTCGTGGTTTAATTTTTGTTGTTGCAAATTTGTGATAATATGGGTTTCAGCTCGTAAACGTAGATGTAAGTAGCAGAAGAAGGTTGGCTTTCCTTTGCCTCAATAGTCTAGACAGTACTTCGTTGAATCTCTCTAATCGAAACTATAACATTATACGAGGTCCATTATAGTAAAATTTTCTACCGCTGACACTCACATGCAATATACGTAATGTAGTTTTCTCCATATTGACGTGCGAATTACATAACATTGCAACACTTTTCGTTTATTAACATAATATATTTCAATCAAAAGCCATTTATAATCGCAATCATGACACTGTATCGTTCAGTGCAGTCCACGGCAGTTATCTGTAACTTATGTAAATACCGAAAAATCCGAATTGACTAATATGTTGTTGCTTTAACATTAAAATCGTTTTTATCTGATGTATAGACTTGGTAATGTCTTACATATATGTGGCTTTCTTGTACAAAAGTAGATAAAAATGCCGGTTTTACCCCCCCGCCCCCACATGGGGGTGGTGGGGGTTCCGGTTTTACCTCAGTGGGGGTAATGTGGGGGTGCGGTTTTACCCTAGTGGGGGTGGTGGGGGTTCCGGTTTTACCCCAGTGGGGGTAATGTGTGGGTGCGGTTTTACCCCAGTGGGGGTAATGTGGGGGTGCGCTAGAATCCAAGTGGGATACATAATTATTGAAGCACACACCTTTTAGGCAAAGTAATGCTTACGTTCATGTATACAATAATATTAGAATAATTCTCACCTCGTTTAAAATTGATCAAATTCGAGTGAACATTTAAAAAACCAGTCCACGAACTATCGCTGTTTGAATCTAATGGAAACACTTTGTTACAGAGCTCATCGATTGTGTTTGGAAATGTGCTGTTTTCTAAAGGTTCCACATCATTTTCTAGGACTGGGGGGGGGTGTAATTGATTCAACTACAATTGAGTAATTGGTGTGTGGAGCTGTATCTTTTGGCAAACAGGCATTCGTATCGGCATTTGGCGTGACTTGTGCAATATTTTGAGTGCTGCGAAGAATATGATTTAATTCTTCACGGTCTGTTTGAGTAGCAACTGTTTCGTATGTGATTTTTTTGCAGTTGCGTTGATTTACAAGTACGTCCAATGTATGTTCCATTGCTGACATTCGAATTTTCATTTCCTTCAGTTCCTTTAGAATGAGTTCAGTGTCACTTGGTTTCGACGATTGTTGGTGATGTGAGGCTATTTCGTGGCGGCGTACTGTCAGCACGTTTGAAGTATTTGTTACAATTGGGACACGGAAAAAGTCATTGTTTTTGTATATTGTGCGCATGTGCCGTTGAAAATGATGGTTATTGGTGAATGTTTTAGCGCACTGGCAGCACAAAAAATCATTCATAGTTAATTACAAGCAAAGATTTGATCTTATTTGTTGATACAAATTTGCAGTCCAAGAAATGCACCATTTAACCGCCTCATTCTCAAAGTCGGTGTATGAAAAGCGCTCTGGATCAGAGCAGCAATTTTTGTTGCTATGTGCACGCCAAGGTAGATTTTATTTACACGCAAAACAATTACTTTGATAACGTTCAATTATTTTTTTAATTAAAAAGTCTGCATGTTTCTCAATTTCAATTTTTTACGAGCATCAATTGCGGCTGTGCTATTATGTTTTAACATTAAGTGAAAGTCCAAGTCAGATTCTTTTGAATATGTTTTATGACAAAAACAGCATTTATGAACCATTTTTAACAATTTTTTTGCTGAAATACTGAAAACACAACGTTCTTAACATAATGTTTGTCCAAAAGTACAAAGATGCAATCATAACTGTAAATTGTAGTTACCAACATCACATATCAAAATATTACACACTTATTCGGACCTAGTAAATATAAAATAATGTTTGAGGGTTGCTGAGTTTTACCCACACTCAGTTACAGATCATTTAAGCAACAGTGCATGCGCCACTGTAAAATTTTGCACAAGCCTAAGCAGGGACCACATTTAAATGAAAAATAAGTAAATAAAATAAATGAATAAATAAATAGGTAATTGTATGAATAAATAATAAATAAATGAATAATATAAAATAAATAAATAAACAAAAATAAATAATAAATAAACATATAAAAAATAAATAAATGAATAAATAATAAATCAATCAATAAATAATAAATAAATAAGTAAATAAATAAATAGATAACCAATTAATAAATAAATATGTAATAAAAAATTTGGAAAGAAATATATAAATGAATAAATAATAAATCAATAAATGAATGAATAAATAACCAAATAATGATTAAGTAATAAAAAATAAATAAATAATAATTAAATGAATAACAGAAAATAAATAAATAAATAATAAATAAACAATAAAAATAAATAAATAAAGAAATAAATAAATGAATATATAATAAATCAATAAACTCTATTGCACTCCTTCAGGAAAGCGTTTGGTCTTTGATGTTTACACAGACAATGTGTGTAGACCTTATACGTATAGATACATTATGAAAAGGCAAACATAACTACTTCGCATTTCACAAAAATATTGAGTTAACAGCTTGAAAACACCTATTTAATCCAAAATGTTGAACGACTAAATGACTCGATATCAACGGCTTATTCTTTGATGGTGGTTAATTTTTTACAAAAATATTTACTTAAAAGCTTGAAAACGCCTTTTTAATCCAAAACACAAGTTTTTGTTAAGGAGTCTTTGTAAATATTTTTGTAAAATTATTGGTTAAAATAATTTATCAAAAATATTTGCGAAAGTGGATATAAAACTTACATTATATTGAAAATATTTGCAAAAGGCATCATAATAAAGCTAGGGTAGATTTGCCCAATTTGTTATCAGCGAAAATAAATTATTTAAACAATATTTAAACGAGTTACAGTTTTTGCAATAAGCGTTCAGTTTAAGATTTCTCCGGACATTTTAGCTTGATGAGAACGGTATTTCTAATTAGTTTTTCTGCAGTTAAGCAAAGTACTTTGTGTCGAAAGTATTCGCTTTTATTTTCTCCACAATTGGCATACCTTTATAGGTATGACAGTTGTGATATATTTTTATTAGGCATATTGTTTTAGATATTCTTTTACAAACCGGTTAATGGTTGTTTTTTATTATTATCGAAGTAAATAATGGTCTTTAGCATGTTCAAAAGGTGCCGGAACCGGTGTTGATGCTCAATGATTTAGATGTATGCGTTTAAGTTTAGCTCACAGTTTTCTATCCTAATTTATCTTTATGGTAAATTTTGGCAGCAAAGATAAAAACGTTTTGGTTTTCAGCAATGTTTGAGTTGTTTAGCTTTAAGCAGTAAGATTAAAATGAAATTTTAACATAGTAAGCTGTGCGAATTTGAAACGGTGTAGCTTGATACTTTTTATATTATACTTTTTATATTACAATAGTACGTTTTCTTTTTAAAATAAAATATAGTTAGCATGTGTAATTGTTATTAAAATATCCGGCAAGAAAAAATACCGGAGCCGGATGCCGATTTTTTGCCGGAGCCGGATATCCGATCGCACCCTGGTCCGGGGGGGATAATTTCAACCCCAAAACTTGAGTGTCAGGTTGCCCCATCGCCGTAGGGGCCGCCCCTGGTAGCTGTGCAAACAGCCGCAGGTTTTTCTTTATTTTCATTTTTTCATTTTATTTTGTTATTTTAATTTTCACTTTTCTTTTTTCATTTTTTTCGTTTCTTTTATTCTTTTCTTTTTTCAATATTCGTCTCTTTTATTTTTTTTTCTAGATTTTTTATTGTTTTATATTAAAAATAAAGCCCATAAATAATTCAGGGTTCCAGCATTATTATAAACATATTCTGAACCTAATCCTAAGTTTTAAGTGCAAGTTAAAACCTAAGCTAAAAATTGGGTTAAAACTTAAGCTTAGTCCTACTACAAACGATATTACCCTGAGTTATACAGGTAAAAATAAAAAACATAACAATTAAGCAATTTTTTCTAATGGCACAAGGCCGTTGCCATGAGTTCTTTCGAACTCACGACTCATAATTTTGATCTTGTTCTTGTTGTTGTTGTTGTTATTGTTGTTGTTGTTGCTGCTGTTGTTGTTGCCGCTGCTGCTGTTGTTGTTGTTGTTCTTGTTCTTGTTGCTGCTGCTGCTGCTTAAAGCGCAGCCCAATTCGCGCCTTGCGCTGCACTTCCAAGCGAGCGGTCAGTACCGCCCGCTTGGATTTGAATATTATGTCGGGGCGATCTTTCTGGTACCCTACGTTGTAGACGTGGCGCCGGCGAGCACCCAATTTGTTGTAGTTCTTTGGCAGCGTCTGAAATAAAGAATTATTACATTGCTATTTGCAAACAGCTAAATACCGGGTATTTCAGAAGTAACTACCCACTGTTTGATGCTAACTATCGGTTGACTGGAATTCTAGAAAACGCTGATTTTATTCTGTCCATCAATTCTTGAGGGTCCTTCGCCCTACTTCCATAAACATCTTCTTTCACAACATCCCAAAGAAAGAAGTCAGGCGGAGTTAAGTCTGGTGACCTAGTTGACCACTCGATGGCTTCTCTGCGGCCGATCCATCGATTCGGGAACCTTTCGTCCAGCCAAGCGCGAACTTCGGTAGCGTGGTGAGCTGGGGCTCCGTCATGCATGAAAACAAGGTCCTCGGTTGCGATTTGCGGGTAGACATTCACAGATAAAAGTTCCAAATAGCTGGTTTTATTAACATTTCCGTCAAAAAAGAATGGACCAACGATGCCTTGTGAACAAATTCCGGCCCAGACACTGACTCCAGGGGCGTTGACCTCTTTGTTAGACGTGACATGCGGCTTGTCTTCAGACAAATAAACACAATTATGGTGATTAACATGACCATTGAGCTTGAAAACCGCCTCGTCGGCCCACAAAATGCGATCAAGGTCCAACGAACTACTTTCCACCATGTCCATAAATGTCTGACAAAACTGGACTCTGCGATCAAAATCATCTTCAGAGACTCCATGGATAAGACGGGGCCGAAAGGGCTTCAAGTTAAGCTCCTTGTAAAGGCGCCAAAGGGAAGTATGAGGAATACCCAGCTGGAGGGAAGCCCTTCGATTTGACTTCTGGGGGCTCCTGGATACGCAGCGCTTAATGCAGCTTTCTGGTCCCCAGTTGTGGCAGACTTTGGACGACCCGGCCTCAGCCGTTCCACTACACTACCAGTGTTCTCGAATACCACAAAGTTAAATTTCCAATTCCAAAAATTTTGTTTATTAATGAACACCTTAAAATTATTATAAACAATAGTATCTCAAACAATGATCAAGCTATTATTAAAATGACTAAGCATACTCACATTTTAAAGTTAAAAACAAAGATATGTGTAAATAAATGGAATGAAAATAATAATAATAATGGATTTATTTTGTCTTATCTAAAACATTAATAGACGTAAATTTAGGTAGAAAGATCGGAATAAATGTTGTTTCAGAAATATTAGATTTTTAGGTTTTGTTAAAGTTATATACATATCAAAAAGACAAGCTAGAATTATTGCGAATGTTTTTCGAAATTTTCACACTAAGAAGTAAAATTCTGGGTAAATTGGTTTTTAAAGACCAGCGAACGAGAATGGTAGTAACCAAGATTCCAACGGAAACTAAATGTTGTGAAAACACATTAGCAACAATTTAGCAACAACATCGAACTATTAATTGCAAAACAACTTATTTCAATATAAAAATTTTTCAAAGAAAGTTTCAAATATTTAAAAATGATTATAAATAAGTTCTCAAAACCGTACAAAATTCAGGTTCCTGCATTATTGAAACCTGGAACAGGGACATCAACAGGAATTGAGTTTTTGCAGGAACTCTGGTTAAACCCTGGTGTTAAGTACTTAAAATTATAAGTGTTTACAAAAATACATATTCAATAATTAAACAAAAACTTATTTTTCAACTGTCAAAACCCAAAAGTTAAATGCACCAAACTGCAAAACAACAAAATATAAAGTGAGCTGAAAACAGAAATTAAAACTGCCTAACTGAAAAAGACAACTCAAGCTTGGCGCTTGGGTCCTGATCACCTTAGGAGATTATCATTTCTACAAAATTCTAAAGCGAAGCAATTCCCTAGTTTCCAAATATAATGAAAAAACATTGTATTTTACAAAAGACGTTTTTTTGGCTTGGATTATTTGATAAAAGACAATTTATATAAGCTATGATCACCTTAAGTCATTATTAACTTATATAAAATTTTAACAATAAAGTTACTGCTTACCTGCTTGGTAGGATTCACATCAGCAGTACTTGTATCTGAAAAGTTGAGGGGCCATCTTTCATGTCATAGGCTTGGAAAAGTGACAAAAATCAATAAGTTCTATGTTTCAGCTGACCACTTTATTTCTGAAACACACTCAAATATTACAATCCATATAAATAATAATTTTTATAACTTAAAGTGTCAATATTCTATTTCGAAATCAAATGCATAGCTTAGCAGAATAAACCAAACACATTTATTAGAATTCTAGGCATAAGTGAATTAAAGCGTTAACATGTATGTGTTAGACATGATAACGCTATATTTTACCATTAATATATGAAAACACTCACAATTAGAATAAACCTGGTGTAATTTAGATTTTACCCTTTACATATAAAAGATTTTTTGTTAGACATATCAATTTTCCAAAATGAACATCAAAATAAGCAATCACCTCACCCGAACACACGTTGGTGCGCAAGTTCAAAAAGGTAAAAGTCGACTTCACGATGGGTGGAAAGAGAGGGTCATACGAACGTGCAAACGGTGTCACCTACGACGACCAACGAGGCACGGTGGCGTTATACGTTAACGTGAGTTCCACCATGCCGTAGGTGAACGTGCCATGGTGCTCACCAACTGGGTAGAGGTAGAACGCCGACACTAAAATCGGAAGAGCCTGCCTATCCCAACAGTCCTTTCAACGACTACTCTATTTTGTGAAAAAGATCCACCAGGTGGATCTTCTATTTTTTGAACTGCAAGAAAACCAAGCGTGCAAGAGTGAAACGATCTATCTAAGCCGAGTGGTTTTAGCGTATAAAGCAAATGTCAAAAAAAATTTTCAGAGCTAAGAAGAACCAACCTATCTCTGCAAGCAGAAATTAAAAAGTGTCAGGCTAATCTATGCAGGTGGGTTTAAGCCAATCGAAATTAGCTAGTTTTTTGCGCTGAATAAATATTTTCGTGGTATAGTAAGATTTATCATGCTGCTAGCATGAAGCGTATATAAGCCTGTAAAATCTATCAAATTTCAATCAGTTTCATAATAAAATTTTGCAACCTAACAACTACAATAAGAACATGGGTAATCGAACAAGTAGCGCCACTTATATGTGATGCTGTGCGTCAGATGAAACAGATGATATAGCTCGATGGGTTGAAGAACATTACATGAAAGAAGAAATTATATTTTGGAAGCAGAAAGTGCAAGATTTTAAGGAACAATGCAAAACAACAGGTGACTGGATTGATGGTGGTTCAGAATTTGAACAGAAATTGAATGAATGTTTGACATGCCGGAAAGAAGTGGTTGACATGGTGAAATTTATAAACAATGAATTTAAGCATGGTCATACGTTTGTGAATGCAATGTTTTTATTATCATTTGAAATGCCTGTGGCTTATTTCCTGCATAAAGAATATATCTGCAGCTTATTCACATAGCATTTATTGTGAAAATAAAATATGGCAAAAGCCACCTGATGCATATGCATCATCTGCTATATGCAGAAGTAGATTACGCTATTTTCATTTTATTCGTTCAAATTATTCATTACAAGGTTAAACAAACGTCATGGATATTCAATATAAAGCTTATCACAAATATTTTCAACAGTAATTCTATCAATTCTTATATCATCCAGGCACCCACCAAACATCATATGCGCCCATTGACTGCGTTGGACCAAAGTGCACGCTGTGCATGGTTGCTCCATAATCTCACTATCTACAGCATTCTTTAAAATTTGCACAAGCTGCTTTACGACTTCTGGTGAGTCCATTATGCGTCAGTTTATAAGTGTAAAAATTATAAAATAATTTTTTACTGTAGAATTAAGGTCCTTTTATAGTAAATTTTCAGAGTTCTGCTTACACTTTTATTGGTTACTCATTGCAGCGAAGGTTCTAGAATTTCGTACTATAAAGTGATTTGGTTGGTTGTTTCGATGCTATTTGAGTGACGTAATCAGAATACTGCATTTTTATTGGTTGTTATGAAGTTGAATTTCTAAAACCTTCGGGCTATGTGAGTGACGATACGACAACACTCAATCTCATTGGTTGTTCATTTCCAATTTCTAGAACATTCCATAGAAGCTTTATTCTGATTCGATCTGACAAAGTAAAACACGTGTGACTACACCAAGATTTATCATGCTGCTGCCAGCTCTGAAACTTATATAAACCAGCGAATTCTTAAAAACTCAATCAGTTTCATTTTACCAACTTACAATTTTTACGCTCATTTTTGCAAACGCCTAAATAGAATGGCTTTGAAGTGTGTTTATTGTACTAATTCGTATACTCGAAGTGATAATTTGTATAGACATATGGAGTCAATACATAAAGATAACGTATTTCAATGTGCAATTTGCAAATTAAGTTTTTCGGAAAAAGATAACTTGCGACGTCACATGAGGGGCACCTTTAACCCCCTCAGTTAAAACTTGACAATGTAAACGGACCACAGTTACCACCCCAAATGTTTCCCGGCCAACAGGCAACATCAGTACCCAATAACATAGGACATGGTAGTGGTAAACGACGTGCTCATGATCATGACATCATAAAGCAATACTGTACAAGTACATTCGAACACAGCACCTGATGAGCATACAATGCCTCGGTGTTAGTGCCATTTTAACTCAAAGTCACGTTCGATATTACCAGGATCAGATATAACTATAGAGTTAGATAGTACTTTGAACGATGTTTTAAAAAAATTGATAATTTTCAAGCAATGGGATCAGGGTGGGTTTTAGATAGTATAGGGCATGCAGATGTACACATTTGTAGATACTTTCCGTTAAAAGGGTCAACATATAAATCGCTACCCCAGTGGCTAATAAAAAAGCACACAGTGCTAAACATTGAAAATGAGGGTAATAAGTGTTTTTGTGGAGTGTGCTTGTACCAACCCTACGTTCATTTATTATTGTATGAGGGTCATTACTGTTTAATTCGAAGTTTAGATTAGCCGTTAGCTAGTCAACGGAGAAAAGCGCAGACTATATTTTTGCGATAAATGTTTAGCCCCTTGTTACAGTAAGGATAAGCGTGAGGAACATATAAAATTATATCGTAATGAAGAAACATTACGAGTAGATATACCTGAACCAAATTCAGTGCTAAGTTTTAAAAATATACACCACATGTAAAGGTACCCTTATGCTATATATGCAGATTTTCAGTGCCTCCTTGAAAAATTAGACCATGTGACCCGTTCCCAAAAAATTCATACATTACCCAAAACCAAAGACACACCCCATGTGACTATGGCTTAGTAGAAACGTTTGGGTGTTGTAACGATAAAATACAGAACGGCGAAACTTTTACATACCGCGGAACCGATGCTGTTTCGAAGTTCATAGTTAATGTAATAGTGTTGGCTGAAATGTTTCAGCAAGAATATATGGAAAACCAGAAAACAATAAAAATGATTGATGAAGATAAAGTAGATTTCAAAAATGCTTACTGTTGTTACCCATGTGGTAAGCCAATGAAAAACGGTGATAAGGTGAAAGACCATTGTCACTTATGTAGCCGGTACCGAGGTACTGCATATTTTAAATGTAACATTGGGTACCGGTTAAATAGAGACGTTACTGCATTATTTCACAACTTGCGTAGGTATGATGGGCACCTTATAATGCAAGAAATAAGTACAAAATGTTTGAAATGGGGTTAGAAATAGGCTGTGTAGCTGAAAATATGAAGAAGCGTGATGCTTCAAGTTTTAATGCAATGAAACCACCCGCATTTGGGGATAAGATAAAACTAATGTTACGCAAGGGGCTTTACCCGTATGAATATATGGATTCATTTAGAGCGGTTTAATGATACCGTATTACCGGATAAGACTAAATTTTATTCAACATTAGCTGACTCGGGTATTTTAATTGAAGATTATGACCATGCTAAACGGGTTTGGGAAGAAATGTAAATTGCAGCCTTAGGGCAGTACCACGATTTATATCCTTTTTACCTCTTGTAGTTTTTGCAAGAATTGATACTCCATTGCGGGCTGATACTGAATCCCACTTGTCGTTTGATGCTTCACCAAAAAAATTTTCCGATCACACAGGTGTTATCGCTTCGTATAAATTACAAGTGAAACCTTTTGATACGGAAATGGTGTTACAGATTAAGTATTGTTGTCCACGATCGGAAATTACCGAGCGAAAACTGATTACTATCTAGTGTGAGACTCATTATGTTGAGGTTAATGATTAATCGTAGGCGTTTGGCAAGATACAATGCCGAAAGGATGAGACTCGATTTATACGAGAAGTCTTATAATGTGCGGTCTCATTTTGTAACTGGCAGCAGCTTTAGAGAATCGGAGCTAAATCCGGATCAGTGTACCCCTTCCCCAACGCTTGCTGAAAACGTTTGTCTAGTGTTAATTTCTTTTGTTTAAATTACAGCACCAGCACACAAAATGCGTTCTCTGAAGCTTTTGGTTCTAGCGTTTTAAGTCCGGAATATGAGCGGTGTGAAACGTTTTTGCTGCAATTTCTTTTTTCCAATATTTTAGTACACGCGACCGTGTCCTGTCTAGCTAGTCGTGTTAGATTCAGGATATTTTCAGGTGTTTGGATGTGTGTGTTATTTGCTGTTCTTCGTGTAAGTAGAGTTGAGAGTAGGTTGCTGAACTATGAGCGAACAAGGCTATCGATGTGCCGCTCGGAAACCAACGGAGAGCATTTACTCTAGCCGCCTGGCTTGGTTATAATCGATAGTCAGCGATTGGTTCAACAGCTTCGTGGTTTTTTATCCACTGATTACTGTCTTCGCATTTCTTGGTAGTATCAGCTGATTTTGCTTTGTCAAACGACTATTAGTTGCATTTTGTTCATTAATTATGATTTGCACTGAGAAAAACTTTATAACGCGCTAAATTTCACTTTGCACATTGAGAGGTAAACAGAGGATTTTGTTGTTGTATTTATAGTACGGTAGAAGCGGCTAACTTTGAACACTTCTCAAGTTCAAAAGATCGCCATTCAGTCAAAGTTTCGCAGCAAAAAGCCACTGTTCCAGCGCATCCAGGATTGAGGTAAATATTTATGTTGCCATTTTCTTTGTTTTTTCGAGATAAACCATGTTTTTAGATGTGGAACGACAATACTGTTAGAGGTCGCTATAAGATTAGACAACATACAGTCCAGCAGGTTTTGCCTAGCACTTCAGCCGAAATAGTACCCGAACGGGATGAACCAATGCTGGACTTTGAAGCTTTCGATGAATATGAAACTGAACTGGCTGTTGATTCATTAGAAAACTACACTGCTGAACACGAATGATTTACAAGCCTAACAACTGAAAAAAGTGTCAATATTTTTACACTTGATAGTGAGCTTGAACGTTTTCTATAGTTATTTGGTATATTTATTTCCTGATTAGGTATTTGGTATATTTATTTCCTGATAACTGCTTTTCGGCTTCAGCTTAAGTTACTGTGCATTTCGATGTGCATTTTCAAAGTCTGTGCGCATTTTCAAGCAAAGGTGTGCAAATGCACCGTAAAATGCACAAAAAACTCTGTTCTGAACTAATTATTTCGGTCCAGATTTCAGTATACTACGGCTTCAAACAATCGAGCCACTGAAGCAGGTTTGATTTTGTACGCTTTCTTTTAACCCCACCAGTTACTGCTAGTTTAATTTTCACACTACAAGTGTTAAAAACCAAACACACAGTACCTTTAAATTCCAGGTATAACTTTTAAAACGTTAAAAATGTCGGATTTTTCTAGAATCGCATAAAAGTATATACTATTAGCCATAATAATGGACTAAAACGAGGCATTGGGCTAAATGAGGCATAGTCCAATAGAATATTGGACAAAAAACAAAAAATGCCAAAAAAATAAAAAATGCCCAAAAAACTAAACAGTGAAAATACAATAAAAAACAAAAAATAAAAATGCCTATGTTTATTTATTTTGTCTCGTATTTGTATTCTTGTGTGTTTATTATGTATTGTAAAACACAATAGAGGCCCAAAATGTTTACAGACATTTTTAGCTCGTTATTTGGTTCTGGCGATACGTATTATATGTGTTTGGTTATTATATATTTGTATTTGGCGCCACGAGCACTTCGGTGCAAGCCACATTTTGTATTATGTGTATTTTTGGTAAAATGAGCGCTTCGGTGCGAGCCACTGCGTGAAATGAGCGCGCAAGAAGCAAATACCTACGCACAAAAATATACATGTTAGTATTTTTGGGCTTTATCGTGTCGTTTACATTATTCGTCTACTAAGCAGTGATCGGAGTTTTGTAGGCACGCGACTAAGTGTAGCGTTTAAGGCAGTACATTTTAGATCTCAGTAAGGCTCGTGGACGTTTCTATGCTTAGGAGAGTGCAATAAGGTCCTGACAAAAAAACTTATATTCAGGTGTGGAGTTTGTATGTTTATACACAACAGAATAAAATGTTTTTTGTTACATGCGACAGCACTTTAAAAAAGCGAGTCCTTGTTGGAACCTCATGGGTGGCGTGGAAAGCCAAACACTTAGTTTCAGTATAGAACGACCGCATGTGTTGACAAGAAAGCGAATCTGCTTTTCGTAATTGTACAGTTCGTGCTGCTGAGAGTAAGCGCTGCAGTTATAGTACAACTTGTGTACTAAGCTTTAAATACGCCGTGCAACCGAGCATAGGTAAGTAAGATGAACATCCCATTAAGAGTGCATTAGGGCTCCTACCAAAACCTATTTTTCTGTCCTAATTTGTACTTGGCAGCTGCAAGTTTTTGTTGCGAGCGATACCACTATAAAAACAGCGAGTCCTTGTTGGCAACCTCTTCGGTGGCGTGGAAGACCCAACACTTAATTTGAACTTGGGAAGCCTTTTTGAGAACTGAGCAACTATCCGCTGACCTGAGAACATTAGTTCTCGAACGTAACAACAGAGAGTACGAATTGGAGTTTTCTAAGTGAACCTACCAGTTGATTGTACACCATCAACAAACCAGTCAACTGTAAGAGCAATATCTTTAGTTTGTCCCTAAAACCATGTGAATTTCAAACACTAAAGTTACACACAGAAGCGCAGCAATAGAGACTTCGTCCGTGGTCGCGGTTTTATAATAACTTTTGAATTGACTATGCTCGCGCTCTGTCGCGGTCAGAGACGAAACGTTGTAACTTCGTTTGCAAGCAATTGAAAAATTAATACTAAACAAACGCGATTATGGTCGCTGTAAATGCAAGCAGATCAAATCGCGTTTGCGAACAATTGTGCTCAAGAAACATGCAATCAAGATCTCAGAACTGCTGTTTCGAACGCGATCGCGATCGCAATTAATTCTGTTCATAACTGTAATTATAATCAAGTATGTAGAGTACATTTCGCGTTTTAACTATGAGAATCTTTAAATAAATGCTACAGCTGATATATTTACTTCCAACTGTCTTACTTTTGAGCACCATGCATAAATATAATAGTTCCAATTCAAACTTTCTTTTAAAAACATCCTATAGACTGCTTAAATTTTCATTCATGCTACATCTGAAGTTGTAATATTATTTGTGTTCGTAACTGTTTCCATTACTCTATACATAATAATACAAGCTAGAACATCCATATGTACCTTGAACAATTCGCCGCCTTTGTTAACAGTTTACGCACATCAGAATATAGTGAGGCTGAGGTGCAAGCAACAAATTCTTGGTCGTAACAAAACGTCAAAATCAAAAGTTTACAAATCTAAAATAGCCAAGGGTTAATAATACATATCCAAACACCAACCTAATAATATATATCCAAACACCAACCGATAACCTTGAAATTCTGAAATTCATTATATTACAGATTCATTGAATCCAAGAGGCCTGTGGATATTTAGACACTGATTGGTCAGTTGCGCATCCTCTTGAAGTAAGGTTTTTTATCTTGTATTCATTTCTTACCTTAATCTATGACTCAGTATACGTTTTAGACACTATAACGAATCGAGATAACTCATAATGAATGGTTCCTCTTAGGGATGTGCCGACACCAAAATTTTTGCCGATGCCGATTACAACTTTGCAACACCAAACTTAAAGAACAAATAGGATACTACATTACATCATTATACCACGACTTAAACCCTAACCACCGTACACGATTATAATTTTATGAGAAAGGTTCATTTCAATTAATTTTTCCAAACACAAGCTCAAGAGAGATAACAGTTTCCCTGATCAGACAAACTGATATACGCCAAGAAGTGCAATTGAAAACATTCCAATTACTGTTATGTGCAAAAAGTATCGGCAGAGTCGGCAATTTTGTTGCAGTGCCGATTCCGATACTTACGAAACGTGCCTATTATTATTAATAACGATGCCGATTAATCGGTACATCCCCAGTTCCACTGATGCCTCTTTTACCCCATAACCATCACAAGTACTAAAACTTAAACACGTGCTAATTTAGTTGACAATGTCCAGTTACAAGCTGTGTTACAAGTCCAACTCTATTTCTACTAAGTCGGAAGATAAAGCTAGTAGACTTAGAATCTATTTTGCTGCATTCACCAATAACAGGTTCTGGTCCAATAAACTTCGTCTGGGTCCCCGATCAAGCTAATTCATCGGCCACGTCTCCGGTGATCTCAAAATGTTCAATTACCCCAGAACTCACCTTTCTAGTCAGTTTATCATCAACTTCACCGCAAACAACATCTAACAATCCATTAATGAGCTTCACGTCGTCACAAGATGTTAAGTTTTCAAAAAATCTCAGTCGAAACTCAACATTCGATTGTAACTGTTCTACCAAAATAGCTAAGAAATATCGCTGGAATGCAGCACAGTATCTAAAATATCACAGCAAAACTAAGAAACATCGCTGGAATGCAGCACAGTATCTAAAATATCACAGCAAAACTACGTTTCAGAGCACAACCGGCTAGCGTGCTTAATTAAAATACCATATCCACTTCAAGAATTCACACCTGCCATGTTGTTGCTGTACAAAAGTTAAACACATTGCCAAAGCAATGCAAGTTACATTAATATACAAGCTTACTCAGCCAACGGATTTACCTCCGTTGGCCGAAAGACCTGTAACGTAATATACAAGTCTGTTAAATGTCGAAGATGCTTTTCCGGTTGTGTCAAAATTACACTTTTTATTAAGCCTATTGGGAGCTGATGATAGATGCAAGACAACATTCAGAAAAAGGAGCTTATCCCAATTTAACATGGCTGAAGGTACTTAAACAGCCAGTCATTGCATCCTCTGTATTTTCTGCATTTGAATCTATGTCATTCAACAATAAAACATGATAAAAGCTAGATACAAACATAACAAGCCCTACCATCAAACATATAACTTACTTTTGCTTATCAGCTCCTAAATCGCACAACACAACGCGTATTAGCTTTAAAGCATCGGGATTTTTGTAGTTGATAACGAAATAACGTGCAAGAGATTTAAGGTATGTTGGTGTCCCACGAATCAATCGTGTATTACACAAATCAAGCACTTGTGATGGATGTTCTAAAATTACCGCTAAAGTATTATGCAATACTGTAAAACACTATGTTGTAAAATTATACTACTTCCCTGTTAGAAACCGAACACAGTATCTTCAAAAAGTTAACTATGACTATACCATTCTAAAAATACGGGGTACATAACAACAAGAATACTTCGGTTAGCATCCAACGAATATCCGGTAATAGGGTATTTACCACGTTGACAGATTGAATGTCAAGGGTTAGAACCAATGAAGTACGTACACATCCGGTATATGAGACAAATTATATACATGTATGATGCGAGCTTTCAGTACATAGCAAGTAGCAAACACAGACTGGCAACTGAAAAGTGGGATGCGCAATTAGTTGTTGTAGAGGTATTTTACGACTTTCTAAACCGTGATAATTTTCGCAATTATTGTTCTAAAAAATCCAGTCACATGTCTACGCATGCTTACCATAACACTGTTTTCCAAGTTCCACTGACAATTCGAGAAACCTTGCCTGCACCAACGGTGCATGAACTCTGAAATTCAAACCTAATTTCGACAACACGAAAGAAGCATACAAGACTGAGCTCAAAATTAATATAAATGTTATTAAACTAAGAATTAATCTTACTTGATAGCCAATGCTAAAACTGTCAATTTATTATGCTATTTGCTAAATAATTTTGAACACAAAATGAGCTGATGACGAATAAACATTTTATCTTCCACAGCAGTTGCAGACTAATGCTTTTATTTCCATTTTACGCCGGCGAGTAGTACCTGACATCTTTTAGGTCTCTTCGATCGGCAATTTTTAGATTTCACATAGCAAACCTAATGATTTAAATAATTTTAGCGCTGCAAAAACCAATTTTCTGTAATTTTTCAGCAACGCAAAAATCAATTTTCCGTAATTAACTGTATTTACCTTCTGCACAGATTAGTTAGTATAGAGTAGGCCTTTGTCTGCCATAAGCCAAATGCTTGTTTTCCAGTTTGCGAAACATCATCCAGTTTTTGTTTTTGAGTCAAACATATCAGCTTAAAGGTAGATAATCAACATCAGATGATTAGGAACTAACAGTAAATTATGCATGGTGAATTACATTATGAAAATCATCTTCATCCAGTGATTACCACTTTGCGAATACAAATTAGAGCACAACATTACCCAGTTTGGAAGTAAGTGTTAGGAATTACAGCTCAAATCAGCTATCAAATGTGTAACTATTGTTTGTGGTGCACTCAACATTTCTAACATCAGTATGAATTAAACATACCCCCTCGATTATATGTTTTATATATTTGATCTGTTTATTGTTAATATGGTTGTTTTTGATTACGTGTTTATTCGTAGGTGTCACTAAACACTGGCTAGTGAAACTTACGCTTTACTGAAAGTTCTGTAACCACCCACACCCAGAAATTTCACCCCGGTTGATTCCCCCACTACGCCGCTAACCACCGATTGCCCAGCGTATACGGTATAAATTTAGCGGATACCGCATATTTACAGTTGCAACCCGGACACCACAAAACTGCTCTTGACAAGTAGATATCTTTAACCTCTTGCTGCGATTATCTATCAAAGCAAGTAAAAGCTATCAAATTTTCACTCAATAAACTGAAATGAAAAATCAATGCAACAATTAATTTTAATTCAGTAAACATTTACGTACTTTTGCGTAACTCAATATTTTCAACAGTGTTCATATTCACATGCTTATCCATTTCCGATACAAACTTCACTATCCGGTTGTGGTATCCAGTAAAGTAATATCCTGTCGCACCCTGTTAGGTAAGTGGTACTCTCGTGTGTAAAACTAACCCATTTCGTCTCATACGATAATTATACTTCGGCCAGTTGTTAAAACATTAAAATTGTCGAACGTTAATCCACTTATGAAACAATTTCAAATAGCGCAACTTATAAAACTCAAACATACACCATGAAACCACATTTCTCAAATCGTTTAAATGTTCAATGACAAAAATTCGATTTATCACAACAGCGTTAAAAATACCAATTCTAGCATGCCATGCGTTTGATTGGCAGCTGCAACTTGCTCAAGAGATTGTGAACACATAGCTATCGTTTCGTCCAAGAACGTAAAACAATCGCAGCTTAAAATTGCCGATAAAGCAACTGCAGCAAAACATCGAACATAATAAGACGGCGATTGAAAACATATTGAACGCAACGGCGCATAAAACTCGTCCATTGCAGCAAGATTGTGTCCAGAAAACGCCAGCGTAATCATATTTTGATGAGCTGAATAAATCCTAAAAACTTTATTTACAATCGTAAGAAAACCACTATTAATTCCTGAGATATAAGCACTAGACCGTTACGTCGGTATCACACATTATCCTGGTGCCTAACACCATATTCCATTTTTTATTCAAGTCAAGAGCTAATACTACCAGTCGCAGTGAAACTACTTGTATTGAGCGAAGCTCAGACATATTTACTAATTGTATTCACCATTCTCAAATACCCTATGGCCACAGCACTCAACCGTACAGTAAACCCGTAAATACAAGATAATAGCTTTACTGTCACAGCACACATACTTAACATGCTAATTATCGAGTAGCTAACTGAATTTAAAGTGTTCCACCTTCTAAACGCTATATTTAAATTTCTCGTCTTCGGAAGCGCTAAAGCCAACAGCGCACAAACACTTATACAAATTATTATAATATTCTCAAGCACACAAAGCGAAGTTTCGGGCTACCGGTAAATAGATGCAAACCGACTCGGAATTTAGTACAAACTTCGAGTACCGAAAATTTAGAACACTAAAATGAAAATATGAGACATGCACGATTTTATTGACGCCCTGCATGTTTTGCACGAATTTTTTACAAAATTATTTTGATAAAAATATTCTCAATTATTCGGATATTTGAGTAGTTTTCCCTCATAATGCGTCGGATATCCGGATAATTGATTTTTCTAATGCCCACGACTAAACGCTATACAGATATCACCTTTACCTTGACAAAATTGACAGCACAGGAAATATGGGTAAGCATTTATAATTGTTTGAGCAGCAAATTTCGGCCGTGACTCGCATAAGTGTTTCCAACAAATACGGCTTCAAACTTGGAAAACGCGAGAAAAATTCATTACTTGAAAGCCTGAAACACAAACAAGAACAAGCATTAAAAATAATGCCAAATCGAGACTCGAAAGGTAAACCTTTGGCAGGAATCTACCGACTACTGATTGAATCAGAGAAAGTTACAAGTTAAAAACATTGACACAAAGACCTTAATACATCTTCTAGGTACTTTCTTAATGATCAATAAACTAAGTAAGACTTCATCACTAAAATACATTCAGTTCGTCACCACTGGCATCCAATATCGTTGACTTTCAAGTTAAAAACACTCGTTTCAAAACAACTCTTAATCTGACATACCGATTCTTTCGACTATCATATTCACTCACGCGGCTAATTCCAAATATTCTATGAATCAATGCACTGAGCAACAATGCGCTACTATTTCGTATTGCCCAATTAGCGTCGCTATGTCCATCAATCGCAACTTTAACTGCATCTGCAAGAAGTGGTAATACAGCTTCGCCCAGCTTAGTGTTACGACAAAGGGCTCGCAGCACATTGCGCGCATGTACCTAAAAATAATGCAAATGCCGCAACAAGCTGCATTCTGGAGACATCTTCTAGAAAAAACATGAGTTCACCAGGTAGCAATTACAAAAATCCAAAACTTTAAGTTTAAGGTTAGCCAATAGATAATTAGAACTGTGATAAGCTTTTTGCAGGGAATCCAATTCCGTGCATAAATGGCCTTATATTACTGTTAAGATTTGCTTTCCAATTATTCAAACCTGATGTAAAAAATTGAAATGTTCGACACCAGAAAAACATCAAAGACTGCCAAAGGAAAAATTCAATACTTATAATTTTTCAAACAAACACATCAATTACACACACCCTACGCTATTCAACAAAGCCTTACCTTCGAATCTGTAGAATTTTCAGTTCGCTGTGCTGTTGAAATGAGCCGTCTGCCAACCTGGAGCAACAATGAATACTTTTCAGTCACAGGCTGCGATGCAACAATTGCCGAAACCAAATACGGTACACCGGCACTACGACGGGTCGCACACAGTCCACTTTCAGCGTCGGAAGAACACGCTACCGCGCTAAGAAGCCGTTCACACCATTCACGAGGGAGGCAACGAAGCTCTGAATATTTGTGAAGCCAAAGCGAATTGCAAACACTTGCAAATTCGGTGTGCGCAGTTTCAAACGCACCACGATGCTTGCATTCGCAAAGTAGATCTATAAAGTACTCTCCAATTTCTTTGATTTGTGACTCGTTTAATAGCGAAGTCGCCGCTGAATTTGATTTAGTGAAATTTCGAACCAATGCACCGAATATTTCCGACACACCTTTCTGCGATCGCCAACAGCATACAAGTAGCGACTGGCATAATCGTGACTGGCTTATTTCATCATCAACAACAAAGGTAAGTCCAGATTGATTTTGATCACAAGCTGCATTGCTGTCTTCGGTATGTTTCACACTAACGCAACCACTTCCGCTAATGTTATCCAAATTCAACGGCAGATAACCTTCCGGCGATATATTATTAACAATTGAGCTTACCAACCGTACAACTCGAAAGCAATATGGCATCAAGCGTTTCGTAATCACCACAGACCACTCCTTTTCCTTATGCATTGTTATCTCGGCCTGGTCTACCGCAACACATATCGCTCTTAACACTCCAAACATAGGTGCTTTTTCTGCTGCATCAATCAAATCCCGTTCTGCATTTATCACCTGGTCTTCAAGCAAGTCCAACAACAACCCAAAACGGCTAAAAGTAGCCGCTGCCCTTTGACTCAACCCCTTTCGATCACACGAAACCAAACGCAAAATTACACGCGTCCCAACTGTATACAAATATACTCCGGCATCGGCATCTTGAGGCTTTTTCGAAGACAATAGCTTGTGTGTGCGCATTCGATACTCAGAAGTATTTATCACGCATGCACACTCGGAGGAAAATTCTTCAAGTAAGCTTGCAGCAATTTGCTGATTAAGTTCGTACGAATCTAACAGTGCAGTAATAATCTGACGACAAACAGCCGGTTCAGTCCACCACGACTTATACTGAATAGCAGTTACAAGTCGAGCTGAAAATAGCATTGCAATAAAAATAAATTTTCTGAAAATAGCATTGCAATAAAAATGAATTTTCAATGAACATAACGTCAATTATTCACAGTAAACCACAAAATCTGAATAATACAAGTTGGCCGATTTACAGAGTCTATCTCACGCTATGAAATTAGTCAAGAAATGAAGCTTTTTACATACACGTAATTATACTTTAGCATGGGCCCACCAAAAATTTAATAAGTAAATTAACGGTCACAATTACGAAATTTAGACTTCCATTTCGGAAGAAATGTGACATCACAACTTTTAACATTTATTGCAATCTAATAATACACGCTAATCCCAGGCCGCTATTTACAAGAATTTATCCGCCAAATTTCAAAACGAAACCGTGTTACTGAAAAATCCTAAACCGGCACGTCACGCAGTGCTTCCATTTGTCACACGCAGCCGTATCAAATTCATATAGACAAAAATTTACAATTTAAAAAAAAATGTTTACTAACTTTTCTGATGATCTTGCAAATACTTATTGTAGTAATTTAGGAGTTTCAACGCACAACTTCTACGGCCAAAATTTGCACCCGGAAATAAACAGCCAACACAGTAGTGAAATAGCCATTGACAGAATGTCTGAAACATATATAGACCACAAAAATTGACATGACGAAACATTCTCAATACTTTGCAGCAACTAAAACCAGCATTAACCCACTTCCAAAATGTCCCAGTACAGATCGCAAACGCAAAGAATTTTGAAACCTCGGCTCATGGTCTCCAAAAGAAACTTTTGTTCCTATGATAGTAACATGTTACAACGAAAACACGATGTTTCTACCACAGGTTTACTTTATATTCAGCAACTGTCTGATCATTTTCAACGGAACTTTCGGTCGCGTCACGGCAAAGAATTTCTCCAGAATCTTTCAATCGCGTAAAAAACTAAAATAAACACTGTTCGAACAGGTCAATAATCAAATCAAGGCCATATTCAGGGTCGTTACTATCAAACACTTTAATGGTTTCGCGCAATATTGCAATACACTCGTCACAAGGACCTGAGAAGGTTTAATAATTTTCGCCAAAAAAATTTGTACAGCGTGAGCAACATATATTAACGATCAACGCAGAACATAAATTAACGATCAACGCAGGTTCTTAAAGTAACATGAGTCTAAGGACACTACGCCAAGTATAGGGGCCTACCCACTCGGAAGCAGAAATATTTAGACTGAGAAACTTGGCTTAGGATTAGGCTTATGTTCGGGTTATGCTTTAGGCCTGCTGCAATAGTTTACATGCTCCAGTCTGAAAGTTCAAGATCCGAAAAATCACGGTTACGGTACAAATGTGCAAAAAATTGCATTACAAATTTATTTGGCTTGAAAACAACTATTTCTACAAATTCTCAACTGTATAGAAATACTAGTTCTGATTGTCTAAGCTAACTAGTAGACCATCTTAAGCTGAATGCTTGCGTACAATCTGTTATAACAGAATCTGTGCGGACAAAACTATATCACTATTTCGGCAAAGCATACCGGCAGTTTTAATTCATACAAAGTCAATACCTTTCTCATGCTCGCCAAAAACTTCTGTCGAAAATTTGGACATGGTGTATCAATTTGAACGCAAATAAATCGTTTTACAAGCTTAAATTCATCACTTCGAATCACGCTTCCTGTTTTTGGATTTCCGCTTACCAACATAAGCACAGCCAAGCCGACCTAGTCAACAAAAATTAAATTCTCATGAATTGTGTAACAACTATCCGCAGGTGATTGGCAAAAGCGATGCATGTACGCAAAACCAATAAATTTCGTTGGGGTGCATGCCTTTGTAAGTAGTGCAGATATGACAACAATATTAACTCAAAATGACACTGTACGACTCGTTTGAACTTTTAATTTTAATTCAACTGCAGGGTGCAATCGGAATTCCGATTCCGATTAGAATTCAGATTCAAAACGAGTTCCGATTCTGATTCTGATTGCACAATCAATCGGAATTGAAATTTACACATTTTAATTTTAAGCCTACTTGTTGTGATATTATGTTGTTTAAAAATACGGCGTCATTTATCTATTAAATTGTTTTCGATGACTTAACTTATCAATGATTGATTGTAGTTTAGTTTTAGTGTGCCAAATAATGATTGCCAATTTGTTCATGCGACGTTTTTGAGAATTGTTGCCAGCCAAGATACCCAGGGTGCAACCGGAATTACAATTTACCGGAACCGGAACCGGAATTTGAAAATTTTACCGGAACCGGAACCGGAAAATGAAAAATGCATTTCACCAAAAATTTCATTTTAATCTTATTTTTTGCTCTATTATTTGTGAAATAACCTTAGTCGAACATAGGTATTTATTTTATTTGTTGTATTTTAGATTTTCATCATCGACTGAAGTGAAATCCACCATCAATGGCTTATATTCGGAGTACAAGTGGCTTTCAAAAGAGATTCTTAAAAATTAGCAAAGTTAAGAAAACGGCCAAATTATAATACCGGAATTTTTAAATCCGGTAAAAATTTACCGGAACCGGAAGGTGAAAAAATGCCGGAACCGGAATTCCGGTTGCACCCTGAAGATACCCTAAATCAATATTAACTTGTTTATCCAAATTATCTGTATAGTCACAAAATTGGTAGTTCCGATTCCGATATAAATTTGCTGTTCCGACTCCGGTATAATCCAGTTCCGTTTTGCACCCTGTCCTACTGATATATTGCACAAAATTCTCTCCATGTCAACATCCAAACGCACAAAACTATAGTTTTATTTTGAAAATGACAACAATTGATTGTAGTATACTTTTACAGAGCCGAAAAATCATAGCCAATTTGTTCATGCCAAGTGTTTAAAATTGTTGTTAGCCAACAGCCAACCTAAATCAATATTATATTTAATACTACAAATGATTCGTACAGTCACAAAATTTGTAGCTTCGATTCCGATATAATTCAGATACGTTTTGCACCATGAAAACGCTATATATAGCAACATACGCGTACAGCAGGGTTCCAATCGGAAGTAAACTTTGTCGGAAGCAGAATCGGAATCAAATTTTTTGTCGGAACCGGAATTGGAATCAGAATTTAAGTTTTAGTAATTATATCAAAAACTAAAGTGCATGGCGCTTTTGACTTTTTGTTGCTGCGTGTTTGTCTGTATTGTTCACAGTTTAAGTAAAACCGGTAAAATTATAATAGTAATGGAGGCCTGCCAATTCTCAAAGCGCAGGAACAACTTGGATTTATGTTTAAATGCAGTTAACCATTTTGAGCATTTCAAAACTTTAAATATGAAGTCTTATGAAATCATATATAACAAGAACCAGATTTTTGAAAATTAACCAATTCAATGGAGCGTCGTTTTCTCTAAAGTAAGAATACTGTTGAACAAAATATCGAGATATATTTGAGAACTAGTAGGGCTAACATCACTGCTTGCCGCTTTTCAATTGCAGTCACATTTTGACAATCAGCGAGATACTCTGCTACAGAGAATACTTACTAACAAAAACAAACAGATCTGCAAACAAACGAAAAAATAGGCAAAATTTAAGTTCAATCAGCTTAAACTCATAACCGAAAAATCAAAATTCCGGCATCCGAATAGAAGCCAGTCGGAATCGGAACGATGTACAGTAATTCAAAGTAGTCTAATACTGAAACAAGCAACCTGTTGGCTGGCAACAATTCTCAAAAACGTCGCATCAACAAATTGGCAATCTTTGATTGCTCTGTAAAGCTAAATTACAATCAATTATTGATACGTTAACTCATCGAAAACAATTATATCGATAAATGATGCAGAATTTTAATACAACATATCACAACAAGTAGGCCTAAAATTAAAACGTGGAAATTCCGATTCCGATTGGTTGTGCAATAGGAATCGGAATCGGAACTCGTTTTGAATCGGAATTCTAATCGGAATCGGAATTTCGATAGCACCCTGCAAGTAACTCCAAAAATCAGGGTGGCAGAATGGCAACAAAAGTTCGGACTCAGTTTCAGATTCAGCATAAATTGCAGGTTCGGAATCGAATTCAGGTTCGGTTTCGAAAAACCCGAATCTAGAAAGATTCCAACATAATGGTTAATTTCTGAAATTGTGTTGTAACAGACTGAATTTTCGAATACATTTAGTACATACTTGCTGCTCGAGCCTCAATCGAAACAAGATGAAGCAATTCTGTGATTGTAAACTTTCCTGCTTGATAAGCATGTTGATTTACGCTCGAACGTCCGTGAATGGGGCAGTTGTCCTATGTGAGAGCTTAGAAGAACCTCCAAAATTTGTTCATCTGTTATGGAAATTCCAAAATTTGAAATAAAATGTTAAATTATCAGTGAGTCACTTACTTCTTGATCACCTGCAATTGCGGTTAGTTGATTCACACCAAGCAAATCATTGCAAATTCTTTTCCAATCGTCATATACATCGATTTTAGTCATTTTGCGAACTGACAACGACGAATGTAAAACTATCAATAGTATGCGAATATTGTCAGCGCTGGTAAAATCTATAACTTAACAATATGAACACTATAATTTGTAGTTGTGCTTGCGCACTATAATTACATCAATAACCCATTTCCAAAGACAACTGCGCTTCTGAAAACCTGTACGACGTGTTTGATATAAATTATATTACAACACTTTTTACACCGTATACTGATTAATATACACGTCAGACAGAATCAACTTGTAAGCCTCGTTATCTTACCTGAGTCGGAGCATACATTGAGCATCAGCCGAACTGAATCTGGCACATTAATGAACAGGTTCGGAAGCAGATCCTAAATAAACGTGGATTACTTTTTGTGGTTTACAATACTAACATAGAATTATTAGTAAATGAGCTAATTTTAAAGATTAATACGCCTCAATTGTCAACAGCTATAATTATTAGAATCGCAGTAGGGTACAACTGGATGCGAAAAAATTCCGGGGTATGTTGTTTAAGAGCACATTTTGACGAAATGCAAAGCCATGTCAATGTCAATTTTTGTAATTTTTCACCAATAGATATTCAATAATCTGTAATACCGGAGCAGATGCCAATTTTTTGCAGAAGCCGTGACAGGATATCTTATTGCACGGCGGTACATATACATCTGCATATATGCAAACATATTTATTAATTCCATCAACTACCTGAAAAAAGTCTAGTGAATCGTTCCAAATACAACGACCCTGAGTTTATTACCATTGCAATATCGGTCACAATAGCAGTATCACTAAACACTATGGACGGAAACATGTATGCTAAGATTAGCCGTAAGCAACGTTACAATACAAATTATGGAATTTACAATCACTTAAACAGATAATAGCACAACTTTGTCCTAGACTGTGTAAACATGCATATTCTGATTGCAGTGTCTTTTAACCAAGAATAAAAATTCTAAACCTTGTTAGATAAAAGGAGGACGCCTACATTTTGACTTGCTGTCTTTAAAATTTTAGCAAACCTGAGCAACAACGAAGAAGGGTTCCTGAAGTAATACACATTACAACCTTTTCAATATGTCGCAATACAACAGTGTCACAAGACGCTATTGCGCTTTGAATCACTTTAATATAAGAAAGATCCGTAGTGTGCAACGCCATTTGCTTGGCAATACATGCGTATAGCTTAGATACCTAAAATAAATAACACTGTGTGACCAAACACTCTGGGCTCTTCCTTATAAAGGGCGTGGCTCATATACCGCTAAGCCCCAGACACTGCTGGTCATTTACCAGCCCAAATTGCAGTTCAGTGATCACAGAAGTAAATAATGTAGTGAATGGCAGTACACAAGTATAATGTATGAAAACACCACAATGTTGGACATGCCCCCAATCTTCAATTCACCAAACCTTTAACCTGGCGGAACGCCCTCCCCTTAAAAATAAGAAGAAGGAGAGTCCAGGCCCATCTAAAATAACTGTATCACAACCAGAACCAGACAGCGAAAATAACTTTCCAAAAAAATGCGCTCATGAGAACGCCGCTAGTACTATTTCTACTTCAGAATGTCAGGCAAGGAACCCAAACCAAACGACTGATCTTTTATAATAAATATCAAACCAGTTATTTAATTCCACCACCGAGAAATAATGCAAACCACGACTGATGTATGTTAAATTTAAAAATGTCTAAATGTTTTTTAAAATCATAAAAAATGAATTCAATCAAAAATAAAAGGAAAACTAAAACCTAGCAAGTCGAAAAAATTGTTTGATTTGCAACGAAACCTTTCCTGTAGTCTATATACTTATTGACAAAATCAAAGAAGTATAACACGTATCGAATAAAGTGGCCACAGTCATAAAACGTTAAATTTGTGGTTCGACCGTAAAAAGTTAGATTTCTAGATATTTGATTTCCATGAACACAAACATAAATAGAAAGTAATAAAAAAGTAGACAGTGCAATCAGTCACATATGTTTTCAGGCGTTTACTCTCGCACAATAACGGCGGCCGAGTTGTGAATCAGTTTCATGGTCTTAATGCCGCTTGTTAATGCAACCAAAACTTTGAAAATATAGTCTCGATATTAAACTACCACAACGCGCTGCTTGAACTTACATAAGGCGACAACGTTTGGTCAGAAAGCTGTCCCAGGAGCCTTTCCAAATATATATCTCGTCCCAACTGATGATATGTTAACTCAAACGAACCAAGCGGAACTAAATCGGCCAAGGTTACATATTTCGAACGAACATAGCTAGGTGTTTGTCGGATGTGATCCAGCAGTCTTGACCTTAACTCGCACTTATCATCTGCAAACATACACATCAAAACAATCACACTACAGGCAGAAGGCTCACTTGAAACTTTATTCCTCAATAATAAACCACCCCTCACTCAATAACGTGGGCATTAAAACATGTTACATGTCCTGCCGACCAGGCTTAACCAAGACACAAAAACTGCAGCAGTTAATTGAACATAGTTATGTCAATTTCCATTATTACATACACTGATGGATCTTAGTACTAAAATTGTATTTGGCTTCAAGCTCCCTGCCATTGATTAGTTATGTGCAGAAATTGTAACCCAATGTTTACAATTTTATACACACACTAACAGTCCTACATTGAGTTGTGATTATTCAGTCACCTTCACAGATCCGGGAACATGAACGACAGAAATTACGATGCCATCCAACAGTCGCCGAAAATATATCGCATGCAATATACCTGACATTCTAAAACACCACAGACAAAGAACTGCAATCATATGAGTGTACTACAGGAAGCGACGGAATATCCTGCTCCGGCAAAAAACTATATATCTGGAATGTGCATAAATAACAAAGCATTTTGATTATTTTAGTTTACAGTTTTTTGTAACTATAACAAAAATCACTGAGCAGTATAACTAACGCGTTACCGGAATAAAAAAATCCCAAAAATCTAGGGCGAATCGTGCTAAAGATGCTACGGCTTTGTCGGCGACGCAAACCGAATGTCTGAAATACATAACTTTATAGGACAAGATTGAATGTACATTTTACGACGGCGTTTGCTAGCCGCTATACAACTAGCACTTTTTTCAAACACAAACGCAAAAGAGATAACAGTTTCCCTGATCAGACACTCTGATATATGTACGACAAGAAGTGAAACTGATAGCAGTCCAACTCACTGTTATGTGGAAAAAGTATCGGTAAAGAACCGGCAATTTTTTGCAGTGGCAATACCGATACTCTGAAAAACTAAAACTGCCGATTATTACCGATCCGATACCGACGCCGATTAATCGGCACATCTCTAATTTCGTAGCATTCAGGTATTGGGCATCGGTGCAGTTGGCAGGCATTGGTTTTGGATAAATTAAAAAATCGGCCCAGATCCTCCTAAAATTTGTATAGTGGTTATAACCCGGGTTATAACTATTTGTATTATTACGGAAAAAGACCCCCTCTGAAATCAAATCTTGCGCACGGGCATGATGTACTCTATGAGAAAAGGGTTACATAATGGATGATAAATTCTGCCCCAAACCTGTCTCCAGAATGGTGACACGGATCCAGCCATCATGTATTCCACACAGGGTTTTTTCAAATCCCAACGTGTGCTAATTAATGTGCAAAATAAAGTCAAGGTGTGCAAAATTAAGTCTAGGTATGCTGAAAGCAGAACTGGCTCGTGGGCGGTACAAAATCAGAAGAGAATCCGGCAAGCCATCCACTCCCGGAGGATCTGCTTCCACAGAACCACTAGAGATTAATTTTGCCGGATTTGAAGAAGATGAAATATATGAAAGGCAACTGGACATGAATTTCGAGGAGTTTTAAACAGGTGTTTTCAATTTTTGTTCGACTGTAAGGTGTGCAAATTAACGTGCAAAATTAAATCGAGGTGTGCAAAATTAAGTTTAAGTGCGCAAAAGCACACTATTTTGCACAAAAAAACCTGATTCCACAATTGCTCTTCGGTCCACATCCCACGGAAGCGGCTGTTTAGTAATTGAGATTTTTGCTGGTAACTTTAAAATTTACACAAGGCTTCTGAAAAATTCCCAGTGGTTAACATGGGTTCATGCAGCAAGCAAGCAATATCTTAGAAATTCGAACATTGTTTAAGTAGAATGGACGTGGAATAACGCAGTTGCTTATGTTTCTGACTCATAGAAAGACTCGATTTTAGACCAAAATACATGTATCTCAAATTGTGAAGGTATTATGGTGTTCAACTGAAGTATCGGTATCGTAGTATTGGTGACTGAATATAAGCCACGTTACATTTTTTATTATTCATTGACTATCACAGCTCCGGAAGCAAGATAAATTAAATATTACATGTATAAAAAGCCGACTTGCAAGCAACCAGAAAGAAAAACACTTGCACTCAATTTCGCTTCATAAGGCCATAAATGCGCATACCTCATGCATATATTTGCCAGCGTCAGTAATGCTTTTGCCGACAACCATACAACCTCTGACGAACCATCTCTAAAAATACGTAAAACAACAAACTCAGCGCCTAAAATCAGTTTTCACGTTTCAATGGCAGCTTGGCATGAATTGAAACGGTTTTATTCCGAACCAGACTGTCAACACGTTAGAAATCAAACAACAACTGAAAAGCAAACGCAGAGTGCATCCAAATCAAGCACAACAGCTCTTTAACATTCCAGCTGGTTTCACACGCAAGTCATTTAAAACAGTCGAAAAAGCAGATTGCATGCTTGAGTGTACCTAAACAGTTTCGAGGTGCGATTCCCAGCTGGATCATAGATTTGGCAAAATTTTTGAGAGATCTTCAGGACATTACATTAACAACGCGTACCTGCACACGTTTATATACAACTGTTCGCCTACCCGTATGCGCAAGACGATAGAACATTAATAAGTTGAACTAGACAATCCATGTCTTTTGGATCAGGCAAACTGCGTATACATTCGATTAACCATTTGTCATTTTCAAACTGACGTAACGCTAAACTGAGCTTTATACTGCATGAACCGACATCATGCTTCGACGTCATTTAATTAGCAGTTAACAACAAAATACTGATAAAGCATATATATTATATCGTTTGACCCTATAAGACAACAAGGGAGAACCTAGGAACGGATCTCCCTTCGTGCTTTGTTCGAACATTAGAATTGTCCCGGAGCCAAATTTTCAATACAATAATTTCTTGACTCGATGTGCCTGAAGAGATGTCTCTATCAAACGAAATGACTAGGTAGGCACCGGCTTGTAAACTGTAAGTACAACTTACCGTAACCGCAATTTGTAAAAATACCGGAACCGGAAAGTGAAAATACATGCCACCGAAAAAATTATTTTTGCTGCATCATTTGGTAAAATAACTTTAGTTGAAGATAGGTATTCATTTAATCTGCTGCATTTTAGATTTTCCTTATCCACTGAAGCGAAACCTACCTTCTATGGATTATTTTCGGTGGTTTTCAAGGTTTTATGCTTTACTAATTAAATGTATTTCATTTTTATCGTCACTAATTGAACAAGTGGCTTTAAAAAGGCTTCTTAAAAATTAACAAATTTAAAAAGCGACCAAAATGCAAAAGTATCGGAATTTTTACGCCGGCAAAAAATTTATCGGAACCGGATGGTGACAAAATGTCGGAACCGAAATTCCGATTGCACTTTTGTAAGCACTATTCAGCATCATCTAGTGCCATAAATTATTATGCATTGACCCGATGGAGAAATTGCGAAAGCTTTGGGCAGTAAAAGCCCCACCGCACTAAATTTTCATTTATTTTTTTTTCTCAGCACCGCAGCAATCTGGGGTTCGCTAATGAGGGGTGGTGGTCCCCCTTATAGGGCCTTAAAACGATCATTTACAGGAAAAGCACAGCAGAATAGTTGCAGTTAGTGGTTACAATTTTTTTATTCAGCCGAAAAAATAACGTCGCTAAGTGGGTTCTTTTCCCGCTCATAATCGAACGCAGGAAAAACCCTAGACCATGCTGGAAAACCTGCTTTTGCAGCGTTTAATTGTATAATTCTGTGCATTAACATAAGTCCTTCCAGGCAGATACGTACAAATAACAGAACATGTTTTTAACAGTGCGTACAGTAGGGTGGTTTACAAAAAACTATGTATTGTTCATAGACGAATTTTTAAGGGTTCGAACCGGAATAGTACATAAAATAAGTAAATGACGTGACCGAAGCATAAATAAAAATAGATATATCCGAAATAATTCAGGAAAGGGCTCCCATTTTGAAGATAGACATCCTTTCTTTTCAACCTAGTGCAAGTTTTGAAAACGGGTTTTCTTCAAAATTCCAGTGGGATTTCACCGTCCGACTAACAATCAAATAGGAAACTTAGTTTCGACTTAACGTTTCATTTTTTAACCAAAAACATGTTTGTGCGACATGTATGTGGCACGGCCATATACATTCCTATAAAATTGGTTAAAAGTGGTGGCTTTGGTATTTCACCGCAATTAGCCCTATTCCAGGCACCCCTGCGCCTCCTAAGTATCTTTTCCTAGTTTCGGTTTTAAACGGCGCTTTTTACTCGGGACGTGCCGATCAATCGGCATCGGCATCGTTAATAATGGGCACTTTTCTATTCTTGAGTATCGGCATCCGTACTGCAAAAAATTGCTGATTCTTTGTCGATACTATTTGTACACAACATTCAGTTGAAATGCTATCAATTTCATTTCTGAGCGTATATCAGTGTGTCTGGTCAGGAAAACTGTTATCACTCTTGCCTTTGTGTTTGAAAAAATCAACTGAAATTAACTGTTTTTATAAAATTGTAATGGTTTATGATGGTTAGGGTTAACTATTCATGTAACAGTATCCTACCCGTTTATGAAGTACGGTATGCTAAAGTTGGAAGCGGCGTCGGAATCGGTTCGGCAAATTTCAAAGCATGAATCGGCATGGGCATCGGCATCGGCAAAAATTTTGGTATCGGCACATCCCTACTTTTTATAATATTATATTTCGATAAAAAGTTCCTTATTTTCACATAAAGGCGTAGCGAATTGTTTTAATGGTATAAATTGTGTTATCATCACGTGCATGTTTCAGGCAATTGTAAATTGTAATGCAACTTAACTGGAATGTGGGATAACTTCTAGTTATGTCCACATTCAATTATCACTTTGATCATACAGAGAATAGACGTATATTTTGGTTACTTTTCATCTTGGATCTTTTCTTTATATTAGGCTAGCCGATTTTATATTGCGGTGACAGTGGGTGTTACTGAAATGGTTAATGAGTTTAAATTTTGTCTGAACATATTCTGGTTACGGGTGCGGCACACATTCACGTCCAGCGGGTTGCACGGTTGCAACATACCATTTGGCGCGTTGTGTTTTAGAATCAATGTAACTGGAATGGAAATGTATTAGGAGATGCCGTAGCTTACGAGTTATAGAAACAGGAGTCACTCGAGCTGTTGCAGCATTATTGGAGTTGTTTTGCTGGAGCTGTGTTTCGTAGGAGTTAAGTTGGAGTTATTCGGAGTCTTATATTAGCGTTAAGTTAATTGTTGCGTTAAAATTTACTGGCATAATATTTAGCTTGTTGTTTAGTAGTGTTACAACCGGCCACCCGCGTCATATCAGAGCGTTGCGATACCCACAAGCCGCATTGCATTACGGACACCACACACACCTAGGTACCTTGCAACTGCTCGACCCCTGTTCGAAGTTTAAGGGAATCGAACCTTCGACCTCTTGCACTCGAGTCAAGCATGCGCCACTGCATAATGTGGTCGATTGCAACAACTATTAAAAAATTACCGAAAACGGAACCAGAACCGGAAAATGAAAAATTAATGCCACAGAAAATTGATTTTAATTTTCTTTTTTTTGCAATATTATTGGTGAAATCACCCTTAGTTGGAGATAGGTATCACTTTATCTGCTGTACTCTAGATTTTCGTAATCCACGGAAGCGCAATCTACCTTCGATGGTTTATTTTCGGCGATTATCAAGGTTCATATAAACGTATACTATACGAATGAAATTACTTAATTTTTGTCGTCGCTTTTTAGTGAAATATCTTAATTTAAACCAACCAAAATTTAATACCGGAATTCTTAATTCCTGTAAAAATTTACGGGAACCGGAAGGTCAAAAATCGACAGAACCAGAATTTACATACACTTACCGTGCACATATAACGTATCCTGTTTTTTACAGGCGGTCGTGCTATTGCTGTTTGTAGTGCCCGTCTCGGTGACACCTTTATGTTGGACCTATACGGTACGCACGGCCCAAACTTAAAAACCACACCAAAATCGAAGTTCGGCAATCTTCTATTCTAGTCAAACATGCTACTGCTACTATACCATGTGGTCAACTGCAACAACTTCATATTCCGGTATACGTGCACACTGCACATGTAAGGCAATCTATGGTTTACATACACTTACCGTGCACATATATTCCGACAACAGCTTTACTGGCAAAACAAAATGCAGAGTTTTCCAAAATATTCATTAGGGCCGCTTGGTACCGGTCGCGGCCTCGGCACCAGCAAAAATTCGATTACCGATCACGGCCTTGGCCTCACAGAAAATTGGGTCGACGGAGCAACTCTAGGACAATCGTATAGCAAAACTTTTGGTCGGTTTCACAGAAACTCCTTCGGTTTAAAAGCAATAATTAGGAACATGGTGTTTCCGAAAAATTTGATAAAATTGGACTTAGCTTGACAAAGTTTTGCAAAAAATCATGCACCCAGAATTTTAGTGTCTCTTGGTCCAAATCTTGTATCAGCAGTACTTCGGCCTTATTAGACTATTATCAATTTCCCTCGAGCGCAACAGCGACTAGCTATCTCATTACTTACGCATATCTTACGTCTTTATACTGGTGCATATGCAAGTATGCAATGCACAGTGTAATATGCTTTCAGGCAGCATACGATCACATACAGTCGACAATAGAAGCAGTTACACAGGCGTGCTACGTGGCGCAGTGGTAATAGCGTACGCCTGATATGCAGAAAGTTGCTAGTTCGAAACAACCCGCAACCGCTTTTCCAGCTTCTAATAGTTAAAAGGTCTGAAGTTCTAGTTCCTACGCAGAGTGCAATGTGGGCTACGTCGTGATCGCAATGGTAAATTTCCGTGCTATGAACACGGTATCTAGTCGAAAACTTGGTGGACGATCAAGGGGATACCTTGTTGAAAATTGGGGAATGTACGCTTGTGAGACATGCTTGTCCGTTATGTACACATGCAATAGAGTGAAGTGCTTTTCACGAATGCCAGCCGGCAGCATGCGGTTGACATATAGTCGACGATAGAAGCAGTTGGACAGGCGAGCTTCGTGGAGCAGGGGGCGCTTGCCTCGAAATCTTAACCGAACAGGAGCCGGAGGCCGATTTTCTGCCGAACCTACCATACTGGAGTCAAATTAACAACAGACTCTAGTCAACTCTGCAGCATGAGCTTGCCAGAGCCAAACCTGCTCTGTCCTTACTATAATTATGTATTTTAAAAATTACATGAATGCCAACCAATACCTTCGACGTAAAAAATCTGTACTAAAATTTGCCTTTGTATTTTAAGCTAATTTATGCTATTTGTACAAGTTCTGTTAGCCGGTTTATCGCGTTTAGGCGATGATCTCTTTAAGACAATAAAAAGATACTTAGGAGTGGTGCAGGGCCATTTTACTCAACAATATATTAACCTAGGCTCTTAATTATGTTTGCTATTCATTGCACCACTTTGTACTTAAACATCAGGGATATGATCACGTTTCATCAGTCATTGTTTGCTAAATCCGTGCTTTCCATAAATATTTCGATAGCACAGTGTTATCAATAAACATAACTAATTCCATTTGCAAGCGGGTAATCATTTACACCCACTACTCTAACTGTCCCTCCATTTTACTATAGTAGATTTTTAGCAAACTGCAATACCAACTACTGCGCAATTCCTTTCCTAAAACAATCCACAAAAAATAAACAAATTATTCTGCTGACAGAAATACATAACCAACATAGGTAGCCACCAGGGTACAACCGGAGGTCTGCCTCCGGCTCCGGCTCCGGCAGAAAATCGGCCTCCGGCTCCGGTATAATTTTTGCCGGATGTTTCGGCAATTTCGGTAGTAAAATTTTGCATAATGTTGCAAAATTTATCTGTTTAGCGCGTTTCTTTTTACTTTTGTCACAATTTTCAAAGAAGAATTACCAAAATTTCGCCGAAAATTATCGTCAAATCAAACAACATAACAACATATTACAGATATAGGCTAAAATTAACTAATTCACCGTCATTTTTACTACCTAATTACGTCTCACCTCCGGCTGCGGCTCCGTAAGTTTCGTTGACCTTCGGCTCCGGCTCCGGTATTTTTCACTTCGTGTTGCACCCTGGTAGCCACCGAGAGACCTGCTCTGGAAGGGAGTCCGCCAACTACGTGGAATTGGGTTTAAAATTTATTTTACAACTTGAACCCTAATAAGAGTTCATAATGTCAATTATCCCAAATGGTAGTGCATAAATGATTCCAGCACCAAATACACATGAGTCATAAACTTTAAAGTATACTTATAGTTTAAAGTACTTACATTCTGAAATATAACCTTGTATTATCGCTCAAGGTTTTGACACAAGACAAATAAACGTTTAATTGCACGGAAAGTAGCAATATATATTAGATATATCAGTAACGAAGGGTGGGTTAAAAATAAACAGTCAGTAACCAACAGGGTACAACCGGAGGTCTGCCTCCGGCTCCGGCTCCCGCATGAAATCGGCCTCAGGCTCCAGCAAAATTTTTGCCGGAGATTCCGGCAATTTTGGTAGCAAAATTTTGCTAATTTTGCAAAATTTATCTGTTTGAACGCGTTTGTTTTACTGTTCCAACTTACAAGAAAGAATTTTCGAAAATTCGCAGATCTTAGCGTAAAACCAAATTAACAACATATTGCAGATATTGGCTAAAATTAACTAGTTAACCATCATCGTTCCTACCTAATCTCGCCTCACCTCCGGCTCCGCTCCGACAGGTTTGTTGACCTCCGGCTGCGGCTCCGGTATTTTTCACCTCGGGTTGCAGCCTATGGTAACCAAATAACAGGGGGTACCCTCTGGAGAAACCAAATAAATATCAGTTCTCCTCTTATTTGGGTCACTACAGTATATTTTGTTCAGGACTTGGACCCCCACTCTTCAAACCGTGACTACGGCCCTGTAAAGCCATAAAATTAACCAGTCATAATATACAATTTACCAAAAATTTATTGAACTCAAACATACAGTACAAATTAAGACAGCGATATTGTCTGTCGCATTTTCTATATTGCTGCAGAATGATATAAGAGCAAAATATAATAACGTTTGTGGCGCATCTTACAGCTGAGAGCCGTAACAGTAGTATATAAAAATTTAGCCTAAGTCTAATAAGAACTTTTCCACTGTCTTGGGTACTACAAATGTCCAGTGCGAACAACCATCCAAAACATGGTCTCGCTGACGCAAGCTCGCAATCGGCAAAATTTCAACAGCGAGATTTCAGCCCTACACTTTGCCAGGGTACAACTGAATGCTTGCATACGGATACGGATCCGGTAGAAAGTCGATGTCCGGCTCCGGTTCCGGTAGAATTTTTGCCGGAAGTTCCGGCAATTTTGGTAGTGAAATTCTGGATAGTTTTGTAAAATATATGTGCTCGGCGCGTTTTGTTCTAACTTTTAGCACAATTTTGAGAAAAAATTGCAGATTTCGTAAAAAATTAAACGTAAAACCGAAAGAATTAACAACACGTTACAAATATTTGCTAAAATTAGCAAATTTAGCATCATTAGAACTATATACTTAATTGTGGCAACGTCTGGCTTCACCTTCGGCTCCGACAAGCTTTGTTGGCCTCTGGCTCCGGTATTTTTTTACCTCCGGTTTCACCCTGCTTTACCGATACATAAATTGCAGATTTCGTAAAAAATTAAACGTAAAACCGAAAGAATTAACAACACGTTACAAATATTTGCTAAAATTAGCAAATTTAGCATCATTAGAACTATATACTTAATTGTGGCAACGTCTGGCTTCACCTTCGGCTCCGACAAGCTTTGTTGGCCTCTGGCTCCGGTATTTTTTTACCTCCGGTTTCACCCTGCTTTACCGATACATTTTACCGTTTACGCTTATGCTTAGGCAAATATTTAAATATACCTTAGCCCTAACCGTTTAACTCAAAGTCTTTGCCTATTAATCTGCACCTTAGCCTGAAATCGTACTTTCTTTAACGCTATATGTTAGGAGCAGTTTCTTTAAACATTGTCCAGCAACAAGTTTGGCCAACCCCACACATTCCAACTACCCGATATCCCTTCACTGCGAGTCGATTCAACACTTCCCTTGGACACAATTCAGTGACCCATTCGATGAAATTGTTTCCAATCGCTTTACTCATTTTTGCATCCAAATACTCCATCAATGCTGGATCTGAAGTCGCATCACCAACATTTGTAGGACCGTTTTCAAGACGAATTTGTGTATTCACTAACACATATGACATAGTGAAATTTAAAATAAAATTTCAAAATTGTTCAATCAAAATGAAATTTTAGGCACACAAGTTGAGCAAATATGGCGTATGAATGCACCTGGTGAGAATCAAGTACCCTTAAGTTAATAGTCAGTGAACTGTGAATGGAACGTTGTACTAAGGTTTGCACAGAATGTTCAAGTGAAGCATAACCAGCAGCTGTAAAATATTGGCTTGTAGATCTGCAGTTGAACGCCAAACAGTAACATTTTATTATATTTAATAATAAACAGTAGTCGTTTTCTGAAATGAAGAAAAATATAAAACGGCAATAAACCATCTTTACCAGTACCACAAGCATCACAAACTGTCTATACAAAAAGGGGCCCGTGTAAAGATTAGGGCGGAACGTTTTCTATGGGACTGCAATAGAGTAAGCTTAACCTTTAGACTATTTCCGGCAATTGTGGGGCGAAGGGAGCATTCACAAAACGGTTTTGAAAATTTTACAAAAAAATTTTGATCAGATTTGCGAATCAACTGTTGCTTGGTCAAGTTTCAAGCATGTGTCTCTGTCTAGTATCTCGGTCGCTTTGCTCGGAAAATATTTTTACTGCAACTGGTTACTAATGATTAAACGAATCCATTTACATAAGCACGCAGGACTTCCACAAAGAACACTGGAGCCTCGTGCAGCCGTATGTGGTCTTTTCAAGTTGGGCCCTCGATAAATCATATGTGAGCTGCCGACCATTATATATACTGGGTCTCGCTGCCAGGGTATAAACAGATAATAATAATAATAATAATAATGGAAACAGGCAGTGATCGAAATTACAGAAACAAAAAACGGAACGGATATTGAAGTGTAAAAGTTTCAAAGTTGTTTCATTTTTCTGCAAACGTAACTGAGTCATGAAAATATTCAATTGGCTTTGAAATAATTTTAAGGAAACAAGCAGCGCCTGAAAGGGTCAGAGAGACGGGACACGGGCCTAATATTTGCCAAATAGTATAGACCGAATAATTTTCAATTTCTATTTTTGACTTTCGCGTGTTACCTCGGCAGCTTAATTTGCACGAGTATTACTGTAGTGACTCGAATAAGAGGGGGGGGGTGATATTTATTTGGCCTCTCTATAGGGTGCCCCCCTTGTTATTCGGTTACGGATTATTTATTTTTAACCCACGCTCCGCCGCCCTTCCTTACTGATAGATATCCGGTACTGCAATTATTCGTTGAATTAAACGTTTATTTGTCTTGTTAGTAGCTTAAGCGATAACACAAGGTTATATATACTTAGGAATATAAGTACTTTCAAACTTTAAGTACGCTTTAAAGTTTCGAAGTCAAATTATTTGGTCCTAGAGTCATTTATGCACTACAATTAGGGATAACTGACATTTATGGACTCTAATTAGGGTTTATTTAGATAAAAAAGGGATGGGGTGTTTTTTTGTGTTTTTTCCTTTCCTTTTTTTTTGTTTTTTTTTTCTCCCCGGGGGTTCCCCCCCGGGAATGGTGCTTGGGTGTTTCCCCGGGAGGATTTACTGGGTGTGGTTGTTTTTTTTTTCCCCTGGGGTTTTGCCTTGGATTTCCCCCCTTTGAAACTGAAATGTTTAAAAGCAAAAAAGATTCATTTTCACAAGGTCTATTTCAATGTGAGCCACGAGGACTTGACTGGAATAAGGGGGGGCTTTTTTTCCCTCTATTGCATCAACCGGGATCGGTTTGTAGGGGCACTTCAGATATTATTTATTTCAAATTTCGTTGTACTAACATATCGTTCCAAAAATATCTTTGCTGTGGCGCTAGAGTGCGCTTTTTACCATATATATTATACCCTCTGCCGTCGTGGAACGCTTCCATTAGCCTTTGCTTCTAAAATTAACTAATTAACCATCATTATTACTACTTACCTAATCTCGCCTCACCTCCGGTCCCGGCTCTGGCAAGTTTCGTTGACCTCCGGCTCCGGTATTTTTCAGCTGGTTGCACCCTGCAAGCTAGTAATCTTTCTGGGACGAAATCTCCATTAGGGAAAATTAAACTATAACATCAGCGGGACCGGATATCCGGTTTTACACACCGCTCGCTATGTATATACCTAGCTGGGTGCAACAGGACATCTGCCACCAGCACCGGCATCTGACTCCGATAGAATTGTTGCCAAAATTCCAGGCAATTTCCGTTGTGAATTTTTTGTGTTTGTATAAAACTTGAAACTCGGTTTAGCTTGTTTGCAGGGTACAACCAAAGGTCTTCTTCCGGCTCCGGCAAAAAATCGAGCTCCATCTCTGGTAAAATTTTCCGGAGGTTCCGGTAGTTTTAATGTTAGTAAGATTTTGCATAATTTTACGAAATTTATTTCTTTGGTGCATCTTATTTTAATTGTTGATACAGTTTTGAGGAAGAAATTGGCCTTCGTTGCCAACACCGAGGATGCGAGGGAAGGGCCAGCTTGAAATAATATCAAATATTGCGACTGATATCAAGCGGTTGTTAGCGCAACAAAAACAATACCATAAAAACATGAAACAAAATTTATTTAATAACAATTGTACGTTTACGTTTACTAAATTTAACAACATCACAATCTTTTAAAATATATTATAACGCTCAACACCTATACGCATTGAAAACAAAAAACAAAACTGATGTATATATAACATTGTTTACCTTGAGACTTTTTAACTGACTCCATGTAGAAACAAAAGAGAGCAAACGCGGACTCTACCCTGCTCTAAAGCGGCAAATAGAAGTGAATGAAAAGTAAAATTACGGAAACAAAATCCGTGGGATAAATTTAGTTGAATTCAATTTAGTTGAAAACTTATATTGCAAAAAATGCTGAGACCGATTTACCTTGTCTGAAATAGGCTGTACGGGACTACACAAACTGAGTCAAATTCGACTCCGCAAGAGGCAAACGTTCCGACTCAATAAGCCGAATTTGTCCCGTATGACTATTTCGGAGAGAGTCATTTTGACTCATCATTTTTTGCAGTGTATCAACAGTGAAATGCCAAGCATAAAATTGAAAGGTGTAAGTAAATTAGAGCACATAACAAACACACGTTCTATATGCCACTGTTGAAAATGAACACATACATATGAGCCAATGTATAGAAGGTCGTAATACCTAGTAGTATAAGCATATTCCTATGGAACAGCTGTAATAGTAGTATATACAAGCGTATTTATAAGCCTAACCGTAACAATGAGCTTATACCTAAGCCTTAGCCTAAGCCTAAGTAAAAAAATTAGCCTTACGAGTAACCTTACTCTGTTGCAGTCCCACAGAAAACCGTTCCGCCTCTGATCTTTACATAGGCCAAGATATGTAGAATTTCTTACGATAAATATTCAGTACTAATCTTTATATACTAATTCATTAAATTATATTATTTTCACAAATTCTCTGAATACTGGTCGTGTGGCACACGGCAAAAACGACCAGTGAGCTGTTTGAAAATGAGGCACCAAACAAAATTAAAAAATCTAACATTAACAAGGTTTAATGATAACGCTATTTTGCCTGTCTAAAGGTAACACTTTGCTCAGAACGATTTTAACAGCGAAATTTTGACTCTTGCCAGGGTGCAACCGGAGATGAAAAATACCGAAGCCGGATGTCAACGAAACTTGCCGGAGCCGCAGCTGGAGCCGGAGGGGAGGCCAAATTTGGTAGTAAAAATGACGGTAAAACGAAACGTGCTAACAGATAAATTTTGCAAAATTATGCAAAATTTCACTACCGGAATTGCCCGATCCTCTGGCAGACGGAAGCCGATTTTCTGCCGAAGCCGGAGGCAGACCTCCGGTTGTACCCTGGCTCTTGCATATAATTTACACTTTTTTCAACCAAGTTAACTGTTAAGCTAGGCTTACAAAACAATCTATATCTACCAAAAATCCTAAACCAAAGTCGTATTAATAAGCATCGGCGTAAGCCTAGCTTTAAAATCTAAGCATTTACAACCTTATGCGTGAAAAAGTGTACAATACAGCCAAGCCTTCTTTCAATCACTGCCGACTATTTTAAACAATGTACAGATGCACGCTTGATGGTACGCAGAAGTTCCAACCACACGATATCCTTTCGCTGCGAGTCGATTCAATACTTCTCTTGGTACTAGTTCAGTGACCCAATTATCACCTTCAACTTTTTTCGCATCTATATACTCCATCAATACTTGATCAGAGCCGGTATCACCAACAGTAAGTGTAACCAGTACCAAGCAATGGAGATGCACTGACTAATACGTACGTCATATATAATTTAAATTATTTCAAATTGTTCTAAGTACAAATATTAAGACAACGGTATTAAGTTAGAGAATGCAACAAGTCATTTATTCTGAACGGGAACGGGATATATATGTCGCAAGCCAATCTGCTAATCATGCCAATTACCAATTAGTGACATAGGCCAATTACAAGTTATTGGCCTAGGCCAATCTGCAATTCGCAGCAAATAGCAGTTAGGCCTAGGCCAAATAGCGATTATGAGATGTCGCAAAACAACAATGATTAAGACCAACGTTGATTGGTTAACGGTACTATGTCTGTCCAAATAATGAAATCTGATAGGACTATAATTGGAAAGCAACTTTGCCCAGGCTAAACTAGCTATTCCATAAAACAGCAGATTGGCCCATGCCAATTAATTGGCCTGAATAGCAGATTGGCCTACGACATATGTAGCCAACGGGCGTACGCTGATAATTATATTTGAGGAGCACACCGAATAGTTCTGGGGGCATCTACCACTGCAGTTTACTTTTAGACCGAGTATATTTGGGGGCACCTTCGGAATTTGGTGTGCACGGCTTCCGATGCCTTCCCCCGTGGCGACGCCCTTGCCGTAGCGATGGCACTAATTTAGCCGTATTGCCAATATGGCTACCCACGACATCAACTGTCAAGCAGTGATTAGCTAACAGTTTTGTAGCGAACTTTAACGGTCTTAAGTATTGTAGCGTATTATAATTGGCATAGCGTTGTGTAGCACGGTGTAACCGGATATCCGCCTCCGGTATAAATCGGTGTTCGTTTCAGAAATAACGGAAATGATTAAGTTTTGTTTTTTTCGTTATTAAACAATCGTTTCACGAGTTTCATGGTCAAATGCAACAAATTTGACGCTCTGCCAACAATTTAAGATAGCGTGAATATATATATATATGACTTTAACTAAAGAGCTAACTGCCTGATCATAGAAATTGTGGCCCATGTTACTTTAAAAGGCGTCCAGTTTTGTGGTGGGTCTATAAAAGAGTAGGTTTAGATTCTAGATTGCATTTTTTCTTAGGCTTATGCGTGGGTTTAGCAACACATTTTTGCAACGCTTAGGCTTAAGTATAGGAATACGCTTAATCTACTGTTACATCGCTAAAAGTGACATTGGCCGAAAATGTAATACCATTTTACCAGGGTGTAAAACGGATGAATACAATGGAAATGTATAACAATCAAAATTCCGCAAACGAATATGCAGTTATTCCATGTTACTATCAACACAAATGTACTGAGCTCCGGCTGCGGCAAAAAATCGACATCCGGCTCCGGTATTTTAACTTGCCGGATATTATTTTAAACAAACTTCAAAAAATTTATGCCAAGTACCATCGGACTGGCTGGCTTACTTTTACATATTTTTTTCTGTCACACATGTAGTATAGATTTTTGAATGTGATGGGTAGCAGCGTCTATAAAAAGTAAGCAACCGAAAATGAAAAGTCCGGATCTCGGTCAGCTTTTGCCCATCACCTAACCTCACAAACTTTTCAAAAGAAATTATTTCTAGAGTCGGTTCAAACCACCGAGACTCAAGAAACCGAGACTTGCAAAATACCGAGACTTGCTGAGACTGAGACTGTGACTCCCATCCCTGATCTTAGACACCTTTGACCTACGAAAAACTGGATTCCCTTAAAGAGAACACGAGCCAAGTGAATATTGCAACTGAACGCAACGCCACAAAAACAGAATAGTATAATAGGGGTCGTTGTTAAAGTGTTAAAAATGCATCGGTGTGAGACTTAAACTTTGTCACGTAAACACTTTGGGCACCTTAAGCCACGGAAACAAAATTTGTAAGCTACGTTCTGATATTTGAATGCAATCTAGCATTAAATATGAATTCATTATCCGGCTCCGGTTACGGCCGGACACTATATGTTAAAACCAATGATCCACCCTTAGTAGCCCAGAAAACAATAGCTTACTTATATATTGTTTAGGTATGAGTCGGCTTGTAAAGTTTTTTGCAATGAACAAAAGTGTTAATGTTATTTACCGTCCAATTCTGTACGGTTTAGAATTGCAGCTAATGTATAGAACAGGGCCGTAACAGTAGTATACGCATATTCCTAAGCCTAACCTTAAACATAAAATCGATCTTATACCTATTATTAAAATTATGAGATATATACGTGATTCATAACTCATATTGTGCAAAAAATTACGAAGTCCCAATATGTATTCCTATACCAGTAACGGACACGGAGTTTAGCTCGGAACCGGAAACAGATATCCGGTTACACCATGGTAAGAGTATATTAAAGCATAATCCTAAAGCCTAAGCATTGATAAAAACGTAAGCCTAAGCCTAAGCAAAAAAAGCAGTCTAAACTCTAATCTTAATCTTTTACATTCTCATCAGATACCGGTACCGACATAAAAGTATAAGCATGGACCTTTGTCGGTACTTACCATCACGTCTACATTCTTGCTTATAAAACTATTGTTTATAAAAAAGGTAAACCTTATCAGAAGACATACAATGTGCCAAAGTGCCAGATTCAAACCTAATTTGTAGACAGATAAGTCGTTGCTGAATCGTTCTTTGAACAGGTAACTATGCTTCGCATGCAGTTTGCACAAATAAACCACACGCAGCGGTGCATTTCGAAGTGTTGTGATCAGCATTTGTTATTTTACTATTCGTTTACTTCTTGCAAATAAACTATGAGTCGAAATAGTTTTACAGCATTAATAGCCAACGACAACTTGCTCAGCAAACGCCAACACTGACCTTCTGGCTTTTACAATTACTTAATTGATACGTGTATTTTTTACCGTCCAAAAACTCAACTTGAATTTACCGCTATCTTTCTGGTATCTCTTTTACGTACAATCAGATTGCAATTTCGAATGTGATATGCAAACGCTTGTTGAACGATCAGCCATCGTATGTTGAGCAACAAATAACAACCAACAAAATTAATCAATAATTAATCATCATTATAGATACGTAATTATTTATTATAATTATTTATTATATATGACCGTATAAAATTCTGAAAGGAAGGTGGAGAAAAATAAGCAAATACTTGGAACAAATTTCATTAAAATAGATATTCCAAGTTTCGGCCAAAGTATACACAACACAGCCGTAATATAGTATAAATATATAAGGCTAAAGGGTTTCTCGGTACAAGGAATCTGAATAAACCGGTCGTAGTGGGAGTATGTTAATTGAGCGAAGCTCGAACACACTCATTATCTAACTATTGATTTATCAGTTTTCGATGTTTTTAAACAATTTATTCAGATTCCTCGCACCCAAAAACCCTTTAGTGCTATAATAAGATTGTTTTTAACCCAAATAATTAGTGAAATATTGTAGTCCTAATTTAGGCTCATCAATTATGCTAATATGCAAATTATCTATCAGCTAACTACTCAATTATCGGTTTTGGAGGTTTGTAAACAATTTATTTAGATCCCTGGCATCAAAAACCTTTTAGTGCTAAAATTAGATTGCTTGTAAAACCAGGAGGAAGTCCTAATTTAGGCTTAACTAATTATGCAAACTAGTTTGTAGCTAATAAACGGCTTAAAATTTGAAACCCAATACGAGGTTTGCACCCCAGGATAATTGGCTTTCAAACAAAAAAGTTCAACCAAAATCGATGCAGCGGTTCTTGTGATTCTTTTCGGACTGACGGACATCCAACTTTCAACCCCAGAGTACAAAACCTAAAACGCTTCGCGAAACTCCTCCGAGCTTCGCTCGTAGTTTCGCTTCGTTCAATGATTTCCAAGCATTTAAAATAGATATATCAATAGCTAACTTCTGAATAATTAGCATACTATTCTAGCAAATAATCCGATATGGGTCCGGATTCAAACAGCTCACAATACTGCTGCTCGATTTTTTAAAGATACCAGTGTTGTCAGTAAGAATCATACTGTCTCTTTTTTTAGACTGAACACATATGTCGCTGCTCCCCCAGTTCTTTCTTTGTAGTACATTTTACTGATGACAGCGATATCTCTGATTCACGTCAGACATCGCAGAGCAGTTTAGGTGGCTCTGCCACTTTTAAACCTATTTCAAATTAAAAACTAAAGCATAAAATAAAACCAAATATCAAAACCACACCTTAAGGGAGTCCCTGGCTCCACCTAGTCTCTCTTAGAACTTAAGTTAGGCTTGGACGTTTCTATAAGGCGTAGAATTGTTAAAATCGATGCTATGGTGGCTGTGTCCGCAATGTAAACTTACCTGGGCCCTGCGTGGCCGTAAAATATGGTTGAATATTGTTGCATACTGGGTTGCCGTATTTGCTAGAAAGGACATAGCTAGGCTATGTCAGCACCAAAATGGTGCTTTGTTATTGGTTGTTGTAACATTATTGTTGTTGTAGAAAGAGTGTGTATCGGGTGAGTGGCTCTGGACCTAAAAGAGCATCGGCGGACACCCAACTGTGGGTGTCGGTCTGTATGCAAATTAGGTCGAGACGCACAGGGGGTAGCCGGGACCGGAATCAGTATTGTATTCATAGCTGGTAGAATTTGCTGCGTGTTTTTACATCTTCGGGCGAGTGTATATTTTTACAACTTATTTTATTGGTTTACGGATCGACGGAGTATTAGCATATCTCGGGTAAGTAAGACGTGGAGTTGAATTAGTTTAAGGCTGTCACGGTGGCTTAAGTATGTGAAGGAAATCAGGCATCACGGTTATTATCGGGCTAGCGCAGGGCGCTGTTGGAGTTACCCAGTATAAGGTACTGGTGTCATATGTTAACGGAAAACTTGGGATTAAAAGGAGAACCGAGTAAACCGTAGTCTAAAAATATAACGGGGTTAGATTGGTCGGTAAACTCGGGTGCACTTCTAACGGGGTTAGAGTGCATGGTAAAATTGTGTGTAATTCTAACGGGGTTAGGATTGCATAGATTTTCTGGGAATTGTAAGTTTGGTAATTTAGAGCCAGTGGCTGGACTAAACAGATTCAGACATCGGTTCTAAGGATTCCGGATCAGGTTGCCAGGTGAATTGCATAACCTGTAATTTGCATATTGGCTGTTATAAAGGATCTGGGAGGGCTAAATAAACATTTACCGGCCGCGTTTACTAAATCAGAGCGATAAGCGTACATCGAGAAAAGGACTGCATAAAGGTGTGATACAGGATACAGGGGCTAGCTGAAATCACGAACTTCTGATAAGCAGTAGTTCACGATCCGAGGACGATATTTTAGTTGGTATTCCGGTGGCCTGGGGTGGTATAGCATTCGAGCGCATCATATTTGCATAAGTATTGGTTTCGCCGGTGTGTAACGCTATGTTTCGTAGTTTTTGGATAAGAAACTAAAATATGTCACTTAAAACTTTCTAAATTTCCAAATAAGTTGTATATACGTTGTGGTTTCAGCAAAAATGAGTTTTAGAGAATAAAACACTCAACATGCAACATATTACTTTTACTCAGGATATAAACATGAACAGAACATTGCATCTAAAATCAAGATCAAACAGCAGAGTTAGTTTGATAAATTTGTAAAACGCAAATAGTTATCAAAATGCTACATGAATATGAGAAGATATCCAACTTGTTAGCTGCAGCCAAAAAATACACGGTGAGCTAAAAATCATACTACAAACTCATCCTCTTGGTTTCCGCGGACATTCAAGCAAATCCTATAACATTCTTAATATTGATAACACAGCGAAAACCGTAACATTTCTGTACAAATTCCGATCAAACTTTTAGGAAGTAATCGAATACCCGTTTTCATTTCAGTTATATAAACAACGGAAATTTTATTATTTTTGCGTTCAAAATCAAGTAATATCTGTCTCGCAATGTGTCATCACAGATTTGCTGCAAGTGTTCCAGGTGAAATAAAAATTACGAAATTCGTCCAAAATCTTCAAAAATTCGGTACATCCTCCATTTTTTTCTACACAATTTTTGAAAGACCGGTGAATAATTGCATGCCTCTATTGTGTTGGCAGAAAAAGAAAACATTTTTGAAATTTAATTAAATATACGTTTACCGTTTCTGTTATTTTATTGAAATTTAAGACTCTTCACTCTACACAAATGCTAGCATCACAAACATCAACCATTTTCTAGCAACAACACATTGTTTAAATTGTTCCTCTAATCAAGCTCCATTTCTTCATCGTCCGGACTTTTATCAACCGAAGTTCCTTCCGGTTTTGGCCGTCGTGTGGAGCCTTTTGTAGAATCTTCCTTTGCCGTTTCACTGCCACTCGCTTTATTTTGATCACTTGAACCAGTTTTGTCGTCAGTCTCATTTTTAGGCAATTTTTCATCATTCGACGCCGTGGTTGCCAGCAATTGCTCGTTTGACTGAACATCTAAAACCAAATCTATGCAATCGTTAAAATAAAAGTTACGAGGTAAAAATTTATAACCTTCCATTCTCGCACATTCCATATAAAAACAATGTCACGAAATATAAAATAGCATATGCCAAAACCAAAGAGTTTTCACCGGAATAGCAACAACTTGAAATTTATCCAGAAAGAAGTTAATCGACCAAATCAACTACAAATACCATATAATGCTAACAAAAAGTGATCTTAAAACATTGAAATTGCAATATTATGGTTTAAAATGCATTACCAGCAGTCGTATCCAACGTATTATTCGCCACGTTAGCTCCTGGTTCTGTAGGTTCTGAAACAAACAATATAATATTACGAATTGGTATTTGGCTACTTGCGTCCATGCATAGCTGACGCGCAGTAAGAACTTTGGTTCACTAAATGCTTAGTCTTACGTTAATAAATCAAATTATGAACACAAATATTTCAATTGGTGACAGGTGTTCTGCATCGAACACCATTTGACAAAGTGACAACAAATAACTATTGAAATAAACAAGTAAATACATGAGTAATGAGTATGTCCTCAAACGTGTAACAAATATCATGGTTCTATTTAGAAACTGTGTGGTTCGTAACTTACTGCAGTTTACACATTTGATTTGTGCCTTGTTCTGTCCACATTTTGAGATTTTTCCCTCTGCCGTAGTTCACTTGTTTAACAATATTACTAACCGGCGATTGATGCGGTTCACAGATGAGAATACGGTTTCCAAAATAAGTGGTTCTGCAGTGACGTCTAGCTTACTACTACTACTACTACTACTACTTGCACGCACTGAACGCAGACTTATCATCAAAAAAGTTACCTCCCATTGACGCTAAAATAGATTGCAAGTCAGACAACAGGACTGCAGGAATTGCCCCGGTCGTGTCATTACCCGCCGTAGTCGCAGTTGTCGTTACAGGTCGTGCTGGTGTTGTGGAGCTTGCATCCGAAGATGTTGTTGCTTCGTTTTGCCTGCAAAAAATGAAAAACGTTCTCAAACTTCAGAAGAAATATTGTTTTAACAGCGTCCAAAAATTGCAGATTTCTATACGTTAATGTTTCCATGTAGCCAACCTAACTTCATCTCATAACGAGCAATCCATTAACAGCAAACGATGCTATGTCGAAAGATTACTGCGAATGCTACACTACACATCAGTTAAAAATAAATGTTGTGATTCCTGCATCAATTAGCTGAAACAATTACGAATTACACGCTCACAAAAACGCTAGATTTATTGCATAGTTATGCAATTACTTCATTTCTTAGCTTACAAACGCATTTTAATTCATCAATTGGCACCGAAATTTTATGAACCGGACTTTGAACCATCACTACAACAGTATATTAATGCTTACGCTGAGGTTTCGCTTAGCGGTGTATCAGTGATACCAGATTCTCCCAAGCCTCGACCGGACAGTCCACCACCCATCATACCGCCACCGCCAACCAAATCTATAATAAATAAAAATACATTTCATTCATGAATTGCGTCATAGCCCGATAATATTTAACCAGTATCGTTTTTGTTTATTGCGGATAGTCGAAAGAGTAACCACGTGTGCATTTAGTACCTGTAAAACGATACTTGCTTTATTACAAACGGGTGTGCAGTGTAAATACATGTGCATATCAACTAGAAGGTTTGTTTTTAGATGTTTTCCAGTACGCATTGACACAATTTTGTACATAAGTAGTAATTATTGAAAGTTAATATATCGAATTTCGTGTTATCTGAAAGACCTTGTGTTCTTCGTATTTAAAACTCGTTATGTTCAAGAAATTATAACCAGTTTACCAAACAGAATATAAATTGTTATTAAGTAAGACTTAACCTAAAACACCCACACTTACTAATAAACTGCATTAGCTGCGACGCATCCAAACCGCTTAGTGATTCCATAGCTTCACGGCTGCGTTCTGAAGATACGTCAATACGTAGTATATAAGTAATTTAAACATCATTGTGGTGAAAGTGAAAATGTATAATTTTAGCAATCGAGCTGGGCTGTATCGCTTAAGAGGACACAGTGTGAAAAGGCCTGGTGGTTTTAGTGGGGAAAGAACCTTCACATTTGAGTGCCCCTGGCGCCTCACCTTTTTGATTCATGAACCGTGCAAATACAAAAATAGTTTACACCAAGTTTATTGGTGATAGAATTCAATTGAATATGTATTCAACAAATATCCTGAAAAGACATACAATTAATTATCTTTTAATCATAGCATACCATCAAACCTTCACATTTGAGTACCCCTGGCGCCTCACCTTTTTGATTCATGAACCGTGCAAATACAAAAATAGTTTACACCAAGTTTATTGGTGATAGAATTCAATTGAATATGTATTCAACAAATATCCTGAAAAGACATACAATTAATTATCTTTTAATCATAGCATACCATCAGGACCAGCTCCTTCCGTCATTATCTGCCGCATAAGTGCTTGCGCCTGATTATTTGGTGAAAACAGATCAGCGAGGCCGCTTCGATCACCTCCAAGCCCTAACGAAGCCGGGAATCCAGCCGACCCACCACTGCCATCCGCGAAACGTGACGAAGGCAAATCCGAAGTTCCTTCGCTTCGCCGAGATGCCAGCGCTGCTGAGGCTGACGGTCCGTTAGCGAGTAATTCGTTGATTTTCGTGAATAGCTCGTCATCTTTATCTGATTTAGGCTCCTATTATCAATTAAAAATTTGCACTGTGGGAAAAGCAGATACTCAATGTAGGTTTTCCATAAAAGAATATAGAGTCAAAGAAACATACACTGTCCAGATCTTGCAAACCACTTAACACAATTGTCATTTTGATTTGGTGGCAAGTAGGGGCCAAATAGAATTCTGATTCAGGATAGCATTTCGCTTAATAACCACTTGCAACTTCCATTCAATACTGATTGCAGTGCAAGTATAATGGGAATTGGGATAAATTTTTTCATTTCGTTTGCTGCGTTTTTGTTACCTTATGCTTCTTAGCTCACGATTATATATTACAAATCACACAATATGCACATACAAATTATATATCATAACATAAGGCTCACCATACAAAAAATAGTGCGGAGTCTGAAAATTCAGATCATAATTCTTTAAGAAACTTTTCGTAACCTCAAATTAGCACGATGCAATTATATACGTAGTACTAGTCGATGTTACAACAATGAGATTCATGTGTAACGGTAACGTAAAACGCAAAACTGTACCTGCATCCAGAAGAAATATTTTCTTCCGGTGTCTTTCATTTTCAACACAAACACACGACCAGTTTTACACGATTTTACTCGGAGAAAATTAGCATCATTGGGAAAAATTATCAAATCCTGAAATTGAACCGTACAGGCACAAAATACGTTCTATAAACAAAATGAAACCGATTTTGTCTTGTCGATTATAGCTCAAACACTCGGTTTTCGAATGCAATACTATTTCTGAAGGTAAAAACTTTCTTGCTAATATACCTACACGTATCCGGAAGCCGCAAGAATAGCGTCCGGAAACTAATGGCATTGTATAAGACTGGGTTGTTTTGTCTGTAAATTTTATGAAACCAGAAAACCTAGTATCGTGCTCTTAGACGATTTGCGTACACCTATACACAAACGTTGACTTACGTCTTCAACAACTCCAGAAGTGCGATCTTTCCAGCAGAAATGCATCAAAGTATCGTCGGACTGGTGCATATACACAAGCCCTTTTCGTTTGTCCGGCGTTACCATATTATCAGTGGTGTTCAAATTCAACTTTCCGGCACGGAATTCAACAAGATTAGTACTCAATGCCGATTGGCGAGAAACTGGCGCAAACATTGCCATTATGCTGTAGTATCAATCAATAAAGGTTTTGGTGTGTTTACTGACTCAAAATATATGCTGTATAACCGGAGCAAAAGTTTAAAATAAGATGTTTGGTCAGTAAGCACGTGAGGCAGGCTTGTCCTGGTGCACTAATGCAGTTTGGCGAGAAAAGCAGTAGGAGGGCCCGGCTGCGTGGTGCAGTGGTGGAGCGTTCACTTAAGGATCCGCATGCTTGAAGTTCGATTCCTGCGCCGCAGGCCTGGGGTTACCCAGATGCTTATTTAAAAGGTCTGAAGTCCCGATTCCATCCTTGATTGACACGGTATCCAATCGAAAATACGATGGACGATCAAGGGACGACCTTGTTGAGAATTGGGCATGTATGCATGTGAGATATGCTTGTCCTGGTGCATATGTACTATATCTGCAACACACATTGTGGATTATGTTTACCGTCGGCATACGGTGGACATATTTAGTCAACGATAAAAGTAGCTGGAGGCGGGCTACGTGTTTCAGTGGTAGAGCTCTTGCTCGGAATCCGTAAGTCGCAAGTTCGAAACCACCCGTGACCAGCTTTTCCAGCTGCTTGGTAAAAAGGTATAATCTCCCGGTTTCTACATGAACTGACACGGTCCTCCTTCTGCAGGAATTTAAAATATCCGGGAATATAATTTTTGCAAAAATTTTAGCATACGTATTCGTTCTCAGCAACTTGGGAAGTTGCAATATAACTAGACCACATTCCGTGAAGTTTTATTCAATTCGTTTATCACCTAGCGGTTCCCCAAATGGAAAAATTCGAAGCAATGTGTAATTAATTTCCTTTGGCACTCCTTCGCTATGCAGTCAAAAATTAATAAAAGTTAAAAAATAAAAATTTTGATATTTTCGTGTTCAATTCAATGTGGCGGATCAAAAAATATCAATCTCAAAATTTTTAAGAAACAAAATTTTTTCGATTTCTTCATTTTTGCAAGCATATGGGACTTACTTGTCCTAGTACATATGGGACACGCCATGAGCGCAATGGTAAATTTCTGCGCTTTGAACACGGTATTGTGAGTATACGCGTATACGCGGCTTGTGTATGTGCAGAGTGTGTAATGTTAAGACATATACATACTAGCGCACATATACCACCAGAGGAAATTAGGATATCGGCCGCGTGGTGTAATGGGTAGCGCGCTTGACTCGCGAGCGAGAGGTCCGAGGTTCGATTCCCGGCGTGGCCATATCTTTCGGACAAATTTAGGAGAAAAATCAAATATATTCGCAGTACTTCGGAGAAAGGAGTCGCTCCGACCGTGAAGTTCTGACATGGAGGTCTCACCGATATGGGCGCTTTAAATTGCAGGATCATGGATTCGGAGAAGTTTGGATTCGCGGTCCGGGGCGACCGCCAAAAGAAGGGGGAATGTGAGCATACGCGTATACGCGGCTTGTGTATGTGCAGAGTGTGTAATGTTAAGACATATACATACTCGCGAACATATACCACCAACACACAGAGGTTTAAAGAACGCATAAACTATGTTAACTACTGACGTGTGCACGATAATCTACACAGCAATGACGTCTCTAGCTATGACAATACAGTACTAGCTGTGGGGAAGGGGCGCACTTTTTTGGCATAAAACACACAGAGGTTTAAAGAACGCACATTGATTGGTATATTATGCATTTACAAATAGGCTACTGCATAAAAGCTTAAAAAATGAGACGGCTTCTAGCATTGTCAATTAATCTGCTGAAGCGGAAATCTTTTGAAGTTTTCAGTTTCGTAATCTACGTTAGTGTTCAATATTAGTGAGGTTTCTTCTCCTTTTTAATTTCAACCTTTGTTTTATTCACATTCATATACATTATGCATTTTGTGAACAAACTTTGACTTTGACTGTAACTTATACACCGTTTAAAGGTACACAACTTTAAGTTAATTTTAATTAGAACCAAAATTGAGCTTATATGTCAATTTACGCATAGAAAAGCTGAGAGAGCCAATGTTGGCGATCGGATAAACTAAAAGTAGCAATACATAATGGGGTTACCAGATCGTTAAACACCTCAAATACAACTTTTGTCGATATTATCTGACCACGATTTCGTAACAGGCAGAACCTGCAATTTTACCAAAAATACTACTGAGTGTAGACTTCTTTGTTGTGAAAATTCCTAAGATCTTTTGTTACTTTAAGTTTTAGTTTTAGTACTTAAAGTCTGAAACCTGCCAATTTCAGGTGTACTAGCTACGACTGAAGTCTTATGGTAAAAGGCATAGCTAGGATTTTCTTGTCTCATTGCGAAATTTCTGCCAAACGCTGTAAATTTGGCACTAAGCAGCAAAAGGCAATTTAGACAGAGGGAAGTCTGGGCTCTGTTATTGAGAAAATTTGTGTGTCGGGTCGGGGATGCTTGCTGCCTGCCTAGACGCGCTCTAAACAGAGTTCTTACTGCCTACCTAGCCGCGCTCTAGACACAGTTCAGGTCGTTCTAATGACGGCCTGTTGTTATGATTTGTTTCAACTACGGTTTTCTTTGAAGTTAAAACAGCTCGATACAGTGACTACAGGGAGGTTAGGCTTTTGAAAGTAGAGTTTGTTAGTGCATCCTGTTTGAAATCAATTTTGCATGAATCTCGAAAGCTTCGCGATACATCAGATTGGAAAAATGTCTTCATAAGGAAATCAATGTCTTCAGCCGAACGACAATATATGCGCGAGTTATACAAAGCGAAGATTGAGTTAAATGAAAGAGAACCTTCAGGCTCTACATACAAATAGTTGACGATGTGACCTGTTGTCTTGACAATAAAACTATGCTAGGCATTGATGCTGTTTTTGTAGATTTTGCTAAAGCATTTGATACTGTTGTTCACAGTAAGCTTATTGCTAAATTAAGATCATACGGTGTCTCGGGCCTGCTGCTAGCGTTATCTCGCCCTTATTTTTCAGTTATCATTTGATTCCGGTACCTTGCCGGCTGATTGGTTGCTAGCCGACGTGGTCCCAGTATATAAAAAAGATTCTTGTAGCCTAGTTTCCAATTATCGTCCCATTTCCTTGACCAGTGCATGCTGTAAGGTTATGGAAAGCATTGCTAAAGATAAAATGCTATAGTTTTTGAACAATAACAATCTGTTTTCAAAAAAGCAGTATATATGTTTTTCTGCCTGAAAGATCCACCTGTAGTCAGTTGATCCAGGCAACCCGCAGTCTAGCACTTTTTCTAAACAATAGTAGCTACATGGGGGCGGATGTTATATGTAGACTTTACCAAAGCATTTGACACTGTGAATCATAGAAAGCTTTTGATAAAACTTTCCTCATATGGGTTTAGTGGTTCACTCTTGCGTTGGATAAACGCGTTTCTTCAAAATCGCACTCAGCGGGTTAAAGTCGGTGACTGCTATTCTACACGCGAGCCGGTTACTTCTGGGGTCCGTCCCGCAAGGTTCTGTATTGGATCCTATATTATTTTTAGTTTATATCAATGATATTTTTGATCTTTTACATGATGTACATGTTGAGATGTACGCAGACGATTTGAAACTATATGTAGGAATTACTAGGTCTGACCCGCTGAAATCTCGGAGGACACTACAAAATGCGTTTGATATCGTTCATGATTATGCTAATACGTGGCTATTAAAAATTGCCATGACTAAATGCAAAGTTGTGCATTTTGGCTGCGCTAACGAACCTTTGAATGTTCGCTACTGTATTGGCAGCGAGGTCCTTGCCAGCGCAAATGAGGTAAATGATCTCGGAGTTCTTTTCGAGCGTTCATTGAAATTTTCTATGCACTGTGATTATATAGCTCATAAAGCGAACAAGACAATAAACATACTTTTTAGATGCTTCCCGTCTTTCTCACTATCCCAGTATATATCTGCGTATAAGTATTTGTTATTCCAATATTGGATTATTGTTCAAATGTATGGAACCCTGCTTTGCTGTGCGATATTGACAAAATTGAGAAAGTACATCGCTATTTTACTACAAGACTCTATTTCAAATGTAAATTAGGAGACAAAACTTACCGTTCTAGGCTAGGGGAACTTGAGCTTGAATCGTTAGAATATCGCCGACTAAAGTATGATTTAGCCATGTTGCATAAGCTTATTTTTAAGGAACTTGATCTGCATATAGGTAGCTGTTTGCAGTTTTCTGGAACTTCTCGCACCAGGAAAAACGGCCTTAGCTTGAATTTTCCGAAGTTCTTTAATTTAGCTGGTCGTGGTTCGTTCTTCTATGGTGTTGTCTCCTCCTAGAATAGCCTAACCTAACAATATAAATGGGCTCCCGGTTCCCCGAGCAGGTTCTCTTGCCCAGTTTCTTCGACGACTGCCTCGCGACGCACTTAAAAAATTTCTGAAGTATGACCGCCATAAACAGTTAACCATATAGATCGATTTCGGTTGGATGTTAGAGAGGTTTGCCCCTTCTTTCCAACTTATTTTATTTGCCTATTCATATTCGTATCTTAAATACGTATGTATGTTTAATCGGTGAATAAACTTTTGACTTTAACTTTGAAGGTAGGAACCGGGACATCAGACCTTTCAACTAAGCAGCTGAAAAAGCGAGCTAGAGCGGGAATCGAACTCTTAGCCTATGGATCCTTAAGCGAGCACTCTACCACTGCGCCACGTAGCCCGCCTCTCCAACTGCATTTTTCGTCGACTATATGCCGACCGTATGCTGCCAGCTAGCATACATACAGTGCACTGCACTGTATTGCATGTGCACATAACGGACAAGCATGTCTCATATGCTTACATGCCCTTATTTTCAACAAGGTCGTCCCTTGACCGTTCATCCTATTTTCGACTGGATACTGTGTTCATAGCGCGGCAGTTTGCCATTGCGCTCACGGCGTAGCCCCCATGTCAGTCAAGGTAGGAACCGGGACATCAGACCTTTCAACTAAGCAGCTGGAAAAGCGGGCTAGAGCGGGGATCGAACTCTTAGCCTACGGATCCTTAAGCGAGCACTCTACCACTGCGCCACTTAGCCCGCCTCTCCAACTGCATTTTTCGTCGACTATATGCCGACCGTATGCTGCCAGCTAGCATACATACAGTGCACTGCACTATATTGCATGTGCACATAATGGACGAGCATGTCTCACATGCTTACAGGAGGGAGCTCACATATCGTTTCAGGTAACTAGCCAATTCCAGCAAATTTGCCAATATCTGAGTTGCTCAAACCATTTTATGCAAAATAATAAATTTATCACATTATATGTTTTTTCGCAGAAAGTATGTATGTGAAAATAAGATTTAAAGTCTTTGCTGAACATCATTCCAAGGTCGTTAGTTTTTTTACTGCGACCAAAGTGCAAGCTGGTCGAAAAGATACGGTCCGGAGTTAGTACTGAACGAACCAAATGTAAAAACATAGATTGCCATGCATGTGCACATATACCGAAATATAAAGTTGTTGCAGTCAACTACATGGTGTCGTGGTAGCGTGTTTAGAGGCTGAAGTTCGATTCCCGTGTGGTCCTTCACCTTGGGCCAAACTTCGAACCGGGGGTATTACCGATGCCGATTAATCGGCACATCCCTAATTTGGTCCGGACCGAACGCCTGTAAAAAGACGAACGAAAATGCATAGATTGCGTATATGTGCACGTATACCGGAATCAATCGACAACATGGCGTAGGTAGTGGCGGCACTGTTTGGCTCGAGTGCAAGAGGGCCCAATTCCTGGCGGGTCCTCAACTTTGGGAAAACATCGAACAGATGTGGTTTAATTATATTTCTTTAATGGTCGGTTCCCACCAACCACCCGGCAAGTAAAAACAAGACGTTTCTAACTACTCTTAATCAGTATAAATTTGTCGAAACAGCTGCATTTATATTCAGCTTGCCGGTAAGCACACAACACTTTCAATTGCGATGATAGACAACACGTGCTTACAAATCTCCAGTAGTTAAAAACTAATCGAATAAAAAACGCCTTGCTCCACTCGTTTTTTTCTAGTTTTATATCACAGCCACATGGTTCGACTTAATGAGATCCAACACACAAAAATGGGGGGTCGCCAACCCCGATCCTGCACGTCTGACCAAGAACTCATTCAGCCGCCCTACACGAAATACAGATCATAATAAAGGTCAAGACATAACTACGTACATATATCGAAAGTCATATATTAAATAATAAACAGTTTCAGACTTAATCTATAACGGATTTAAGTTTAAGCGCTGGTTTTGACAAAAACTTAATCTAAGTACGAACAACCTCATTTGTATCATATATTTCAGTTTTTGACGATCTCATTTTTTAGCATTGTCCACGACACCATTTGGCCATGGGCCCCAGTCTCGTGACGCCTGCGTATATATTATGCAATGTACGAAATAGAATTGTCAGATTTTACTCGGAATGATCAATTTGTTGTGTAATTGGCATTATTGCAGGCGTTTTCGCTCAATAAATACGTAGTATTTATAAACTTTCTCGTGCCAACACAATTCGGGCTTAGCTAAATAAACATGTCTGAAATGCAATGGTTACCTTTGGAGTCAAACCCCGACGTAAGATATATTCTTGTTCTTGTAAATTGATATCTTGTGCTAATGTGCTATTAAACATTAGTCCCGTCGCAGATGCGATTAGTTTTAAATTGGAAAGTTGTTAAAAACTATTTAAATTTAGTTGCTGCTCATGTGTTTGCAACCAGCTGTAGCAATTTTTCCTGGTGTGTATATATGCCGTTACCGTACAACCTAAGTAATACATTTGTTTATATACTTAAGTTCTGATTTAAGTAGTTGTTTTAATACGACACTAATTGTTTTTGTAATAGCTAAGGTATACATAGATTTTCAGAACACCACATTTTACTATGTACGTATATAAAACAAGCAAAATCATTTTTCACATGAATTTGTAGCACACTTACACACATTCAGGGTACAACCGGAATCCCGGTTCGACTAGAAATTAAGTAGATTTCTATTCGTATGGTATGTAAACCTTGACAATCGCCGAAAATAAACCATCGAAGGTAGATTTCGCTTCCACGGATTATGAAAATCTAAAATACAGCAGATAAAGTGATTATCTTTCTGAAACTACAGGTTATTTTACCAGTTATTTTGCAAAAAGAAAATTAAAATGAATTTTCGGTGGTATGTATTTTTCATTTTTCCGTTGCACACTGCACACATTATATAAATTTAATTTCGTTCTGTTTGTTTTGTTTTCTGCAAATTTACTGGCTTTTAATAATTGCATATATTTTTTGTTTCAGGTGATAAACAAGGTAAACTGTTGTGAGTGAACTACCGATATTATCTGTTTATATTAGAAGTTTATTGTCATTACATGGCTTCGGTCTGCTACTAATTCAAATTGTTTATATACTTGTAATCGCGTTATTTGAAGTTCGAAGCCGTATAATTTCATACATTGGCTTAGTTCTGGTTTCCTAAAAGCTGTATGCTATGTTTAACGTACATGCATGAGCGTTATTTTGCGCATCATGCTTGTTTGGTTATTGCCAGAGGTTACGAGTAAATTTTCGGATGCCTCGCCCTTATTCAATCAGCGAATTTCGTCGCTGTTATGGTGCAGGAACCAGCCCGAGTGACCTTCTTCAATTTCTCCGCTACGTCACCGTTCAGAGGTTTGAAATCTACAAGACCGTACCTGTGCCTACTAGAGAAATTAAAGAAAATTTTTTACATGAAAATTTTTGATTAGGTGGGCTCCAACTTTTTTAAATCTTAGAAAAATTTCCGGACGATGTCCGTGCCATCTTTAGGTTATGCCCTGATTGTTTATATACTTATTGTCAGTATCTGACGGCAATCGGTGTTCCAACTTCAAAATGGAAATGCTACGATGTGTATGGCGTTGACGATGAATTGCTTGCAATGATTCCAAAGCCGGTGATTGCAATGTTTCTTTTGTTTCCATGTGAAGCGGAAAACGTAAGTCTTATTAGTAATTCGGCGCGCTAGAGGTATGTAAGTGTTGCTGTCTGGGTGCTACCGGAATTACAATTTACCGGAACGAGCCCACTGTTTTTACATTTTGAGTAGGGCTCAAAATTACGCAACTGACAGAAATCAGCAATATATGTTTGTCATATATATGGTATGAATATACTCACTTCATATATTCGAAGCCATAAATTTGTATGAAAACAAAACAATGTAGAACGTGTATCTGCATTGAGGTTTATAATGGCCGCAGTTATGTTTCAGTCTATATAACACCTGACGGAAAAGTTGCGCATGATAAAGTTCTTTGAGTAGGAGAACTTTCCCCAGTAAAAATTTTGCTTATGGTCCAGGTTGGACAGTAAATACTAGTCCATTTTATATAAGATAAAATTAATGGCACTCAATTCAGAAATTCTACGTATGCTTGTAATTAGCCATAATTCTCCGTTCATCAATATAAATTGTAACACGTTGATTTTGAAGCTAAAACCAAAATATACAATTGTGTTATGGATTTTAGCTTTATATTGTTATTGTATTATTGTTTTCTTTATTTTGATTTAAGAAGTCAAGTGGTGATGCGTGCGGCGAAGTTCCAGATAGCGTTTATTTTATGAAACAACGCATTCGAAACGCGTGTGGCACAATTGCTCTTGTACACGCACTTGCCAACAATATGAACAAGCTAGCTTGTGGTATGCCCAGACATTTTTATATATAGCAAAATTTTAGTTTTGATTTTTGCAGCACTGCTTCAAATCATTCTGAGTGTTATTTGTAAAGTGTGTGCTTCCCTGAAAATTTGACAGTTCGATGTAAATCGGAATTTACACAAGGTGGGATGCCATAACGTGAACGTGAGTGTTAGTACCCGATTTTGTACTTTGAAATCGTCCGTGGATTGTGAACAATGTATTATGGCTAATTGCGGTTTCACTTTATAGTTTGATTGCCCATGGTCCGAAATTTTTACCAGGGACAGTTTATGTTGCTAAAAAAGCTAAGTCGATATGATCTTATACTCTAACGCTAAATGAAACAAATTCTTATTCAATTGTATTTTAAATGTGATCAATTTGATTCCGGTTAGATTTTGGCATATGACGTGTTGGTTCGGGTGCCGAGAGTGGTAGGCTCCGTATTCTGGCCGTAGCCGTGGTCAGACCTTGTTGCAATTCTAAGTTTATTATACCAGTAGTATAAAAAGTATAAATTATTCGAAATTGTAAATGTTTCTGGTGTGATTACTTTCACACAAATTGATGCGCAATCGAAAATTAACATGCCGCTTGCACACTCATAAATAGCTGGCATTTGAATAGGTGCTCCGTATTCCATTCGAAGAATTTTTAAACTTGAAAAGTGTTCAATAAAATTATTATTTTTATTATAAATTATTATTGTTGCTTTGAGTTATATTAAAATGCAAATTCTTTGCTTCATAGCAGTGCGAATTGTAAGTGCTTTTGCTTTAGAGGGACCGTTCAAAGATTTCTATGATCGAACAAAGTCAATGAATGCAGAAGAGAAAAGCAAAGCTTTAGAGAATGATAAGGTGTGTTTGAATCAGTTTCATTTGAATAATCTGATTGTTTATTATGCAAGCTGCAAGCATGCTGAATTTAGCTTCAGTTGTTAATTATAACGCATGTAATAGTATCAATTTTAATGATCAAGTGGTCAGTAACTTATGAGGTGTTGTTTCAGGCACTAAGCACGGCGCATGGCGATAGCGCTATGGAAGGACAAACTGGAGTAAGTTAGGCATATTTATATTTTGATCGTTAACAATTTTAAGCCGTTAAATAATTCTGTAAGACTTTTGTTCTTGTTTATCGATTTTAATTAATAACGTTTCCAAATTGTGTCAATTTAAACGTCATTGTTTGTTATCTTAAATCAACCACAAGCAAGCTCTTGTATTTCTTGTAGTTATAGCTGTCTTCTTACTCGGCACAATATTGAAAAGTAAAGTTTTGAAAGCACTCAAAACAACTTAGGTGAATAAGTAGTGAATCTTTCATATTTTCAGACTCCAAGCTTAGATGATACTGTAAACCATCATTTTGTGAGCTTTGCCACAGTCGACGGTACTTTGTATGAGTTTGATGGTCGCAAAGACGCACCAGTGAAACACGGCGCTTCTAGTGACGAAACGTTCCTAAAGGTATACATTTCGGTTTGAGTGTTACAATTAGTGTTTTCAGTTATAATTCAGAGAGCCGGGTTTTTTAACCTGCGTTTCGTTGCTAGTCTGAGTGGTACTTCGCACGATTTGCCCAAATGCATTTGAACGTTTCATTACTGTTGTATCATTGAAAATATTTTAACCAGACACAGATTTTCAGTATAAAGACTTAGGCTCAGATTTTTCGACATTAATTAATATTCGGATTGCAAGCTTTCGAGCAAAAATCTTTGAAATAAATCAATATTGTCAGACCAGATTACAACTTCAGTTATTCGTTCACGTTTAGGTATTTAAAATGTTTGTCTTTGTTTTAAGGACGTGTCTGTGGTTTGTAAAAAATTTATGGATAACCAGCCCGGTGAAATTCAATTTACAATGATTGCTCTTGCTGCTGCGGAATAGTCAAGATGTTGATTGATTGTGGTTTCGAAAGGAATGGTGCATGCTAGAAATTTAGTTAATTATACCCAAATTATGCTAATATTTTAACGCCGCTGTTCCGTTTAATGCAAGTTGTTTTAGGGATTTAAATCCAAGTTTAAACGTGAGTATTAATACTTATTTTGGTTTTACGTTTACTCGACAAATTTATAATATGCTTTGTTTACAAATTTGAAAGTTGAGTTTTTGCCTTCGGCTGCACACAATTTATTCCAATTGGTGCACAAAAAATCATGCATTTGAAATAAGAAATAAGTGTACTCATAGAGGCTAAGTGTTTGTAATACTGTCAGATCCTGCAGTTTCACTTTATGCTAAAGTTCCATCTGGTTTACACCCGGTCGAAATAAATAATTTCGCTGTACTCACAGTCTCGCGTTGCTAATTACGGATTGATTTCTAGTTGTTCAGTACGGAAAACTTGCATTTTGCGCAATATGTTTTTGTTGCACTTTTTATTGTTACTCCATTCCATTCTATGGTAACGCTTTATGAGATATTGTCATAATTGTTGTTGAACCAGTATTGATGGGCCAGCTTTGGTGCATATCTGTAAACAATTATTTTTGAAAATGCAATACTAACGGACACCAATTAGAATGATTAGAGGCTGAGATGTCTTGGTGCCGTATATAAACATGAAAACATCCTGTCTTTATTTTTATGATGTCAGCAAGTTTTTAAGCTCATTTTAGAAAAGTTTGAAAAATCGTATCAGAAGTTTAATGCGGTCGAAGACTATTCGCTTCCTCGTAAGCTTTTCAACTAAGCTTTTCGCCCATTCCCGATCGCTGCTGTTGGGTTGTTTTTGCTCATTATTTTGTTTAGTGTTTGCTATTATTTTTGTCATGTTATTATGTGACGTTAAAGTTACCGCTTTGATAGCTTTTTTAATTGTTACTTAATTCCAGGTAATTGTTGTTTCATTTTTTTGTGCCGCTGCTAGTGTTAAATCATTAGGTTGTTGATCTTCGAATGTTTGTGTCACCCATCAGGGTACAACCGGAATTTCGATTCCGATTCCAAACGATAGTCGATTCTGAGTGCACAATCAATCGGAATCGGAATTTTAAAATTTTAATTCTAATATTATTTGTAATACGTTGCATAAATTTCTGTATCATTTATCTGTTAAATTGCTCTCACGAGTTAGCTGGCCAATGTTACTTTCAGGGGTGTACCGTATTCGCGCGGCACAAAAAGAAACAGGAGTGTAGTAGGAGCAAATTCATATACCCCTGGTGACAGCATTACGGGCAGATGGGAAAATGGGACAGGTCTGTTTCGGGCAAATGGGAATGCGGGACAGCTGCAAATTTTCGCTGGGAAAACCGGACAATGGGACAGGCCTGTTTTGGACAAATTGAAAAAAGGACAGCTCAGTTTTTCGCTGGGAAAAGGGGACGGGGTTTTTCATGCAAATGGAAAACGGAACAGCTGCAAATTTTCGTTGGGAAAGCAGGACAATGGGACAGGCATGTTTCGGCAAATGGAAAACGGGACATCTGCAAAATTTCGCTGGGAAATTTGGACAGGCTAATTTCGGGAACAGATTTTCGTAGTTAGGGATGCACCACCTGTCGCTCCCTCTGTACACCTGCGGCCTAGGCAGCCACAGCTGACTTGTATATCACTGCATTTTAATACCTTTTATACAACTGCAAATTTTTTCGTTCAAAACACGTGTAGAGGTTTTTGTTGAGATTGATTTTATCAGGGGGGCTGCAGCCCCACTGCACCCCCCGGGAGAGCTATATATTTCTCAGAAAAAACGGAAAACGGGGCAGCAATATTTTTGTCGAGATTGATTTTGTCAGGGGGGTTGCCGTCCCCATGCACCCCCCGCATTTGGAAGGACCCTAAGCAGGTTGGGGTGTCGCCCCCCAAGCCCCCCGCACTAAGTGATCTTGCTAACCAACCCTCAAGTAATAATAACACGTTTAATAAACATCGCGTATTCACAAATAAACGCTGCTCTCCGGCACTATTGTTGTCCCGTGGAAAACTGGGACGCCCCTGAAAGTAACATGGGCCAGTTGGCTTACCAATAAATGAAGAAACTATCAGTACGGTCACAAAATTTCTAGTGCCGATTGTGGTACGATCCAGCTCCGCTTTGCACTCTGTCATCCATCGCTAGTTATACGTCTTGGAACTTTTGATTTCATATTGAAACTATCTCTGTTTAGCTTTTCGTTTTTCCACGTTTTGCACTTGACCTTTTAATTAAGCACTTGTTATGTCGTATACGTCAATATTGGGCCCATGTATAGATCAGGGCGGACCGTTTTTGCGGGAGATGACTATGTACTACGCTTAAGCTTTAGACTACTTTTTTTGCTTAGCCTTAGATATATGCTAATCTATACGAGTAGGCTTTAACATATGCATTATGCTGCTGTTTTACGGCCCGGATCTATACATCGGTCAGCTAGTGTTTCCTTGCTGTTTGTGTCGACTATGTTTGAGCCAAATTTTGATGTATTGCTAAATTGGATTCATTTCATGTGCAACTGGTGTTTTTTTGTTACGTCATTTTTGCAGTTAAGGTATTTGTCGACCTATGATTGTGTAAAATTCATAACTTCAGTTGTGGTTTTTGTCGGAAATAGTTCTGTGATCAAACACGACATTGGAAAGAAAATAATGTTTTTGGGACAGTTTGAAGGAAATTTGGCCCATGTGACTTTAAGGGGCGTCCACGCTTCTGGTGGGTCTATGAAAGAGTAGGTTTGACAGGTGAAAGAGTAGGTTTGAATCTGTATTACATTTTTTTGCTTTAGGCTTAGGCACACATTTTCACAACGCTTAAAATTAGGCTTATGATCAAATACTGTTGCACCACTAAATAACATTGGCCGGAAATTTGATTTTTGCGCTACTATTTTTTGACCACTTTAAAACGATATCTATGTGTCAACCTAATATGCTAGCTTATAGTTGTTTCGTTTGCACAATAAACTGCTTCATTTGTTTGGTTGAAAACAGAGCTTGTTAATTGTGATTTTAGACCGGAAGCGGGTATCCGTTGTACTTTGGATCGCTGTGCTGTACCAGTCGTAGTAGGACTACATTTATTGAGCGAAGCTCGAACACGTAAGCAATCATATGCAAATTAGTTGTTAGCGAACTATTCATTTATTGGTTTCGGAGGTTTGTAAGCAATTTCTTTAGATTCCTCGCACCCAAAAACCCTTCAGTCACTCTAATAATTTTTGGAATAGTTTAAAAAGTCCTAATTCTGCCTTGTCAAATAATCTAATATGCAAATTAGTTATTAACTAACTATTCAATTATCCGTTTTGGAGGTTTGTAAACGATTTATTCAGATTCCTCGCACCAAAAACCTTCAGTAAACCCTAATAATTTTGAAATAATTTCAAAAGTCCTATTTTTGTCTTGTCAATTAAGCTAATATGCAAAGTATATTAGCTAACTATTCAATTATCGGTTTTGGATGTTCTTAAACTACTTATTCAAATTTCTCGCATCTAAAAACCCTTTAATGTTGAAATTATATTGCTTTTAACCTTTCTAATTAGTGAAATATTGTAAAAGGTCCTAATTTAGTCTTATAAACAATGCTAATATGTAAATTATCTATTAGCTAACTGCTCAATTATCGGTTTTTGAGGTTTGTAAACAGTCTACGCAGATTTCTCGCACCCAAAAACCCGTTCATGTCAAAATTAGATTGCTTGTAACTGTAATAAATTAGCCTGTAGCTAATAAACGGCTTAAAATTTTAAAACTCCAATGCGAGGTTAACACCCCAGGATAATTGGCTTTCAAACAAAAAAAGTTTATCAAAATCGGTTCAGCCGTTCTTGAAATTCTTTTCAGACGGACAGACGGACGGCCGGACATCCACCTTTCGACCTCCAAGTACAAAATATAAAACGCTTCGAGAAACTTCGAGCTTCGCTCGGAGATTCGCTTCGCTCAATAATATATTAATGATGTTGCTTGATACAACATCGTACTCAGCTTCTTACTAAATTAATGTAACAGTAAAATTACAAATCCTGTTAGCAGATTTTTGCCAATTCCAAGCCCATAAATTTATGCCAGCAGGCTGCTGCCATTTTTTAGACATCCGACAATTTTTAGTGTGTGCCTAAAATGTTTGTCATGTATTGTAAAAATTGGGGTCTAAACTCATTTTACGCCTCAGCTTCGGTTTGTGATCCGGTTTCAAACACCCGGTACCCAGGGTGCAACCGGAAGTGAAAAATACCGGAGCCGGAGGTCAACGAAACTTGCCGGAGCCGGATGTGAAGCCGGAGGTGAGACAAAATTAGGTAGTGATAATGATGGTTAACTGGTTAATTTTAGCCAATATCTGAAATATGTTGTTTATGTCGTTTAGTTTTACGCTAATTTTCTGCGAAATTTCGGAAATTCTTTGCTCAAAATTGTGATAAAAAACAAAACGAAACGCGCTAAACAGATAAATTTTGCCAAATTATGCAAAATTTTACTGCCGCAATTGCCAGAATCTCCGGCAAAAATACTACTGGAGCCGGAGGCCGATTTTGTGCCGGAGCCGGAGGCACACCTCCGGTTGTACCCTGCCGGTACCCATCTATTATTTTATGGTCAAAAGTCCTTTACCGTGAAACTTTAATATACCATTTTGATTTATAAACGTTCATGGTTGAATATTATTTCTACATCTGCGTCCAATTTAATACAATTTCTATGCCCGCCGTCACCGCTTTTTTCAGAATTTATATCGATTTTAAACGAAAAATATACACTTATTCTGAATATACAAAGTACTTTATTTTTAAATAAAGTGTTGTTGACACTATAGCGTGTTTAGGATAGACAGACATATAATATACCTAGTGTGAGCGATGTGAAAATTCTAAAATTCTTTGAGTAAAGACCATGCTACCTGAAATTTTGTTACTTCGGGAATGCCTTGGAAATATAGAAAAAGCAAGAAAAATTTCGCTAACATGGAAAATCTTTTAATGTCATCGGTTAAATTTTTTAGCCAAGGCGGAATCGAAGGCATTTATAGGGCCAGTGTTCCCCCTTTTAATTTTCCGTAATGCTATAGCTGCCATATTTCCCAGATATAAATGTGAAGGAGAAAAGTGCAGTGTTTTTGTAATTTCAGTAAAGTACTGCGTTTAGAAATTGAGGACTTTTTAGTGATTTTTTTGAAATTTTGAAACTCATTTTACGAGCTAAACAATTTCGTAGAAACACGTTTTTGCTGAGAATTTTTAAGTTTTCTTTTATAGATTAATGTATCAAAAACACTTCTGTTTAAAATTTAACTGTTGAGTTGAACAGCCTTTAGAGAAAAGAGCAAAGGATTTACCGGAAACTAAAAAACTGAAGATGAAACGTACCGAGTCCAGGTTTGAAGAGTGCAAATTTTGCCAGAGCGTATACACTGCAAAAAATAGTGAGTCCAATTGACTCTCTTCGAAATAGGGTTTTCTGGACTACAAAAACTGAGTCAAATTTGACTCTACTTTCGATACTGAAATTGCCGGAAGCTTGAGCAAAACATCGCCTGTAAGTAGGCAATCACCGATTTCTACCATAGCCGCTGCCTTACTAACATTGACCAATGTAAAGAACGGAAGCGGAACAGTATTATAAGCATATTCCTAAGCCTAAGCCTAAAGCCTAAGCCTAAACCTAAGCGTAAAAATGAGCATATTCCTAAGCCTGAGCCTAAGCTTAAGCCCAGCAAAAAATTAGTCTTAAGCTTAAGCTTACTCTATTGTGGTCCCACAGAAAAACTCTCCGCCCCTGATCTTTACATGGGCCCTAACATTAATCCATTTCTAGTTGGTATTTAGGTCCACCTATAGAATAGACCTTGTTCTTGCGCAAAATCAGGACACATAAAAACTAAGCCTAATGTCTAAGGCTTGGCTGTTTCAAACCAGTTGTATACATATGAGCAGTTATATATTATATTTCAGCTAAAAATGCATTTTCTTTACCCTCCTATTTGCCGTTACCTAAGTATTTCAATTTTATTTCAAATCTGTGCGAAATCAGAATTTTAAATAGAAATTTTTCGTCGAAAAAATTGCTCTAAATTTTGAAAGTAAATATTCGTGCTCTAAAATTAGTCAAAATTATACTTTTGTTATTTCGGTGTATAATTGTCGCGTATGGAGTTGCTATTGCTGGTCTGTTTACTATGAAGCTGCCATACTTGAAAGTTTCTAGTAATGTTTATGAGCTGAATTGGATTTTCGGGACTTACAAATATTTACTCGGTAGAAGCACATAATATCGGCGACGCCGCAGCATACCCGTAGCAAGAGGAGGGTCCGTTGGAAAAATCGTCCCTAGAAAATTTTCAACCTTGGTTGTAAGCCATCAAAAACAATTGTATGCCCCTCTTAAAATTTTTTAGCCTCTATAAGAACGGTGAGCTGGCTGTGAGCATACGTTTCAGGAACACCGGGCGCACAACATTTGTTTGTATAGTTAACCAATTAACTGTTAATTTAATACGTGGAAACTGTCCAAATTTTAGACCAAGTCTGATCCAAATTGATTGAGTTCTTCAGGAAAGCGTTGCACTTCAAGTTTGTGTTGTTTCAGAACTGAATAACCAGATAGAAATATTTTGCTGAAAATATATGTTGGTATATCTTTGGAAAACTACTGTGGAAAGTGTGAGCCTTGTCAGAAAGTTTAATAGAACAAAATTTAGGATGGCTTTAAGCCGATAAATTGTTCTTTCTGCGGTCTCAGTCCCGTAGCGAGCTCACCGTGCTAGGCATGCCTAAATATTTTTCAGGAGGGGCGTACAAGGGTTTTTGTTGACTTACAAGCAAGGATCAAGTATTCTAGGAGGGACAAAATTTTTCCAGGGGAGGCTGAGTCCCTTGCCCGCTCACCTCTGGCTTCGGGCCCGTGATGACTTCGGTCCTTAAACAAATGGGTTCTAAAGTTAACCGGTGCAATCGTATTTTGAAGCAATTTGGTTAGCTTATGTTTTGTTTTGTTCGTGCGAACGAAAGTCTGCCTCCGGCATCGATTGAATTTTTACCTGAGGTATGAACTCAGGCTTGCGGGAATAGGGGTATCTGGGGGTGTCAGTCGATACCCCTCGTGAAATTCAAAACATTTTATGCAAAAATTGTATTAGCTTCTCGCTCACTTCACACGCCAGGATTTCGAATCTCCCCTACCTGACGTTCAACTCTTTGGATTCGCTAGCGGCTTTTGCCAATGTTACGTTTAGGGCCGTAACAGTAGATTAAGCGTATTCCTTCCTAAGCCGAAGCCTAAGTCTAAAAGCGTTGCAAAAGCGTATTACTAAGCCTAAGCCCAAGCTTAAGCCTAAGCAAAAATGTGTAGAATGTAAGCCTACTCTTTTACAGACCCACCAGAATCCGGGACGGCCTTAAAAGTAACATGCGCCACGGCTTTGATGATCGCTCCTGTTTAGGGCTGGTTGCACACTTTATATTTGAATCCGATAGACCAGAATTGTTCCTGCATCTCTGGTAAATTTCCTTGTAAATTATAAGCACAAGTTTCGAACGTTGAATCGCCAAGATTCCTTAACGATTTACCTCCGCTCCGCTCAAAGTTTTACACTTTTTCCGTTATACAACGTCCGTTTCTCGCTAGTTGCCTCTCTCGTCTCAAACAGCATTTCATTTCTTTTGTCTCTTATATCGAATCAAAAATAACGCAGCGTTCGCGAAACAGCCCCATGCGTAGTAGCGTAACACTGCAATTTAAACACAACTTTCAAAACGCATCTAAGGCAATAAATTATTGCTGCAATAGTAGACAGATGTTAATATAACTAATCGTAATGGACCTTGTATTATTATTACTATTATTCTTATATTATTAATACTGTTATTATTATTATTATTATTATTGTTATTATTATTATTATTACATACTCAGTTTAGGCCTTTTCCTTAGGCTTAGGTTTGGACTTAGCAATATGCTTGCTATCATCTATACATGGGCCGCCGAATTCACTCGTATGTTTGTTTTACCCCGTCTCCATTGCCTGTTTTATGTGATTCTTGTTATAATTATACTCTTTGTGCCAATATTGTTGTTAGGGTAGTAAAATTGGCTTAAGCGTAGAAACCTGAATCCGTTTCCAAAACCTAAGTTTAATCAATTTTACTGGGCATCAGGAAAACAATGACGCAACCTAAAAGTAACATTAGCCCAAAACAGTGACAAAAACATATATGACTGCGGAAGAAACATCGCAAGCGAAGCGAACAAACACCGAACGCAGTTGTACTGTCTAAAAATTTAAACTTATATTATAGCTTAACTAAACTTGAATATTAGTTTTACTAAAAGTTAAATGGCTGGACGGACTAACGAAACTGGAATTTTAAGTTTTACTTAAACTAACATGTTTTTAAGTTTAACATGAGTTTATATAAATAACTTATTTTTAGTTTAAGTAATGAGTGCAGCTCACAAATTACGTGTATTTAAGAGTTTGTTAAGTTTAGCTTAAACTAAAAAGATGTAAGATTTGCAATGAGTTTAAGCGTAAACCTACCTGTTACTTTAGTTAATCTACAAAGTAAGTTTAATACTGCTGGATTACCTTAAGCTTAAATCAAGTTAGTTTAAGCATTTAGAGAGTAGCATTAAATCTTAATTGAAAAATTTTTGGTTTGAAAAATGTGAAGTGGTTGCCATTACTGCACTTCTAATCCATAATATGTATATATCTTTATATACAATGTATAATGCATGGAAGTATAGTGCGTATACATGACTTACAGTAATTTTGATAGCATTTTGGGTAATTTTATATTCTTGTACGAGGTCGCACCAATACACAACATCCATCTACACGCACATGCGAAATAGATTGAACGACAGAGAGACGATCACCGGCCGACGAAGCGGCGAATAAAAATTTAACTGTTCAAGGTCTTTTTGTTATTAATATTTCGATTGATTTAAATTTTTGAGCCACACACAATGGTACGATACTATTTATTTATTACATCTCTGTCTATTATCCTATATATATGTAATATAGCCATATATATGTGTATAAATATATATTATATATATAATATATCCATATATATGTATTTAAATATATACATTATATATATGTATGTATGTATGTATGTATGTATGTATGTATAAAATGATGTTTTCTTTTTTCCGCTACAATTTTCCACTTTTTACGAATATTAATTGCATGTTTGCCGCAACGCGACTCAAAATGCCGTTCGCTTTAAAATAGAGATTTGACTGAAATTAAGGATAATAATTATATGAAAATTGAGTTTTTTAACCTGTATTTTGATGCAATTTTTTCAATGTCTGGTGTGTCGAGTGCGAGTGCATGCTGTGTAATATATTACCGTTTCAGTACTGAAAATAGCCGTGCGAAATTTGTTCTATAATATTGCTAAATCGGAAATCGGTTGGCTATGATATTATTATGCCGTAGTCCGAGCAATCGAAAATTTGCACTATAATCTCATTGATGATTGTTTAGAGAAGGCAAGGGTGCCAGGGTCGTGTCCATGGCCGAAACATCGATTGTATCTTTGTGTTAATAAACATGTGTTTAGGATCGATAGACGAGTATACTGATCTTATCTGGTAAAGCTGGTCACTTAAGGTTACTATCGTGGCAAATGGTGAGATGGCAGCATTAGAAAAACCTGTCTGTGATTCCGAGTTGATGCAGTGTTTGCAGCTGCAACAGTCATGGAGCACTTTGAGCTAACGACTCGGGTGCCGAGTTGACGTGCCGCTTAATTTACCCCAAGAATGGCGACAACAAACAATACATAGGCGTGCTGAAAAGGGTGTAGCGGGGCACATGCCACCGAAACCTCACATTGGATTGATAGGTTGTCCAAAAATTTGTCGAGTGAATGGCGATTTTTTCAAACTTCTGCGTGAAAAATTGTGATTTTTGCAGAAAATATACATATTTGAAAATTATGCGGAAAAATAAATTTTCATGGGCGTCATTGTCATTATTGTGGCTTTCGTCGCGTCAATTTCAAGTGTTCTTGATTTGAGAGCATAATACCAATGATTCTAAGTTTGGACGAGAAACGTTTACACCCGTGTGCTGGATATTTTTAATTTACGCCAGGTATCAGCACGCGTTGAGTTTTTAGCCTACCCCCTTTATTTGGTGGGTGGGCGGGGTTAAGCTTAACGATTTTTTCAATTTCACACCCTGAATTGTTGCAGTCGTAAACTAAACTCCGGTTGTCAACTTTAAAATCATGCGTATTCTGCGTTTCAAACATCAACTCCCCTCTCTAAATAAGGGGGGCTCGCCAAAAATGCAACGACGCCCGGTGGTACATTTTGTACCACACAAATTTTCGGCAGTTGCTCGCTTTTGTTACAGTGATCATCCAGTCTTGGTATATTAACAAATTTGGTCTTGCTATGTTCGACTCAAGATTTGTCAGTAATTTCTGTGAGTATCATTTTTGACAACTCTTACAGACTCACGACACTTACGATGCCGCTGAAATTTAATACCAAATTCGATTGATCTGGTATGACATCAAACCGATTGTTTTTATCCTTCCATAGCCCAATAACTAAAGTAACCAAACCATATCGTGACCCCGCCATTCCTTATACTAAGATTACTTGTATACTCCCCAGACCAGAGTAGCCCCCCCTTTACGCTATCTCGCGAGGCCCACCGCAAATAGGGGCTCCCACGGCAATGTTTTGTTTTACCATTCCATCTTTTTCGATGTTTACTGAAATAATCATTTTTGGAATGGTGTCACTGGAAAAGTCCCCTCTTCCGCGTACTCCGACGCTGGTGCATCCTCTTATGTTTAGATCATGATTTGCTTCCGGCATAGCTGTATCAACGGGCCCGTAGCCAAAGGGGACCAGGGGGCTCACCCACCCTAGAAGAATTTTGACCCTGTTATAAAATTTTCAGTCTTGCTCGTAAGTCATCGAAAACCGTTGTATGCCCCTATTGGTAAATTTCTAGTCCCCCCAAGCAAGGCGAACTAGCTGCCGGGCCGGCGTACAAAATGTCTACTGTAGTGGCCCGAATAAGAGGGGGACTGATATTTATTTGGCCTCTCCAGAGGGTACCCCCCGTTATTCGGTTACGGACCGTTATTTATTTTTAACACACGCTCCGCCACTCTTCGTTACTGGTGTGTATCCGGTACTGCAGTTATCCGTTGAATTAAACGTTTATTTGTCTTGTGTCAATAGCTTGAGCGATTATGCAAGGTTATACTTAGGAATGTACTTTCAAAACTTAAGTACACTTTAAATTTTCGAACTCAACTTTTTTGGTCCTGGAGTCATTTATACACTACTATTGGGATAATTGACATTTATGGACTCTAATCACGATTTAGGGACTATATCCGCTTACAGTCACTTATTAGCGATACGGACGCCTATTGATTGGGGCTCAAAATGGGGACCCCCTCTTATCACCCCCTATTATTCGGGTCACTACAGTAGATAGCTCAATTATTGATCATATTTGAACAACATATATATCGCTACGGAACATGTTATAAAACAACATATTTTTTGCAACACTCAAATATCACAAAATCATTTGATTTTAACAATAAAAAAGTCAATTGTAAAATTTCACAATCACAAATTCGTGCCCAAAATTTAAATCAGCGTAAAAACGTTTCGTTTTTATTCCGAAACCACAGGCATTTTGACGTCTCAAAGCCTGCCTGTAATACGCGTGTGTATTTAACGGCCGGGTCACAATATTGGCCGTTTCCAATTTATAGGAAATTGAGTGAACGAAAGAGAAAATTTTTACCTTTGATCGCATCGATCACAATTTTCAATGTTACATTTTTAATACTGAAAAAACTACAAATTCCTAAAATTAATACTCAAAAATAAGTAAACTTTCCAATTTTATGTTATGTATAGATATAGTTATTTCTGATTGGTTCAAAATTAAAATTATGTCCATTGACCAGCTGCAGTGATAGGCTATTTCTGATTGGTTCAAAATTAAAATTATGTTCATTGACCAGCTGCAGTGATAGGCTGTTTCTGATTGGTTCAAAATTAAAATTATGTTCATTGACCAGCTGCAGTGATAGGCTATTTCTGATTGGTTCAAAATTAAAATTATGTTCATTAACCAGCTGCAGTGAGATAGGCTTAAAAATTTCAGTTTGAGTCCACTGGCTTGTTCTTAGAACAATATTTTATGAAATTAATACATACTTGTAACCGTATCTTAAAAACTAGTCTCGTATCCATGGTGTTTTTTTGAAAAGGGCGTGTAAACTTTTATTATTAATTATACATTGCTTTAACCCTTTGACGCCCATTGATGCAATTTTGTATCGGATCAAAAATGCTAATTTTAATGGTGAAAATGTCGCTCTTATTATACAAGTTACTCCATAAATCTTATTTGTTTGTTTTACAACAGTAAACAATTTTTCTGACGTGTGAGAAGTTCGTGATTTAAACTTAAGCCTGTATCCTGTATCGCCTGTATAGTTCTTTCCTCGATGTATGCGTATCGCTCTGATTTAGTAAAACGCGGCCGGTAAATGTTTATTATAAATCCCAACCCGAAACCCGTATGACACAAAATACCCAATATTAAGGCCAGCAAATTACAGGTTATGCAATTTAACTGGTAACCCGAGCCGGAATCCTTAAAGCCGACACCTGAATCTGGTTTAATCCAGCCACTGGCTTTACCGTACCCAATACTTTTGCCGTTTTCCAGAATCCGTGCAATTCTAACCCCGTTAGAATTACACCCCGTTAAACCGTGTACTCTAACCCCGTTAGAGTTACGCCAAATTTCCGACCAATCTAACCCCGTTAGATTTGGCCCAGCCGTTGTAGAATAATAAATCTAACCCCGTTAGATTTATTAGACTACTTTTTCCCAGGTTTCCTTTGATACCCCAAGTTCCTTTAGCACATGACACCAGTATCCGATACTGGGTAATACCGCGCCTTGCGCAACGCCGATTAAACCAATATCCCGTAGTTTCCTTCACATGCTTATGCCACCGTGACAATCTTAAATTACTTCAACTCGACCTTACTTATTAAAATTCCGCTTTCAACGCAAAACCAAAACTTATTAAGTGTGGCATAGCCACCTACATGACGTATAATTAAAATTCGGGCACGAAAGGGTTAAAATATCTTACAGATAACCGATGTTTCAAAATTGAAATCATCGGATCCATCAATTAAAAAACGGATAACATTATATCGCGAGAGAGTACGCGGAATCATGCAAAATCTCGAATATCTCCTGTGATAACCGGTACTCAGTAGAACAGCATTCGCTGGTTAGCCAAACTAGCGGATCCGAAAGGCGACGGGTGGCATACGCATTCCCCGTCAGAAATTTTTATTATAAAATGGTAATGTCGCTACCTTACAATTTTTTTCGTCAGAGCGCATATATAGCATACAGTAAAAAATTGCGTTTCCTAACTTTTGCCAGCCCACCTATCCATCGTCCGAAATTTCGGGATCCGCCGCTGGTCAGAGTTACAACAAGCTGTACAACATTAAACTTTTGCAAACGGACCAGTTTGTTTCGCAACATTCTTGTGTCTTAAAATTGAAAAACATTTCAAATTTTTAACTCGGAAAAATTTTGGTTTTCATTTAATCTCTATCGTGTAACAGCTAGTCTACGTTGTGACATTATGAGTTGCCGTTACGCTTTGTCTTTCTACCCTGCCGCCGCCCCCCCCCCGTATCAAAAGTTAAAGCTAAACGGAAGAATTTACAGACTTGACACGACGGTAACGTTTAAACTTAACAAAGAAAATAACGGCGCAACAATATTTAAGACGCCAAAAAGGATTGTGACATGTTCTCTACGTTTAAGCGTTCTTTTTAGCTGTGAAACTAGCTTAGACGCATATGCTGCATTTATAGGGAATTTTAGAAACCTGTACGAAGGTTTGTTAAACACCACAGCGGGCAGCAGGGCAATGGTTGTATTGCGCGTTGTTTTTAGTTTACGTTTCAAACAGCAACCCTTACGAGGTCTGTTTGATTGAATTTTGAGGTTGATTTAGAGAATCACTTTTAGGCGAATATGAGAGCCTAGATTTTGTTGAGATTGTCAGATACTGAGAGTCCAATTATTTTGTTGTCTTGACCGTCTTCCAAATTACGGCCCATGTAAAGATCAGGGGCGAAACGTTTTTCTGTGGGACTGCAATAGGATAAGCTTAAGATTTAGACTAATTTATTTGCTTTGCTTACGCTTAGGCTTATGCTTATGCTTAGGCTTAGGCTTAGGAATATGGTTATAATACTGTTCCGCCCGTGTTCTTTTCATTGACCCAAATTACGCAGATCATACTTGAAATAGTTGTTGTTGTAAAGTTTGCAATAATGATATATCCAGTGCCAGGGCGGGGTGACAACCTTAAGCGCAACGATTCTTAAATGTCATCCAACATAACCTTATTATGGTTTCGGGAACTAGAAACGCGATCGAACGAACATTATTCACCTCTATGATCTATTATATTTTTCTCAAGTCTGTTGCAGTACTGTAGTGACCGAATAAGAAAAGGGACTGATGTTTTCTTTTATGTCTTTAGAGGATGCACACGAAGTTATTCGGCTACTTACTGTTATTTATTTTTAATTCAACCTGGGCAGTACTGACTTGCACTGAAGCATTTTAGTTGATTGCTATGTCCGTTCAATACTTTTTTCTGTATTTAAACGATTGTACAGGTTGTCTGAATGTCTGTTACATATTTGAGCCGCCAGGGCTATTCTTGTGCTTTAGTTTCTTTTATGCACTCTACTGATGAATCTTATCCACTATTTTAACAGCATCTAATTATGATACTGACTCCTATGGATTGGGACTCAAAATAAAGACTTTGCCTCTTTTTAATTACTCCACCCATATTCGGGTCGTTACAGTATACAGATGTTTTTAGCAATTTTTCCTAAATTTTGCTGTTTTCCATATATTGCACGCTGTATACGCCCGTGGACTTCAATTAAATAGTTGAAACGCGCAGCTGCCAAATTTTTACACGCATTACGTTTGTGTATAGACTGTCATTTTTGCCATATTTGCATAAAATGCACAAAAATAACACATTTCCAGCCAAGATTTATGTTGTCTTTGTTTTGTATATAAAATTCAACCTGGAGGCATTGTGAGAAAAGTAACATCTGTCAGCTGTGTGAAACCTAAAAATTATACCTAAGCAGGGGGTATACTATAAATACCAATACAGCCTTTAGAAGTCAATTTTAAACAAAATCGCATTGTTTTTGCCGTTGTTTCAACTTTCGTTTTATGCAATTTTTATGCGGCATGTATTCCATTTATTGTCTTTAAATAATAAGATTTCGAAAAAAGAAAGCCTTTTTGAAATTTTTTGCTTCAATTTTTTAAGTTGCTTGTGTTCGGTCTTGGTTTGATCGCCATATATGAATAGGAGCCTTGATATACTTATACGCCATTGTGGAGTCTGCGTGCCATCAATGTCACATGTCCAATTTCGTGCAATGCGCAAAAGTGTTAGCGAATGCATAAAAATCTGTATTTGAATTTTGAATTATAGAACAATCTCTTTTATGTGCTATGAAACTATTGCAAAACAAAGTACACTTGAAACTTGCCCAAAAGATATATGTCGGATATTGTAGCTTTAATTATAGATGGTAAATATTAAATGCAGTGCAGGCTAGCATGCAGTTGTAAACAAGCGGTACCTATGAAGTTGAAACCAGCGTACTGCAATTTTATAGTTCCCTTGTACAATGAACGCTTGCAATATTTTTTACACTTTGTAAATTTTCTTTGCCATTGGCGATTTGTATTTATATTCAGTTTCCACATAGAAGGTAGTAACCCATTTTAAGCACGTATTTGTCCCAGTTGACAACCAGACTATTCAGCAACGTCAATCGTTTTAAATTGTGAATCTAGGCAGGTTTTTGTTGCAACATCAATTGTTCCAGTAGTTGTTTTGCTTGCCTACGGCAAACATTTTGCGTATCACAGCTCAGTGGTCTGGTACAAATAGATGTTCAAGATAACTTGTCGCCTTACCTTGTCCTAAAGCCTTTGAATAAATCTAAGCATAATCCTGAACCTTTGCTCTAAGCCTAAACCTGGCCATAATGATGGGCAACAAATTGTGAAGTCGATATTTCGAATTATTAGTGGTCGGTCGACGCGTTGTCGGGCTACGAATTGTCATGACACGTTCTGTGACTGGGTCCACTTTGGACTGTCACTGTCGAGACTACTCGATAACCTGCTTCGGTAGTTGAATGAGCTTTCGAGGCACAACATCGTCTCCAGGAATAGTTGCCCTTTAATTGTACTGGTTGCAACACTGTAAATTCCAGTGAGACGATTATAATCAACCTAGAGAACGAACTAGTCATTTCTGGTTATGTCTGAGGTAATAAAACAGTAAACATAATTAGTCACTCTGAGCTGATTTAATTCCGGGAGAGTTGATTAATTTGAGTTTTGAAAGAACATAATTTAGACTCAGCAATTCAACTTAGTTTGAATTAAAGTAAATTCACTGGAAAACAGTGTATGCACATCTAAGAATGGACCAATTTCGTTTTGTTTAACTGTGAAATGCCCTTAATAAATCGAACAGAGGCTCTTGCTCATCACGCAGGAATCCTCATATTACTTTAAGGGGCGTCCAGGTTTCTGGTGGGTCTATAAAAAAGTAGATTTTGATTCTAAATTACATTTTTTGCTCAGGCTTCGGCTTAGGCTTAGGAACACATTTTTGCAGCGCTTAGGCTTAGGCTTAGGCTTAGGAATATGCAAATCTACTGTTACGCCCCTAAAAGTAACATTGGCTGGAATCCCTATGATCTTTTAGACAAAATTTAGTTTTTTAGAAACAAATGTTTCAAAAAACTACGTCAAATATACACTGAAAACGAGTTGATGTATGCGAGTTTTCGTGCAATACAGTACACTGTTGCACTGTTCGCTACAGCAACAATTCTTTAAACACTGTATACAATGACACCTTTTTACTTAAAAATGAGTGTAAACTACGCAGAAATGTCGACAGCATTTCATTTCACAGTGAGGGCACCGATGAACAAAGGTAGAATTCGTTAGCCTGGGAGTAGGCGCAAGAGCAAGCAGTAAAATATTTTCCTCTGACGGATAGTCGGATATTGTAAAATTGCGGGCTAATTTAGCCAGATTTGCCGTAAAATATCAATTTTCAAAGTCAGATATATCCCTTGTTGTATCACTACTACTCACTTATAGGCACTGAGTGTAAATTTGTCTGCAAGACTTTGTGCAATTTGCTACTACTGTATACGATGATACATACTCTTTTGTCTTAAAAACCCAAACATTGCAACAATAAATCGCAGTGTGAAGTTGTTTTGTCGCATCGAATATTTTCAAGTTTTACTTTTTATACCGTTTTTAATTTCAGTTTTTTCTAAATGTTTTCAATAGGAAATTCAATATAATCGATGCGAGAAAAGTACCGGAAACGAAATGTAAATTTTTTAAAAATTAAGCCCAAAATGGAAAATTAATAAAAATATTACAAGAATGGAAATTTTGAAAATAATGCGAATGGTAAAAAATAATGCAACCTTTTTAAGTCGTTTTAAAGATGTAAGTATAGGACTAAATTCAGTGTTACTTTTAGGGCCGTAACAGTAGATTAAGCGTATTCCTATGCCTAAGCCTAAGCCTAATCTCTAAAATGTAAGCCTACTTTTTTACTGACCCACCAGAAACCGACACGGCCCTAAATTTAACATGGGCCACAATAATTTGGCACACTTTTCGCAGGTTGATCTGTATGCGCCAATTTTGAGAGCCCCGTTTGTAGGAGTTTGTCGATTTGAAAACCTATCGCTAACTACTGATACGTACATACAATACACAGTTCAGAATACAAGCCCAGGTTAACAGAAACTGAGCAAAATTTGAGGATTTTCAATGATAGATTTTGACATGCTGGCTTACGAAATATATTCCTTTATATATAGAGAATATATAATACATAATATATATCTATATATACATATATACACTGCAAAAAATGGTGGGCCAAATTGACCCGCTCCGAAATAGGCTTTTCCGGACTACACAAACAGAGTCAAATTTGACTCCGACAGAGTCAAATTCGCCTGCGATAGAGTCAAATTCAACTCACCCGAGTCGTTCAGTGAGTCGAATTTGACTCTGGCGGAGTCGAATTTGACTCCGTTTGTGTAGTCTTCAAAAACCTATTTCAGGACTCACTATTTTTTGCAGTGTATTTGTTAATCCGTCGAGTATAAATTTGAAATTTTTAATAATCCGTTTCACTTTTGAAATGAGCGCTTCAGCGCATTGTGTTAAGCGCTTCTAACGCAGATTTGCTATTAAAGTTTTATCATATCAAACATCGATAAATCCTAATATAAAATATATTCCGTTTTCCGTCGAATTAATATAAATTTTTAAGAGTCTGTCTTTTGTACGATTTCCAAATTTAAATAATCTTTCCGGATATTTTTATAGTTTTCAAAATTTGAAGGATGCTGTTGAATAGCAACGCCGAAGATAACATCGCTGCAAAAATTGTGTTAAATTTTAACACATTAATGTTTCACTTTTATCATTTTTAGTAGTTGAGTGGTCGATAGAACAGGCCCAGCGTAGTCACAATTTCACTACGAAAGGTCCTAATATAATTTTTAGGGATCCAGAGTAGAAGAGGCGAACAAATGTTTGGACATTTCAAATTCCACGCATAATATTCAAACCAGCAAAAGTGGCCTTTATTGTTCCAGTTCTCTTGTAATTTTGGGTGCCGATATTTCCCCTCTATCGCTACTCCTTGTGCACTCCGCTAAGAGGACCGGACGCCAATTGATTAATCGAATATTGAAAATACTTCTTGAGTTCTCGTTAGTATAGTAAACGTTTTGTTTCATACTACGCTATTATTTTGCTTTCTCACTGTTCCTGTATGGGCTGTTATTCATCATCGACAACGTTTTTCTTCTCGATCATCCCGTTCTGTGCATTTTTTCATGCGATTGCGGATCTTTGAATAGTTAAAAACGGCTATGTAGAGTAGTATAGTTTTTGGTGTATTAAATGTAACAACGGTTTGAGGTTAAAGTATAGCGGAAAAAAATTCAAATTTCAACTGTATGTTTGGTTTTTGGTTTCAATTATGCACAAAAGCTGTTTATACGCTAAGTACTTGCAACGTCATTAGTTATAGTACGGCCTATGCAGGTTCGTAGCCAGCTCACCTTGCTAGGGGGCTAAAAAACTTGTGTGAGTGGCATCGAAGTGTTTACGATGACTTTACAAGCAAGTTTGGAAAATTTTCTAGCGGGCAAATGCTGCAATGAGGGCTGAGCTTCCCGCGGCCCCTGTTTGGTTTTGGGTCCGAGCTTATCCCGTTGGTAATTGCATTATCGCTCAAGGTTTTGATGCAACTGCAAAAAACGTTTAATTCAACGGATAGTTGCAATGCCAGATATATATCAGTAAGGAAGGGTTGCGGAGAGCGGGGTGGAAATAAATATCAGTCCGTATTAACCGAATAACGGGGGGTACCCTTTGGAGAGTCAAAACAAATATCAGTCCCTCCTCTTATAAGGTTCACGACACTATGATCAAGAATGACCACGAATCCCATCGTTGTTATTATAAGACGTACAAGGCGTGGTGGTAATATTTATCATTAATTTCATAAATCAACACTAAACTCTTTCTAACAGTCACACGCACATAGCAGTGCCGTTTTGCCTCTGGGTGCAGAGCTTAAACAGTTTTAATTATAGTAACAATTAATAAAAGTATTTTATTCTTAAAATTTTGGCTTTTTCTGAAACAAAGACAATTTTAATATTTGAGATATTTTGGTTGCTAAAACGTTTTTTCGGCAAAATTTGTCAAATTTAAGTGTTCAATTTGACCCGCAAATTGTTGTTCATATCGGTCTTACCGCGAGTGTCACAGGAACTGTCGGGAAACTCAGAGGAAGTATACGAATGTCTTATAATGGTGCAATACTATTTACGCAAATCCTGTTGGTATATTCAAGAGTGGATGATGCATACTTCAACAAGACTATACAACTGCGTACATCCGTGATGGGAATCCGGCATGCGTTGAGGTTTTGGCCTACATTCCTTATTTAATAGGTTCAACTTGTGCGACCCATAACGATGGCACTTTATGTATCTGCTGTTCCGCCCCTGTTCTTTACGATGGCTCCAGGTTTGATGACGTTTCTTAATCGATAAATTCTCGTACCAATCTAGGTCTTTTCTAATAGTAAATTTAGTAATTAAACGTACAGTTCTTAATCTTAACTGTGAATCACTTTAAATATTTAAACAATGTTTATAGGTAATTAATCACTAGTCAACAAAAGTCGAAAGATAAACTATCATTTTGGCTACGAAATGTTTTATCAAATTCCTTTAAATTTGTTTTCCATTCTAAATTTTAAAATGATTTCAAATTCACACAAGCTTGACTGATTTTGTTTTAGTGTTATAGTCAGTGCCTGAGCAGAATGTTGTGGACCCGCTCCCGAAAATATTCTAGGGTGAAAGCCCTATGCGATGATCAAAAAATTTTTCAAATTTTTTTGTTTAAAATTTTCGATGACGACCCTGTTTAGGGTGGAGGCGTCACAATTGGACAATATGGGGGGGTGGCTGCTTCGGCCCTGATGTTAGTTTTAATCTCGAATTATCAATCGAAACCGAATAACATGGATTGTTTTCTAGAGACGCAAAATAAATCCCAGAACCCTCTTTATTCGGGTCACTACAGTAAGCAGTGTTATAGAACAGGTAGTTTAAAATTGCTTCTGTATAACAGTTGGATAACACATAAAGCGATAGTCAATTAAAAATAATGCAAGGCGAAGCCGAGGTATAGATCTCAACGGAAATATTTGCCTCTCCAACCGGAAACCCTATTGACTGTTTTAAAAAATTTATGACCGAAAGAATTTTCGGATACAAACCTTTTATAGTAACAAATCCGCGTTCCGGGCTCCGAAATATTCGACATTTCGCTTCCGTTTCCGGTTTTTTGCGCTGACTATACATAATTTTTCATTTAATTTTCTATATATGTCTATGTATTGTGAACAATTTGAAAAAAGGTTGGTAGAAATTTGTATAACGACCCTTATAAAAGTGTTGAATGTGTTGAAAACCGCGCTAATTGCGTTTTAAATGCTTTTGTAATCAAACAGAACGTATGTGTTAATGTTGAGTTTTAAATTGAAGCACTTGACAGCGGTAATATTGTTTGCTTGCTATTTTACTTCCATTATCTTTTTAGTGTTCGCATTATTTTTTTCAGCAAAACGACGTATTTAACTTTTACGCAGCGAAACTCCTACCAGGCTGCAACCGGAGTGCCTGCCTCCGGCTCAGGAGCAAAATCAAAACCTCCGACTCCGGCTATGGTAGGATTACTGCCGGGCGATCCGGCGCAATTTACGTATATTTGCTTATTTTTACAAACGTCATTTGTTTGGTGCGTTTCGTTTTAAACATTTCATACAATTGTGAAGATAAAATTGCCGAGATTTCGCAAAAAAAACTAAGCGTAAAACCAAAACATTTAACAACATCTTGGAGATATTTGCTAAAATTAACGAATTAAATATCATTTTAACTGCCTAATTTCGCTTCACCGCCAGTTTCGACACCTCCGGCTCCAATATTTTTTCTACTCTCGTTGTTCCCTGGCCGTTACACCTCGTGTAATTTGCCTATTGTTCTCACCATATAAAATTCTAGAGCCCTTATAAAAGTTCTTAACCCTTTTTTCGATTGAAACGCATAACATGAGATGAAATAAGGAAATTAACCCTTGCTACATTACTATCGCCATAAATCAGAGACAACAACACGGGTTAAAAAACAATATTATCACATATATAATTACGAAATGAACATTACAACATTTTGTTGCAATGTTCACAAAATTATCCTCGACACAAAAAGAATATTCGCTCCTTCGGTCGCCCGTGTTGTATCCCGCGAATAAAATTTTTGCGAAAATATTTATTCAGTACAAACACCATTCCATACGATTTGCAGCAGTTCATGACTTGGACTTTCAGTTGAAAAATTTGTTCTTTGTCACAGAAAAAATTATGTATATTAATAATAATTTTTGTCTTGAATAAAATATTTTTCACAAATTTCAAGACCTACCAACAGTGACTGAGGGTAAACAAATCGGACAGGGGAGATGAATATTTTATATTCATCTCTCTGTCTGTCCTTTAACCCCTTTTCCCCTCTCTTTGCTTTTGTACTCGACACCTTGCATAAGGGTACATTTGGAGAGTGGGTTGCGGTTTGTATTTATTATTGAAAATGTAAACGATAAAATATTGAACAAAAAGTAGTTTTGGAAATAAATTTTTGTTTCGGTCATTTTATTTATTGGAGACTGTAAGAGAGGCAGCAGATCAAAATCACATGAAAATTGCTTTATTGAGTTTAGTGCGATTTTGTACTTAGTGCAGTGCATGCAAAGTTACACAATTGCAGTTTTGACTTGTTCATATTATATATGTATATATATGTATATATATGTGTATATATAGACGTCTTTGAGATTGTTCTGTTATTTTATCTATACAAAGCAAATTTCGCTATTTCGACACAAGTGATACCGATCGATCCTTAATACCAATGGCCCTGTCCATTAAAAACCAAGCCAGCCGATTCAATTAATATTTCGACACATTTTGCGAAAATAATCAAAAATTTTGGCCATTCCAAATGTTAACTGTGGCATCGCTCTGGACCTGTTGAATTTCTCGCAGTAGACACAAGCGTCGATCCCAAATGAAATGTTTTGGTTTTATACAGGGTTTCTCTGAATGGCGCATAGGATTCAGTGAATAAAACGTGCGTTTTGGTAAATATATAGCCGAGAAATTTGTGGCTTTACTCGAGTTTGCAAAACTTCACGCAATGTAGCATCGCCACTGCTCCGAGTTTGGTGCAAAAAACGAAAAAATTTTCAATTCTATCTCTCTTTTGTCACATATCAATAATTGCGATTATAATTTTTAATTGCAAAAGTATACGAAGAGGTATAATCTCTTTTTGAACGACAGTTACATTTTTAATGCAACGGTTGCAGTATAAGAAACGAATATTTGTATTAATTTTTAAAAGTATAAAGCCACAAGCGCACATATGGCATGAAATCAAACGGCGGCGTGATTTTATAACAAAAAATACTCTCACGATAACGCCGTTATTTTGACGTATTTATACAACTATTTTTGACCTAAAATTCATTGAAAAAAGTTTAGTAAAATTTTTGAAATAAATAGCAGTTTGTTTTCTGTCTCAAATTTGAACGGATTTTCACCGTTTTAAAATTGTAGCTGTTTTAAAAATACAAAAAAACTTTGTCCTATAAACAATTTCAGAATGCAAAATCACTCCGAGTGCAAAATAAGTTATATATAAATATATACATAAATATATATAAATGTATATATATTATACGCAAAACGCAATATGCGCCCCGGCTGGCGGAAATTGCCGACTGCATTACAAAATTTCACTTTTACTTCAAGCTTCTATTAATGTATTTTCATTATGTAAAAACGTCAAAACCTTAGTTAATAATAGATTTTTGTGCTTCTCAATTATTCTATATCACAAAAAATATGTCTTTGCAACTGTTTGGAAGTTTGTAAACCCACTGGAAGTAGAACGAATGGGATGCTCTTATGCTTCCAAATTAACATCTAAAACGCACTGCGATGCCAGGTTCTCAACAACTTTAAGAAATTTTAAATTTTTTCATTTCTTAAGTTAAAAAATGCCAAATTTTTTATTTATCTCACTTGATTTAGTCTTAGCGGTTTTCAATTTTTGGGGACGAAAGCGGTACAGCAACGTTGAGATGGTTTACAAAATGATTTATGTACCACGACTCGAATAGTTCACTGCCGGGCGACAACCACTGGACCTTTGAAGTATAGAACAGTTCGGGACACTGATGGACGATTAACACACGCTTCAGTATGCCTTAACTGTGCCTCAAATGATCAGAACGGCTTATACAGCACGACAGGAGGTGGGGTATGAACTTAAAGGATAAAACAATTTAATATAACTTTTAAGATATAGTCTACGCCAAGTTTATAATTTAATAAAATTTTCGACACCACGTGGATATTTTTTCCAGACTCCCCTGTTTTGTTACTCCAGTAGCCAGATCGGCGTCCTGAACGGTTCCTAACCATTTTACGATTGACATGCAGGGGTTGCCAGACCATACAAGTGAGTCTATTTCGAAGAGAGCAAAAATTTCACAGGACCGCTGAGCAGCGCCTGACCGCTTACAAACTCGCACTAGTGAGCTTATTGAAGAAGACCAAAAATTGTCTATTCTCGGACCGTCGTCAACGGACTGGCGCTAGTCCGTTATTCAAGAAAGTCTAAAATTGTCTATCAATTGTATCGCAGCTTGTTCGATTATTGTCCTTCCGGATATGCAATTGCGCGCTGTTTAAGGTTGCTTAAAGTGAGCGGTGGATGCGGACATCGGGCCAATGTAAAGTACAGGGGCGGCACAGTATTTTTAGCATATTCCTAAACCTAAGCCTACCACTACGCCTAAGCCTAAGCCAAACAAAAAAGTTTAAAGCTTAAGCTTACTGTCTTCTAGTCCCAGTGAAAAACTCTCCGCCCCTGATCTTTACATGGGCCGGTCATCGCTACCGAGGGGAGTGATTATAGAAAGTATTGGGCAAGAAAGCATTACCGCAATCTACATCGTATGCAAAACAATTTTGCATTTTAAGTTTTGACTTACGCTTACATTTAGCTTTTATACGCTTACAGGCTTAGATTTAAGCTTAGGAACATGGAGATACAGCCTGCACTTAAGACGTATATGGGCCGTTTCGGGTGGGACGAACTTTTCCACTAAAGGGGGTCAACAAAAGTACCCCCGGTCTTTGATTATTTTCAACCTTTTACCGTTACCGTATCTTTTAACAACCGTTCCACGGTTTGTTTCGAATACGATTTTTTGTTCAATATTACGCAATATTTACTATTTTACACAACAACAAACAACTGCTGCGTGTGATGCAAAACTGTTGCAAACTGCAATATATATTGCATTTCAAATTGCATGCACGTCGTGTGTTGTATGTGCGTGCAGTATTTTGTATTGCAAAAATTTCTTGCATCTCTGTCTCATAGTCAACATTTTGTCTCGTTTTTGTTGTTCGTTTACACCGAGAGTATATTATATTCACATCGCTTTCAACGAAACCGCTCCAGACACTGCCATTTCTCACGATTTTCTATAAAATTGTCGTGTTTATAGCAGCAGTTTTTCGATACAGACTATGTGTTTGCAAAAATACCATATGAAATATTAAAATTGTCGTGGTTCTCTGCCACCCCCATCCATGTTTCAAACAAGATCATACAACGAATGAACATATGTTGCATTGCAGAAAATAGTATAACAGCAAAAAAAGCAATTTTTCAAAATTTATGCAAACATGACACAACTCCGTATGCTATGTAAATATTGCAATTTGCATGCCGCTTTAGTGTCTTGTTTGCGGTCGACTTTATTCGCTAAATATTTTACAATTCATGTAATTCGTTTTAGTGCCAATGCCACGATGTAAGTTTTTTGCTATAGCCACAACACTAAAAATCGTGCAAAAATTGTTTTGTTTTTACATCAAATTCATATCCGAGTAGTTTGCTGATTGCTATTTCTCAGCGTGTTCGAAGCTCATATTTTTGATTTTTAGCAACCGGACAGTTTTTTTAGTTATTCTTGCATACCTCCAACTGGTATTTGCCTTATATGGTCGTATTTTGCAATTGCATTTTGTAGCTTCTGATGGCCTTCCCGGATCATTTCATGCCGATTCTTGAATTTTTGAAAATTTGATTTTTTAACATTAAGATCTGTCGATCAAACAATTGATCAAAACCGACACAGTTTCTGTATTTCTGAATTTTAAATAGCGTTGGAAATTTTGTGGCATCGGATCAAAATAAGCTTTTCAAGCATAAAACCACATGTCCTTTATCTTTTTGCCAACAAATAATTACCTGGCTAACAAACTGGTTAGATATTACCAGCTGTCCGCTTATAGCAATTACACCGTACCCACTATTCTACATGTGTCCAGTCAACGCGCCATCGCACCAAATACACAACAAACGTAAGTTGGCGTCACTACTACAAAGCCAACGACGTTAGCTAACTCGCCGAATCGCGTAGTCTTCGCGAAGGGGATTTATTTAGCCCAAAATGTGTACATTTTAGTCGCACCAAATATCTGCCTGTCTACTGATAAGCCGATTAGTCGTGTTTCGTCACTATTGAACGACGGTAAACACTAGAACACCGTTTTAAAAGCGGTGAAAGTGAGGCAAAATTTTGATTTAAGAAGGTGTACACGATTTAAATCAGTTTAAAAGGGTGTGACTGGGGCAGTAGTGGACAGGAAATAAAATTTATTAACAGAAAATCAGTAAGTTCGGAGGAATAGATAGCTAGAGTTGACTGGTTGAGGTATAACGTTAATACGTAGTGGAATGGCGATTCTATTTGTCCCTTAAAAGTCGTAAGTTACAGAACAAAGTTTATGCGGTTTAAGCTGGAACTGATTTAAGCTTAATTTCGTTCAAACTACTTTTCATTACAATTTTTCAGTGACCAAACCTAAAACCAAAAAATTCCAAATGATGGTGATGTCGGCTAATGTATAGAGCAGGGCCGTAACAGTGATATTAGCATATTCCTAAGTCTAAGCCTGGGCACCGAAGTGTAAGACTGAGCTTCCACCTAAACGTAAACCTAAGCCTAAGCCTTAGCGAAAAAATTTCTCGGAAGCTAAGCTTACTTTATTGCAGTTCCGCAGCAAAGCGCTCCGCCCCTGATCTTTTACAAGGGGCGTTATGTCTAACCCATGTAGTCGATTTATGGTTTCAGCATGGGCGGACGTGTCTTCAATGGGCCTATGACGAGTGTTTTAAAAATTAAAATTTTAAATGGGAAAATATATTTTGACCCATTTATTTAACTCGTTTTGTGGGTACAGCAATGAAGCCGACCACAGGGCTCGCTTAGGCCATGATCAACCCATGTTTTGCCGGTGGCCAAATATGTGTCTGTCATCTTTAGGTTTTAGGTTAGGATACTTAGTATATTTCAAATGCATTAGTCAAACTCTAAAGTTGTCGCTAATGTATAGAACAAGGTCGTCACAGTAGTGTAAGCTTAAGCCTAAGCCTAAGCCAAAGCGAAAGAATTGGCTCATACCTAAGCCTAAACCTAAGCAAAAAATAAGCCTAAAGCTTGAGCTTACACTATTGCAGTCCCGTAGAAAAACGTTCCGCCTCTCATGTTTACAACGGCCAAAGTTGTTAGGGCTAACTTATGTACCACATGTCTAAGGTCCATTTCAAGCCATTCAATAACTTGTGAATTATTCAAACGCTAGCAATTTGCGTGTAAGTGTTAATAATTGCACTACGACACGCGTATATGTCCATTTTATCATTGTCTCGTTCGCCCAAACCATTACTCTACTAAAGCATGGGCTCATTTAAGGAACACACCATTTGTGACTGGTACTGGTCGCTTGATGGGGTTCAGACTTTTCAGGATCGCGCGTTTATTAGTTATGTAGTGAACGAATCTAACTATAGAACGCCTTGTTTTCACTTGAGAACAGAGTATTTTAGGTTCGCGGAAATCTAAGGGTTGCGCTATACTTGACGTCCGGTGCCGTCCGGCGTCGTCCGTCACCGTCCGTCACCATAAATTATCGTACGCGAATTATTTGTGTACGATACCGCACGGTGATGGACGGCGCCGCACGGTGACGGACAGCGCCGCACGGGTCACGGACGGCGCCGTACGGGTGACGGACAGCACCGTACGGGTGAAGGACGGCGCCGGACGTCACCGCACGTCGAAAAAAGTATAGTACAACCCAAAATTCAAGTACACATTTGTGCGTAGTGCAAATATGTGGTAAAGCGGGAATTTTTTCTAGTTTATCGAAGCAGTTTAACTAAACTACTTCGCTAAAAAGGAAATATTCTCGTTTTGCTACGCTTAAATGCTATGCTTGTAGTACTGATCATATTGGAGTTTTGGATAGGGCACTTTTAAAAATTGGGCGAATTTTTGCCAAATTGCGGCTGGTGATTTGGTCAAGCCTTTAAATAAGAATATCACAATAACTACCATACTGTAGTGTGACCCAAATAAGAGGAAGAGGTCCCCATTTTGAGTCCCAATCAATAGAAGTCCGTATGTCTAATAAGAGTCCGTAAGCGGATAGAGTCCCTAAACCCTAATTAGAGTCCATAAATTTCAATTATCCTTAAATGTAGCGAATAAATGAATCCAGGACCAAATAAAGTTGAGTTCGAAACTGTAAAGCGTACTTAAGTTTAGAAAGTACATTCCTAAGTATAACATTGCATTATTCCTCACGCTATTGACACGACAAATAAACGTTTAATTCAACGGATAGTTGCAATACCGTGAGGGCGGGTTAAAAATAAACAACAGTCCGTAACCGAATAACAAGAGGGTTACCCTCTGGAGAGGTCAAATAAATATCAGTCCCCGTCCTATTCGGGTCGCTTTCAATGTACCAGTATTTGTTTGAAACTGCTTTTAATGGTAATTTTGTTTAAGCCAAAAATCATTTAAAATCAAATTAAAATTTAGTCAACTTTTGGAAATGTCAAATCGTGCACTTGCGACTGGACAATTTTAGTTCTGCAGCATGTTCTATTTCGCTAGTAATTGAAAGCGCTTACACCACATTTCCGGAACCCCAAATTTGTGCAATGCTCTGTAAAATCTACAGAATTGATTTTAATTCAAAATGAGTTGAATTACTGAGTCGGAATTTTTTGGCCTTTCAGAGCTCAGTTTTCCAAATTGATTGACCTCATTCTAAAGTTAATTGATCATCTCACCCGGAATCAATTTAGCTGAGAGTGAGTTTGTGTTGATTGTTATTAACTCACAATTAACCAGAAATAAGCAATTGATTCTCTGAGTTGATTAATCAACTCACTGGAATTTACAGTGTGTAGGTTTAGTGCAACATTTCCAAAACTTTCTAAGGTTTTTAGCAATTAACTTATGCTAATTAGCCTTAACTTCACGATTATACTATGCTAATTTAGATTTGAACTTTTTCGGCCATCTTGTCTTTTAATTTTACCCGTAATGCCCGCAAACCGAGGTGGAATTGTATCTGCCGGAGGCTCGCACTCTGGCAGTACAGTTGAAATGCTCGCTCACAGTCTGCTATCAGGAGTCAATTGGTCCGTAGAATCAGATATGTTCCTGGGTGATTTTGTTGAACGTGTCTCGTTGCCACATTTAGCCCTGGTCACCAAAGGTCAATACATGAACGTCGGTGCGCCAAACATTGCCAATCCGACCCTAAAACCGTACGTCTTGATTCATTCACGACAAAAAGTGCGAAAAGTTATGGCTCATATGATGAAACCTACCGGTGGTGTAGGTGCGAGCAGTGGCGTTGCCGTGGGTGGAAAGCGGTCCGCGATTACTGATTGCCGGGTTGCGATACCAGAAACTTACGATGGATACTTTGAAATATTGTCTGAGGATGGCAAACCGGTCAAATGTATTGAAAGCGTTCGCGAACTAGCGAAACAGTTTCCTGAACTGTGCCTCGCTCGCGCTCCAGCGAAAGCGTACTTGCCCGACCCTGACGGAGAGCTGCGCAATCTATACCGTAGCCGTCAAATTGATGAGGGTGAACTACTGACACTCGTTGGCCAATTTAATTTCAAACGCGTATCGTTTTTGCGATGCTTCGACGAATCTGGCAGCAGCGTTTATTTTAAAATGAGTCAAAAAGCAAAATTTTCACCAATCGCTCGAAAAGACGCAATTACAGGAGTACATTTAATCAGAAATCTCGTCGATGCTAAACGATTTCCGCTCACTGTTCGCTTGATCCAAGGTGTGTTTCCGGGTGAACTCCGCCTATCAAACAACGCATCAATTGTGCTCCGGTTACAGAGTGTTTTCACTGAAGACATCGTTATGGTTTACGTACTACAAAAAGATACGCCCGAATTTATCTCTGTACCATTGAATGCTCATTTGAAACTCGCTTCATCGCTCAATCATCCACATATTGTTTGTCGGAGTGAATTTCGTCAAATTTGTGAGCTATGCGAAGATCTACTGCCTTCGTATTTAAGTCGAATCACAGGAATTTCTCACGATGACGTCACTCGTGCTAGTGCCGTGGGAAACTTCCACGCTATCAGTGGCTGTTCAGGTTCACTGACACCAGATCAAGCTGAAGTCAACTGTTTCGTTAATCCTGAAGATACGCTAGGTACAACACTGAGTGGCGAGTCAGATCAGTCTAATGAACGATCAGCTAAGTTGAGTTCACCTGAACTTGTAGTATCAGACGAAGAAATCGATCAACTCTACGATTATATCCGAGGTCTTGCTCCGCTACCCCAGTCATGTCAAGCAGATCCGGCTACCGGTTCCGCTGGTTACAAACCACCCCCACCTCCGCCTCTAGAAACTTTACCATCACGAAAATCTGAAGACTCAAAAACAACAAATACTTCTGATGAAATGGCGAATACTTCAAACAACTATCATCAACAACAACATCAACGACAAAAACAACAACGCAAATGTGTTTCAAAACCAAAAGCCTCCGCAGATCTTGAAAATTCTCGACTAAAACAGCAATCAGCGGAACGGAAGAAACGAAACAAGTCACCAGCAGCAATTAACAGCAGTTCAAATCAAACAAAAGGAACAAGACAACACGAACGAAATAAATCCGTTGATGCGCTGAGAAGAGACGCAAGGAAGCATTCTGCTGGCGAAGAACGACGAAATCAAAAAACAATCACGCAACAAAACCAACAACAACAACAACAACAACAACAACAACAACGCAATGACAACAAACATATCAATAACGACAACAATTATGTTGGAGGACTGCCAATTTCTACCTCAACAAGCAACTGCCAGCAAACAACACCGGTCACAGGCGAACGCTCGCGACGAAATCGATCACCAGAACGGAAAGGACACACTGGACAACTGCATAAATCAAAAAAGCTAAGCCGATCAACTGAGAAGCTGCTTCACGAACTGCAACCAGAATCAAATGGTCCACACCAGGTTCTGGATGATAGCGTACATCATTCGCCGCCTAACACAAGCCACGAACCAATCACAGCGATCGCCCGAGGTCAGCCAATTCAATCAAAATCAAAACATAGCAACGGTATTTCTGGCAACTCGTCAAAACCGCGGCGTCCAATGTCAATGGTACTTCCGGAAAACATGGCTGCTTTATATCCGGTAGGAGCATCACCGAACGATTACTATCAACGAGCGTTTGCATCCGGTTCCGGATCAAGCGGACCACCGAATTTTCTACCGCAACCTCAGCATACTCCTGTGGCAGCTTATAATTATTTCGCTGAACAACATCATAGGCAAGGACTTTTACCTCCAACAACTGCAACTAACCCTGGATACTATCCTTCACTTACTAATTTGCATATTTGTGACGAACTACAACCTTCAGCCAATGGTCTGCCTCGTAATATTCATCATCAACCATCATCATATCATACTAACGGCGAATATGTTGTAAATCACGGCAATAACATTTTTGTATCGTCCGCCAGCCATCCACCGCCTGGAATTCTGGCCACACCTCATCATGGAATTGCGATGCGTCAAGCGGGAGCGACCTCTGGCGCTTCAGTCCCGCCGTACCCCCCGCCAGCAAGCAACGGACCAGCGATTATAGCGAATTCTAATCTGTTTGTGCCATTTTCGCCGTCACAAAACGCAGCAAATTCTGTAGCGCCTATGTATACCAGTCGGTGCAGTATGCAACAGCAATAATTAGTTGAAAACAGCAGATTTCAAATTTTGGGTTTTGTCCACTTTTCGCCTCAGTTAAGGTTAAGGTTCATGCTTGGGCTTAGGCAAAGGCTAAGACTAGCAGCCGCGTTGCTGAGAGATATTTGATGGGTTAATGGGCTAGACACTGTGTACCGTGCTCGAGTAACCGTTTCGTGACTGTTGCAATTAGATTTAATATTGAAAAAACGTGCAGCTTCTGGCTCGTTCTCTTAGTTTTTTTTAATTGGAACACATCAATGTTAAAATTGAGTCAAACTTTGCTCTCGTATTCCACGCACGAATTCTTCAAATCTTAACCTTATTAAACTCCTGGTTGCCTAAACCACTCTCAGTTGAAAATTCTGACTACTCGAACGAGACTTTAAGCTTCCGCAAAGGCATATATAAGCCTTTGCTTAAATCAAACTTTGGGCGTAAATGTGGTGCAAAATGGACAAAAGCCGAAAATTTCGTTACAATATTTTTAAGTCTCGCTGATTTTAATAGTATACATGAAAGTATAAATAAAATGTTCGTCATTTGCAGTCAACTGCATGATACATTCTTGAAACTCATGGCATCTGCCTGTCTAGCTCTGAGAGTTGAATTCAATTAAATACAGTTTTAATACCGAAAAAATTTATAAAAGTATGTATGTATATATTGGAGCTGCAGGTTACCAGCGAGTACCCGCTGATAACGCGGGTACGGATATCCTCGGGTAAAGAATTTCAAAGCGCGGGTAAAAATTTGTTATTCTTTACCCGCCTGAAATTTTCATAAGAAACTTGAAACCAGAAAATGTAGACAAACTTAAATTTTCAAAATGTTTTTACAGTATGAGCAAAAAATAAGCATTACACTACAGAAGTCTGCTGTTAAATCGAAAAACATTTATGGCCAATTACAACGACTTTGCACAGGCAGGAATGTTTTGATTCACTGATCACTCACTAGCAAACAACCTAGTTTTAACGATGATAGGTGTAATGTGCGATATTGTACAGTGTTACAACATTTTTTACTTGATGGTTTGCTTTGAAAGTTACTGAGACGATGGTAGGTGTAATGTGCGATATTGTACAGTGTTACAACATTTTTTACTTGATGGTTTGCTTTGAAAGTTGCTGATAGTTTTTTGTAACCTAAATCAAACGACTCAAATCTATGCACTATAAAATACACAATTCTATATCCTCATGTTTACAACAAAGTTGTACCGTTTACAAAAATGTTTTCTTTTTTCCTGTATAGGATCAACCGCAATCGCATGTGAATTTCCAATTTTAGATTACTCTGAGCTTCGGCGCTCATTTAAGTTGCAAAAAAGACTCAAAAAATTTTCAAATGCACGATATATCAGCAACATATTTTACTTATGCTTTGCTGTTGCAAAAATATATACTCTGCGAACTTCCATCTGAAACATAGCATTCAAAGTTGCGGCCAATATGTAAAGAACAGGTGCGGAACAGTATGATAAGCATATTAATAAGCGTAAGCCTAAACCTAATCGTAAGAATGAGCATATTCCTATGCCTAAGCCTAAGCGTAAGGCAAGCAAAAAATTAGACTAAACCTTAAGCTTACTCTATTTTAGTTCATCAGAAAAACTATCCGCCCCTGATCTTTAGAGGGCCAAAGTTTCAAAAACTTTTAATTAGGAAAGGTTTGTAAATATATACGCACTTTTAATTTTTCAAATTGCTGACGCTCGCCTGAATTTTAAATTCAATTGTGTTCACGCAGTTAAAATTTACGCAACAACTGAACATTCTTCTCAGATGCACCTGTTTTCAGAGTATTAGAAAACCAAGACTAAGCTGATTCCAGCGTTCGAAGTGTTCAAGTACATTTGACACATTTGCAATCTGCTATAGCAGCGATGCCCCATGTATAGAACACGGACGGATCGTTTTCCGGAGGGGCTATAATAGAGTCAGTTTAAGCTTTACACAATTTTTTTTGCTTAGGCTTAGGCTTAGGAATAGGCTCATCCTTACATTTAGGCTAAGGCTTAGGCTTACGCTCAGGAATATGCTTATACTACTGTTCCGGCCCTGTTTTATACATGGGCCGCAGTGATAATAAGGTGTAAGCCCGATATCGATAGTATATCGAGATTTATGTGGCTGTGTGTTGGGTTTGGGGTTTGCTGTTCCTTTTCTGGATTGTGCTTTTTTGGTTGGTTTTTTCTTTCGCTTGGTGGCGGTGTTTTCGTCCGCTCTGTGTTCGTTTCTTTTTTCTTCCTCGTTGCTTGATTGGTCCAATCACAACAACTTCGTGGAAGCCAAAGAAATTACAACAGAAACAGCCAATGAAAATGTGTTTTGCTTCCATTTGCATTGAAATCTACCAATCGCGTTGCGGCTAAACAACCTTAGAGCGCCGACGTTACAACGATCATGCGACGCGCATAAGCATTGAAAGACACTCAGGTAGCGGCCAGCAGGTTCTACGACTTCAGGAAGCCTGCCCAAAATCGTAATATCCAATCGGAGCCAAGAACACGATGATGACATTTCGTTGCCTCTGGAACGGCCGGGGGGTAACTGATAACAACCTTTGTGGATCCAGAACGAGTTACCTATAAAATTAAAGTTGAAAAATTAAGAAATTTCAACAATGGATTTATCCCAAGGTGAATTATCCATTCTTGCGTAAAACACAGATACAGAATTACACTGAGGCAACAGTATACTAAATGCACATAAAACGTAAATAATATGAAGTTATACCCAAGCCTAAGCGTAAGCCTAAAAGCCTAAAGCACAAAATTAGTCAAAAGCTTAAGCTTATTCTGTTGCAGTCCCGCAGAAAAACGTTTCACCTCGAACCTTTACACTGGTAACATCACGTATTCTAGCAATCATGGTTTTAAGTTGTGACAGCATCAACATTTGAGCGTAAATCGATTACTCTTAGCTAAAACACCGTATTTAACCTCATTTACACGGCAATTGTTTTGTTTCTGAACTATATTGCAGCTGTAGCTTGCAGTTGCAATTAATTTTTGACAGCGAAAACATGCAGCTATGTCTTGCACTTGCCAGTTTTTTTTCGAAAAGCGATTTAATGGAACAGTTCTAGCTAGGTGCCGTTGCAACTTTAACCTGTGTAAACTTACACGTGCAGGTACTACCGGGCCAGGTTGCAACCGGAAGTGAAAAATACCTGAGCAGAAGGCGGAGACAGATCACAACAAAATTTGTCAGAGCGGGACATATGAGCCAAAATTGGGCAGGTAAAATGATTTACCGGAACCTCCGGCAAAAAGTCTATCGCAGTCGTAACTCTAGTCGATTCTCTACAAGAGTCGAAGCCCAAGGCAGACGTTTGCCTGCGTACTACTTATTTGCCTATAACCATGCTTATATGACAATATATAAACATACTCGTATACATAATGAACACACTTTGGCTGTAGTAAAACACCCTGCGAAGCAATTTACATTGTGACGTATGTACCCTGGGCCGGAGCAGGCACCTCTCATACCCCCATTTGGGAAGGCCTACCCCTAAAGGGGCCCTCACCCTAATCGCTTGAAACAAAAACCGCTTAAAATGCGTCTGGCTGCTCGCTCGCTTCACTCGCGATTTTGGAGCTCCCACCCTGGAATTTGGTTGGAGCCCGCACCCATGCTTGCCTCGGCACTATATATACCATTAACAACAACCGCTGATTTGCATATTTCACCCGGTTCACAACTGATATCTTCTTCAGGACAACTTGTATTCTTTGCGTCGAACACCATACGCGTTCGTGGAGCAGCAACAACCGGTTTCATTGACACTGACCGATGTTGACAAATGCGACAAATGAGTTGTTTTTGATGCATTAATTCGCGTACAATTTCATGTTCGCCAGTAATTGCTACAGGCAGCAGCGCAATTACATTTACTAATTGAACAACGATTGATTTGACAGTTGAATAATTGAATTCAATTAGAAATAAATGCGATTTGGAATATGCGATCATTATTGCTATTCGGAGATATTGGTAGTTGTCATTGGACGAAGTCTTTGTATACGGGTTTGTTAATAAATTATTTCCGTGTTCCTTTTAAATAAAACTTAATGCAGCTTTGGCGGCCAATGTTACATTTAGGGCCGTAACAATAGATTGAGCGTATTGCCAATGTTACATTTAGGGCCGTAACAATAGATTGAGCGTATTGCCAATGTTACATTTAGGGCCGTAACAATAGATTGAGCGTATTGCCAATGTTACATTTAGGGCCGTAACAATAGATTGAGCGTATTGCCAATGTTACATTTAGGGCCGTAACAATAGATTGAGCGTATTGCCAATGTTACATTTAGGGCCGTAACAATAGATTGAGCGTATTGCCAATGTTACATTTAGGGCCGTAACAATAGATTGAGCGTATTGCCAATGTTACATTTAGGGCCGTAACAATAGATTGAGCGTATTGCCAATGTTACATTTAGGGCCGTAACAATAGATTGAGCGTATTGCCAATGTTACATTTAGGGCCGTAACAATAGATTGAGCGTATTGCCAATGTTACATTTAGGGCCGTAACAATAGATTGAGCGTATTGCCAATGTTACATTTAGGGCCGTAACAATAGATTGAGCGTATTCCTAAGCCTAAACCTAAGCGTTGCAAAGTGTGTTCCTAAGCATATAACCCTAAGCGTAAGCATAAGGTTATGCAAAATATGTAATTTGGAATCTAAAAGTAACATGGACCGCTTTGACTATACACTTTGTTGCAATCAGAGCTACGTCGCCATTGAATTTAGGGAAGTCCGATAGGGGAACCATTGGACGCAAAGTGGAACCCATCAATTTCTGGGATACCAACATATCCTTTCCGGCAGCGCCCAAGTAATCTTATATGTGAAACAAGATTGGTCTACACACAACATAAAATGTCTTCAAATTTCAAGACTCTTACTTCCTTAAAATTTCAACACATAAATGTTTAGTATTTCAGACATTAATAGCCTTAAACAGCTCAGACATTCGTGCCTGAAATGATTAAAACATAAAATGTCTTCTTATATTTAAAAATTAGTGTTGCCAAATTTATAAGGCATAAATTTCTGTTTTCAAGAAATAACATTCCACAGCGAAATTTCTGATTTTTATGTATGTAAAAAAGCTGCTCCATTCATAGCCTTAGGAATGTGATAAATAATAAAAGTTCAAGTATATTGCCAGATGTTGTCAGGCCTTCCACATTTAAGTTTACATCTTGGACGTATCTTAGACAGTAAAATTAAAATGTTTTGTTGAGTTTTTAGCCCTCGATTTTAAAGTCGTTACCCTGGAAAATCTTTGTCTTCTATTGCAGACATATTTGTCTTATATTTCAGAAATATTTGCCTTGATCGTTCGCAAAACAAAGTCTTGAATTTCAGACTTTTAAGTTTGAAAAATTTCCGACCCATATTTCTGAAAAATTTGACAAATAAGTCTGGAATTCAACTCATATATGTCTGGGGGTTCGTATTAATACAACGCCATTGTATTAAATTTCAGACATTTCTTGAATATAAGACAACTTGTTTTTGAGTGTAGTTCCATCTTTTGTAACAGTATTTAGATGAAACAATCGTTCGTTATATACGCTAACAAACAATGAGAGTTTTTATTCAATATATAAAATGCTGCTCGCCGAGTCATTAACAAATACCAAGTTATCGTCAGATCGCGTGATGTTAGGATTTCAAACGCCGCGTTCAAAGACTTTAAACCACCAGTGAGTAGCTTTTCATTTCAAAATTCAACAAATTCAACATGATCAAAACCAAAATATTTACAAATTTCTTTCAAACTTTAGGCCCATGTAAACATCAGGGGCGGAACGTTTTTCTGTGGGACTGCATGTAGAGTAAGCTTAAGCTTCAGACTAATTTTTTTGTTTGGCTTAGGCTCAGGCTTAGGGTTAAGAATATGCTCATTGTTACGCTTAGGCTTAGGCTTAGGCTTACGAATATGCGTATAGTTGCGCCCTTGTTCTTTATATTGGCCCAAACTTTTATCCCAAACCAAACGAACACATGATATAACCATATTAATGGCTGTCATAAATTAACGCCAACTTGATATCGCTGATAGTTGCCCAGCTTTATATGCAAGCAATCATTTTTGAACAAAAAAATACAACGCAATCCACTAATGATTAAGACAAAAACATAAGCCAAACTTTCGAAATATTTGAGCTCGAGTTGGCGGTGTAGACAGTAAAACTAATCAAACTCACGCAAAGAACGGAATGCCATTAAACTGTGTGATCGGCTTCAAATGTTCGTATGCCGCCAGCTGGAGGCAAAGATTAAAGGGTCGGCGAACACCGCCCTGTAGCCAGCTCCGCATATACCAGGTGGGGCAAAAAACAATACGGCATTCGGAGAGTTTAATATAATAAAGCTGAATTGCAATTTTCCTAGTAGGGAGAGTTTTCTAAAGGGGCTTAGCCCCGCTAGGCTGCGCTCTGGCTACACGCCCGGACGAACAACGATTTCATTTCTGGCGTGCAATAATCGAAATGCAAAGTGCATCTTGTTTGGTGATTTTTGTTAGGTTTATATTTACTAATCAGACATTGCTGGCTGTTCTTGGCGCATATTATTTATCCAAAGTATGACATGAACGCAAAAAGCGAAAATACGCTAGTATACTGCCTACTATCCACCGACAGCTTAATGGTATATGCCTAGAAATTATATTTAAGAGTTTGGGCTTACACTGGTATTAAAAGTTAAGGTGGGTAGCAGTTCGACTCCCGTCAACGTTCTTTTACCGCCCGGAGCCGTCCGTCACCGCCCGGAGCCGTCCGTCACCGTACGTCCCCGTACGGTATGGTACGTGAATTACTTACGTCCGAAGCCGTATGGTGACGGACGGTGACGGACGGCGCCGCAGGATAAGTATATATAGCGCCTCCCTAACGCTGGTCCATGTATAGAACAGGGCCAGAACAGTAGCATTACGCATATTCCTAAGCCTTAGCCTAAGCCTGAACGTATGGATAAGCCTATACCTAAGCCTAAGCCTAAGCAAAAAATTAGTCTAAAGCTTAAACTGACCCTATTATCGCCTATCCGTAAAACGATCCGGCCCTGTTCTATTCATGGGCCCTAACGCTTTAGAAACATAGCACAGCAATGAACACCTAAAAATTTTAATAGTTTCTGAAAATGCAGACAAAAGTCTAAATAAAGGAAGGTCGCACGTTCATTCAACCACGAAAAGAAAGGGATTTTATTCCGACTAAAAACGAGAGGATTTTAAGAACATTCTTTTTAAGTCCTGAAATTAACAAAGCAAACTGTAGTAAAAGCGACAGAAAGTGCTGAAAAGTGTTGCTGTCAACATAGACAATAACAAACACAAGTTTTATGACAATAGACGCAGTGTACAGCAGTTGTAGCGGCATTCAGCTTAGAAGTTCGAACATTTGTTTGCGCAGGGGAAGCAAATACTGTATTAGCAGTAACGAATTCAAGGGAGTTCAAGGGGGGGGGGTGGGGTGTTGGGGGGGGTGGGGGGGTGTGTGGGGAAGAGATAGGAAATTTGGATAAAAAAATTTTAAGGGGTAAATTTATAGGTTTGGGTGCTTAATTTTGTTCTTTTCGACGGTTTCTTTTCTTACTTTTTATTTTCGTTTTCTAGCTAAATCGAACGCAAACGGAATTGATTTCATCTTTGAAATTGCGTAGTCAGGTATTGAAATTGTTTATGAAATTTATTTATTGCTAAGGGAAAATGCAACACTGTTCAAAATTTTCAGTTTCCAAATTGGAATAATTTTATTATAAATTTTGTGCGCAGTCTGGAATGGAATTGCACTTTTGGACATCCTTGCACGTGAGTTATTGTGGCCCCTACATTATACTCTCTTGATGCTGCAGAGTAACATTGACAGTTCAGCTTCGCAGGGTCTCAATGAAATAAATTAGACCGCAAATGCAGAATCGAAATTACCCCAAAAGTGCTGTCAAATCTATACTTCACAAATCTTACGGATTTTGGCTAATAAAGCCTAATTCTGTTAAGCCTAAACGCAAGAATCAGCTTATACCTAAGCTTAAGCAAAAGAATAGTCTAAAGCTTAAGGTTTACTCTCTTGTAGTACCGCATAAAAACGTTCCGTCCCTCATCTTGACACGGGACCAAATAACATTTCTAAGGTTGCCAGGGATTTTCCGTCTTTCAAACAAGTGATCCATCTTAATTCATACAGGTTCTACCATATTTTACCCATCTTTTTCAGTTCCACCATTTTTATGCGTTTAAAACTTCACAAGATTGATCCACAATTTGACAAAACGGGAATAAAATTAATCAGCCAATAGCAAATGGTTTCGCTGACAATTTGGTTTTTCAAAGCGTTTTTCTATAGTAAAATATACAACGAAACCTGGGCACATTTGCCTGTTTAACAACGGCCTTCTATACGTCATACTGTTTATCAGTTTCAGACCAGAAATCAACGCTCCAACACCGCATACATGCGATGGGCCAATGTCACTTTTAGAGCCGTCCTGGTTTGCGGCGGGTCTGTACAAGAGTAGGCTTACATTTTTTGCTCTGGCTTATGCGTAGGCTTAGGAATACGTGCAACGCTTAGGCTTGAGGGTAACGCTTAGGAAGGCGCTTAATCTAGGGTTACGGCCCTAAAACATATATGTTTTTATATTAAAATACTGTCAGCTAAAAACCTGCACTTCTTAATAAAATACAAACAATTACAAAAGCGTTTATTTTTGAATTGCGATGCACATTGAAAATGCAGATGGGCACCGGATATTCGCTTCGGATATAAAAAATATATGGATACGTGTCTGAAACGAGACATATTTATGTTGTAAAGCTTTATCTCGAATGTAGGGACCTTCAAATGTAGGATTGTTGTGATTAGTTTTCGAAATCTCTGGATGGTCAGATTTTTTTCGCGTTTCAGCAATATTGTACATCGATTTTTACATTTGCACATGACTACAGAGCGTAGACGAAGATTTCTTATCATATTTTGCGATAATTTGGAGATAATCCATGAGTAGTTGGTTTTACGGTGTATATTTTTTGTAAAATTTAGAGCTGTTTGACTTTGGTCTTTTTCCAGTCATAGTTCTGCCAGAAAAACTCATAATTCAGCAGGTACGATATTGAAAACATTTCTTTTCTTAATACATCTTGTTGGCTTGTTGGATACTATCATAACCTCGGTCTTACGGTGGGCCATGAGTAAGATGCTTGGTCGTTTTAGTTTACAATAAATTATAGGTATACTTAACATGGCACTATACTTTTGATAACGTCCAGCGCTATTCGTCACTGTACAGCACTGTACCGCAAAGCGCATGAGTTTCTACATGGCATCGCACAACAATTCATAAACAAAATGTTTTAATTTGCGGTGCCATACGACGGTGTTGGACGTCGCCGAACGAAAAGTGTTGCGCCATTCTTATCTATTACAAAATAAAAATTTTTCTATCGGTTACAAAATTTATGTTAGCCTATAATTGTTCCGTTTACACAATAAGCAGCTTCGTCCGTTTGATAGAAAAAGAGCTTCTTAATAGTCTTGGTTGTTATTTTTTAACAAAAAGTACTTAATTATAAAATTAATAAAAATTAGATGCACTAAATTAGTCATTTAAAACGCAAAAAGTGACGCAATTCAACTCTGCGCGTCGCTTTTACACAGTATATACATGAAAAATATAGATTTCTCAACTGCTGAAAGTTCTTATTGGTTCCGCAGTAGTCTATATAAGTTCACGAAAAGTGAAAGTATATATAAGTCTTAAAAAATTATAATTCAATTGAAATCATCAGAGGAGGTTATGTGGGGCCAAATCACCATTAGGTTGTGATATATTAAGACTAGAGGGGGCACTGAAGATTTGGACCAATACTTTTAGCAATGTAAACCACTAAAACATATTCCTAAGTTTAAGCCTCCTCGGCGTAATAAACACAAGTCTAAAACCAAGCTTAAGCCTAAGCCCAAGCAAAAAATTAGTCTAAATTCAAGCCTACTCTATTGCGGTCTAGTGAGAAAGCAGCACGGGCTGATGAAGAGGCGAGGGGCGGGCGTATGCCCCCTCGTCAAAATTTTTTTGCGATAAATGGAAAGGTCAATAACTTACATTTTCCCCATCAGAATTTTTTGTAAAAAATGATAAGGTTGCTACCTTACAATTTTCCCGCTCAGAAAATTTTTGAGAAAAATTTCGTTTATTCGGAGATGAAAAAATAAAATATATTCAAAGTTGATTCATGTTAAAGTATTTTATGGTGATTAGGCGAACGTTTTACAGTTTTGAATGGTTAGCAACCAGGCAACATTGCAATTTCGTTTCGCTTCTGAAACAATTAGCATTTTTGCTTATTTAAGAATAATATATTGCAAGCTTTTATGATGGCGTACTAAGCGAAATATTTCGTAGCAACTGCGCCTATTTTCGACAGAATTTACTTTGCCAACTATTAGGCTTGTTTTACTGACCGAATTGGTTAATCTTGCAGATTTTTGCTATTAAACAAGATTGTTTCATAACCACTGCTTATATTGGAATTTTATTTAGCGATTACCTAAATAGTTTTGGAGTGGAATTTAGTTGGCGAATGGTAATTATTAGTGCAGTTTACATGGTAAACGATTCATTTACTTGACAGACTGGTATTTAGTTTGACTGGACAGTTTATTTTTAGTCAGTTGGCACGGTTTATCACGGTTTAGTGTTGCTGAAACATTAAGTTACGCTCTGAAAATTAAAGTCTGATTTCTTGTAATTGCTTACAAATTACGTTCAAAATGTTCAGCTCGTTCCTTTAAACGCTTGCAGGTTTAAACCCAATTGCGTTCAGGTTTCAGTTCAAATACATACAAGTGGCCAATGTAAAGAACAGGGGCGGAACAGTATTTAAGCTTATTCCTAAGCCTAAGCCTATGCGTAAGCCAAAACATAAGCGTAAGAATGAGTTTATTCCTAAGCCAAAACCTATGCCTAAGCTAGCCAATATCTGCAATATGTTGTTAAGTTTGGTTTTACGCTACATTTCTGCGAAATTTCGGAAATTGTTTCCTGAAAATTGTGACAAATGTACATCGAAACGCGCTAACAGATACATTTTGCAAAATTATGTAAAATTTTACTACCGAAATTGCTGTAACCTCCGGAGGCCGTTTTTCTGCCGGAATCTGAGCCATACCTCCGGTTGTACCCAGTTAAACATGCCAAAATTAAGAGAAACTTAAGGTAAGCTTGATAATTATCGGAATAATGTCTTTATATGTTTAAATTATCGCAAAATTAGCCCAAGGAAAAATTTGCATTTAATACACACCATCGAGTACTAAATGCTTATATACGTATTCCAAGCCGTGTAACGAGATTACATACTGAACGTTATTTTAAATTCTGGTATGATGCTAATTAGTAAAAGGCTAGCTAACAAATTTGACAATCTGTAAAGGGCACATTTGGAATTCCTATTACACAGAACCCATGAGCTCGTAACTTTTGAATTCAAACCCCCAGAAAACCGACTTTCTTCTCATATACACCAAAACAGTCCAAAAGTACTTTATCAGATCAACGATTCTAGCTGTCTGAATAATAAACCGCTTAATGAGGCCTTGAGCGGCGACAACCCCATCCTGCTCGTAGCGTCCTTTTAAATTGCGTAAGGCTCAAGGAAGCCGTAGTCGGAATTTCGGATATAACCTGGGAAATTGGGATTTTGGGCGCAGCGTTTTTCGCTCCGGATTTTGGAAAATTCGGATATAAGTGTGGGAGTTTGGAGGCAGGGTGCAACCGGAATTCCGGTTCCGGTAGTGAAATCCGGTATTTCTCACTATCCGGTTCTGGTAATAAATCCGGTATGTTTTCACCGGAATTTTCAGTATTGAAAACTTTTTCATTTGAAAATTTAAGAAAAATTGGCATCTAAAATTGTCTGAGCGTGTATTGCCAAAAATTTCAATTTGTCATACATACTCCATAATTTATCATGAGTTCGCACGTATTGCATTTGTTCCTGGATTTTAGCACTCTTAACTGATGTGCTTACAGTATTAAAGGCGATAGAATAGCGATTTTTTGGTAACAAGTATTATTTCCGGTATATTTTTACTTTCCATTTCCGGTATGCACCTTTGAGAACACAATAAAAACAACTTCCCGAGATAAAACGTTCCATCCTCCATATATACTCGTTTTTAAATTACGTTCTCAGGGGCCTGCCGCCCCCCTGAACCCCCCGCACTACGCGGTTCTCACACTTAAGCTGCAAAAATAATGAAAGTGTACATTTTTGGAGTTCACCAGCGGAGACCACAAATGCGAAAAGCCCAGTTTCATCAAACACTCGGTCATTTATTTCATACGCAAAAATATAAAGTCATGCATCAAGGTTTGATACTTTACCAGGATACAACGTAGGCCTAAAATGCTGAAGCTTTTATAATAACTCATACTTGAAAACTTACAGAAACAAGTTGAGAACGTAAAAATGACTGTTTCACAAATTGGTATATACGCAGCAAATACATCGCTAGAGATTCAGATCGTAGGCATATAGGCCGTTGTGTAACATCCTGCTATATACTTGAATTAATTTGGCGGATAAAACATTGTTAAACTGAAGCAAACGCATTACGATACTGAAGACTATTTTAGTACACGCAATCACCAAAATCCATTTTTTACTGAGAGGTCCAACACCTGAAGCCAAAATAAAGACATTTTATTAATGAAGTACTGAAGTCCAGTTCTTACTATTGTAAAATTTGTATATACTAAACAATTTACTTAACCATTTTGTTGTTTTAAATGCGTACTTGCGAGTTAAGTGCAAACATAATAACCTTGGCATAATTGAAACTACATGGGACTCAATGCCTCATTAATATAAAGCAAAACTATAGCATTCTTGTTATGATAGTGTCTTTACATCTAGCTTTTATTTGTTTTTGCTTAAGATGATAAGTATCTACGAGTCGAGTTAAGTAAACCCAGTCAACATAAACTATATCACTGCTAAATTGTTTTGCACTTTAAAGACATTTTACCTATTTTACCTCTCTGCTTAATTATTGATATACAAGTCAAGGCTATACGTAAAATAAATTTAAGCAAAATGTTGTGATAAACTAAACAATTTTCACTAGTATACTGCCATGCCACGTGCAATAATTAGTGCGGAAAAAGAGAGCAAACCTGCAAACAAAATAGTTCGAATCCATTAAATATGACTCCACTTACCCTAGGATGAAATCAACCTAACGTCACATCTCGAGAAAAAAAGCTAAAATTCGATGTTCCTTTATATGGATTCAAAGTTTTTTAGTTACTGCGCAAATGCAACCTAAGAGAACTACTTTTAATAAACAGAAACCTAAACGATTGGCATTGCATTCTTACACTAAAATCTGAATATCTTTAAAATGGAATTTAAAAAGCCACTGCAAAAATTAATTTAAATTATAAAATGGCAATCCTGAACGATCATACGTACTGAAAAGACATCGAAAACAGAAAATTTTCTATTGTTAGACGGATCGGTGCTACTTTAATGGCAAACACAAAGAGTACACCAACCCAATTTTTGAAAGTAGCGCACAATAAATAACCGAAAACACGCGAAATATTTTGCAAGTATAAGCATGAGTAAACACGCGCATATAGGAATTGTTACATCTATTGCACTGCTGCGTTAGATATGTTGTTTGTGATTATTCTATCCTGCGATGATAAGAATAGATGATATGCCGCATCATCGCACACAAAAATTGCATTGTTCGCTAACATTAATTTTCAATCTAGGATCTGTAAGCCAAACTAACGTCCGACAATAGAATTAGAAGCTTTACCACTTTTAGCTCCATCAGTAACAGATGTTAATAATTGTTCTGAATTTCGTCAATGTCCTTGGCGCCCCATAAGATGAATAAATCGTTTTACTTAAACTTGCAATAAAACGTGAAGTCAAATCTTAGAATTCCATAAAACGGGCGAAGAATTTCAGCAACATTGTATGTGCTATTTCTAGCTCAACTCAAGCTTACACATGAACGTAGCCGTTTGTTATTTTTCGTTGACAAACACTATCCCGAAAGCAACAGTTATATACGTAATTACAGCGTCATGAACATTGAGAAAAATATGCGTAATTGTAATAATATATACTTTAGTTTATTATCATTGTTGCTGAATCAGCTTTTAAAAAAATCAAAAAAATATAAACATAATACGCGACACGAGATAAGCATCAAACAATTTAATATATCGTAAAACGAAAATAATTATCACTGAGCCGCATCACCATCCGCAGGTGGCTCTCCACCTTCTTGTTCTGGCACATCAGAAGTCCACAACTGAAATAATATTAATAATAATAATAATAAAAATACGTAATAACAACAGTAACAACAACAGCAATAATCAATAGTAAATCAGTTATATTAGTGAGTTAAAATAGTGAAATTCAAAGCGCAATACGCTTTACCGCTTCACTCTTCCGATATATAGGTGGTTGCTTCACTCTTCCGATATATAGGTGGTATGGTGACGGCCACTGTAAAATATAATTTTTAAAACCATAGAGCGCAAAACAGCTTAATCAAGAACAGAAACGTACTGTTAAATTATCTCTCAACAATTGCATAATGAGCGTGCTATCTTTGTACGATTCCTCGTTTAACGTGTCCAACTCTTGAATCGCATCATCGAAAGCCTGAAACTCAATGTTTGACAGCTGTTACGCTTACAAGCGATAAGTGTGGCATTCCGTGTGATACTATGTGTAATAAACTAATTTCAATTAAATCCAAAGCCTACAAAAATTTTAAGTATTCTTGGCATCATTAATATTCGTTCGAAAAGTTAACTGATGGTGTGAATTTAACAAATTAAGAAATCGAATGGTTCACTTGTTTCGCAAGTTGGCATGCACGATCAGGCGAATTGAGGATTTCGTAGTAGAACACTGAAAAGTTGAGAGCAAGACCAAGCCGAATTGGATGGGTTGGCTGCGTTTTTTCTTTTGCAATATCAAATGCTTCTTGATACGCAGACTGGGAATTTTCAACAACCGCTGAAACATAGACCAAAATTACATACGTAATGATACATATCTGCGTTTATTTTGAGTTGAAAATGAAACACTACTCATTCAGTTTGCCTGGATACCCATATAGTTACAACAATCCTCAGACAAATATCATGGTTTCACCGGAATTCCTGATCATGCCGAAATTCTTCAAAATTCTGTTCCAGTTCCTGCCAAATCATTTAGGCATTAAAAATTTGTTACAAAATTATTAGTCGGATTTCAGTTTTTATCTCTTTCAATGATTCAATAAGTTGTTAACCATGACAAAGATATACACGTCATAAGAGTTAGTCTGCTTTAGATGAAACCAGGAACCAAAACAGACCTGAATTATAGCGGAATTGAAACGGTAGATTATAGAAGCCCATACGTATTACATACAGCGTTGTTATGCGAAATTACGCAATAGAACTTAACAGAAGTGCAGACAAATTCCGCACATAATTGCAAATAACACAGGTTAGAAACGATGAAAAATTACGATTCCCAATTCCTAAAACCTTTTCACCTGTTCTTCCGTCGCCAGTCGCAACCTCAGCCAGATATCGATAATAATCGCCTTTCATCTTCAGATAGAAAATTTTGCTTTCAGGATTACTAGCTTTCGGAATTAAGTTTTTGTCCAATAAACCCTGAAATAAGTCTAATGCCACAACTATGAAAAGGCCAGTTTCAGTACATACGTATGTATCTACGTTCGTGAGATAGGCAACCATATATATACATATGCTGCATGAACGTTACAACGTGCGTAAAATCAGGTATTGTGACTTTAGACAGATTAAAACATCCAGTATATAGGTATACGTATATATCTCTCTCTACTACATGAAGATATGCTGTTCTGCTGCTGCTGGTCGTAACACTTTCAGTAATGTTTGCACGTAGGTGTGTACATTTACCGTAAGTATTCAGAATTCGATTTCGATAGGATATTAATTTGTCGGATACCGGAAACCAGGATTTTTCACCGGAATTCTTGCAATAATTCAATTCCTGTTCCTGTTCCTGTATTCAAAGTGTGCAGGAACCGAAATTCTTACGGTTTTGTGGCAAATTAATTATAATCATTTAAATATTGGCGATGTGGTCTTTGAAAAATTGCTCTTTCTAAAATAAGTGTTTTTGCAATTAGCGCAATTTTGTTAGTAAACTGTTTCTGATGTGTTTTTGCAAAACGTGACGATGAAATAGATGAAAACTCCTTTAAACCCTTTTGGGAAAGTTTTCTAAACACTCAACAGTTATTCGGTAATGAAAATTACTTCAAATTCCGGTTCCTGTTCCGATTACTGCAAAGAAATTCAATTCCTGTTTCTGTTCCAGCAAAATCTAGTTCCTGTTGGAACTCTGACGGAAGCAAATAGTGAACTTTGTACTGGAATCGGATGTTAATGGATATCACGGTGCGACCAAATACCCTGCTCCAGCAAAGAATCGCCATTAGGCTCCTGCATTTTAACTTGCTGATGTTTTATAAAAACTTTAAAAAATAAAAACCATATTGTACGTATTTATCCCGACTGCATGGAAATGTTTGCACACAATCTTTATTGCGTTGCAATAACGCTGGGAAACTTGATAAAAATGACCAGTGCTATTTTAGGGGCGTAACAGCATTACAGCGTATTCCTATTCCTAAACTTCAGCGTAAACTAAATGCAAAGTCAGCTTACGCCTAGGCGAAAAAAACAGCCTTAATACTAAGCCACCAGGGTGCAACCGGAATTCCGGTTCCGGTTCCGGCATTTTTTCACCTTCCGGTTCCGGTTCCGGTAAATTTTTAGCGGATTTAAAAATTCCGGTGTTAAAATTTGGCCGTTTTCTTAACTTTGCTAATTTTTAAGAATCTCTTTTGAAAGCCACTTGTACTCCGAATATAAGCCATTGATGGTGGATTTCACTTCAGTCGACGACGAAAATCTAAAATACAACAAATAAAAGAAATACCTATGTTCGACTAAGGTTATTTCACAAATAATAGAGCAAAAAATAAGATTAAAATGAAATTTTTGGTTAAATGCATTTTTCACTTTCCGGTTCCGGTTCCGGTAAAATTTTCAAATTCCGGTTCCGGTTCCGGTAAATTGTAATTCCGGTTGCACCCTGTAAGCCACCTCTCTTTTGTAGTACCTAGGGAAATCTGGATGCCCTGAAAAGTAACACGCGCCAAAGAAATGCCTATTTCAATCCAAATGAGCACAACGCTATAAAAACACAGAATGGTGGAATACGGTCGTTGTTAAAGTGCTAAAAATACATCGACATACGATGTTCATTGTCAAACACTTTGAACATCTTAGGTACGGAATGAAGAATTGTCAGCTACTTACGTTCTGATATTCGAATACCGTTCACGTAGTATTAGATTTGAATTAATTGAACATCATTACATATTGCTGCTTTTCGATAATTTCTGCGGGCAATCATTAATGCAATTTTGTGTATCAGTAGTAATTATTGAAAGTTAACAGCAGCTCGAAGTTCGTGTTATTTGAAAGACCTTGAGGTGTGCGTATTTAGCACTCATTACTGTGAGAAATTATCACCAGTTTACCAAATAGAATATAAATTGTAATTAAATCAAACTTAACCTTAAAACACCCACACTTACTAATAAAATAAAATATATAGCTGCGACACTTACAATTCGCTTAGTGAATACGTCGGCGTGTAATGCTCTTTGTCAAACAAACAATTTGACAACTCAGGCCACGAAAAGAAGAATTGTTAGCTACTTACGTTTTGATATACTGGCTTCATTTTTTCGTATCTAATCGGACCCCACATCTTCAATATTTTGCTTAGGGTGGGCCCTGATAATAAGTTTCCTGGTTGGGCGCCCATTCAAGCTTTCCAGGACTGCAGAAGAGGAGTGCGGCCGGATACGTAATTAATCTGAGGTGTGCGCCCTGAAGAATTTCCGCATGAAACATTTCGCATTTTGATGTCTTTACTATTGCATTATAATTTATTCGACGACAGTGTAATGCGAAGCCTATGGGACTGATATAACTTACCAACACTTCATTGCAAATATCTTGTAGCTCTTTTTCGACTTTGAGTCTGTATTCTTTTGCAAGCGCTTGTTTTTTGTCTTCTGTCTTTTGTTCAATTGACGACATAACTCTCCATGAACTGCGGCGGGCACCGACAACGTTTTTGTATGCAACTGACATTAAATTTCTACAAAGCAGCACAAACGTATCGTTAATCACAGGGTTCACCAAAAAATACGAACTGCTGGCACGAGACAATAGATTCTGAGTAATTCTGCAATTCAAGGAAATGTTTTACAAATTTTATAGACCACAAGGTCAAAATAAAACGCCTGCACGTAAATTACACATATAATTACATAAATTGAGTTTGACACACCTTTCTTCGTTACTCAGTTCCGCATCGCCTTCGGTAACGTGTTTCATTGCTTCTGCCATATCGTCATACCGTTCGGCTTGTTCTGCTAATTTGGCACGTTGAACCAGTTCCTCACGATTGGCCATGATCTCAGATTTGTCAAACACGCAAGTTGTGCAATAAAGTTTATGTTTTTATAATAAAAGTAATGTATGTTTAACACTTGTATATGACCGACTTTGCTGAAAACGCTACGTAGAAATAATTATAAACCATACGTACATGGCAAGCGAAGTTTGACAAGGGGCAAACCCCCGAATCCGACTAACCAATGTAAAAATTTGTGCGTCTCAAAAATTTTACAGGAACGCGACTTTGTTCGCAACCTCTGTACCCCATTTATTTCATACTATTATTGTTGATAAATGAAGTCTGTATGGCAACAATTCAGTAGTTCTAAGATTGTGCTAAATATGTTATTAGTTACATATATCATTACGAACAACAAACGAAACAAAACAAAACTTTCATGAGGCGGAAAGCTTGAGATTTAACAAAAGTGAGCCCAATACCAGCTGAAAACCGCGACGTAGCGAGACGAAGACAAAGGCAAAAGCTTAACCTTGACCCTGACATTTGACGCAATATGCTGTTGTTCTTACCCGAGTGACTAAGGTACCTAATTAAAACAAAACAGAACAAGTGTTTTAAAAATTACTAGCTATGTACGCTAAAACTGATAACATTTTATAAACAACTTTGAAAGATTAAGTAATCCGGAAACTAAATTAAAAATTTAAACAGGCTAGGCAACCTATACATAAATAAGAATGAAAACGAAGACCGTTATGTTAGCTAGTATAAGAAAATTGTGTTCCAAAAATATCAGAAATGTAAAATTTCACTTCAATCATTAAAATGTGAAGTATTAGGGCCAAGTTTAACCAATGTATGCATTCAATCTTATTCAAACAAGTTAATTTTCCACAGTTCCACATGTTATAATTTTTGTCTTTAGTGTATGTCTGCCGTACACTTACATGCAGAGCCACCACACGAACGTCATTTCGAACATAAAGATTTTGGTGTGATTGGCGCGTTCTGTCGTAGATACTTTGCTAGTGCTATTCCCAGGGGTATTTGGCGTTGAATTTGAGCCTATACATCAACCAGATTTCAACGCTATGCAGCAGGTTACATGTTTTCTATGTTTCCTGCCATGGTTTTGCTAAGAATTCTGGCGTTCCAAACAAGGTCAGAGTATTTTATTTTGTGGTTTAATTTCAGTGATATAAAATTTAGTTACTGTTGCGTAGTTTTTACATACAAATAGTTGGCCAAAAATAATATCTAAAATTTCAGTGATGTCTGATCGTGAGAAATTGGTTCAACGAGCCAAATTTGCTGAACAAGCTGACCGTTATGACGACATGGCAGAATCTATGAAAAAAGTCACCGAAGGTGATACGGAACTCAGTAACGAAGAAAGGTGAACTGTTCACTATTTGCAATTTATTTTAGCTTGTGATAAGTTTGGTAGGCTAGGGTACGACGCTTTTTAATTCTGAGTGCTCAGCAGCTGAAAATGAGGGACGTGTGATGAGTTGGATAGGCTGGGTACGACGTTTTTTAGTTCTGAGTTAGCAGCTGAAAATGAGGCACGTTCCCAGGAGGTTTCGAACTCGGTCGACAGATTATCAGTCCAGCGCGCTATCCCCTAAGCCACGCCGCCTCACCATCGACTGCTGAGTTTTTCTGCTTTATGCCTTATAAGAACCTCAACATTATGCACATGCATCTTGGTTCTTCCATGTTTTTCACTGCTCCTGCATATAAAGGCACTACATATGCAGCAGCGATTTTACCGATGTGCAGCATCAGCATGAGGTTATTACTCGGTCGACAGCTTATCAGTCCAGTGCGCTAGCCACTGCCCCACGCCGCCTCACAATCAACTGCTTAGTTTTCCTGGTTTTATATTTTATACGAACCTCAACATTATACACATGTATCTTGGTTCTTCCATGCTTTTGCATAAGAAGGCACTGCATATGCATTAACGTTTTACCGATGTGCAGCATTAGCATGAGGTTTCATTTTGCCTCCACGCATCCGCATGTCACATCCCCCGGTTTTTCTATAAGGTCGTCCCTTGACTGCCAACTTATGTATTTTTGGTTCTACCGTGGCAGTTTGCCATTGCGGTCCCATCGTGGTCACCATGTGATAAGTTGGGTAGGCTAAGGTACGACGGTTTTTTAGTTCTGAGTTAGCAATGAAAATGAGGCACGTTCCCAGTAGGTTTCGAACTCGGTCGACAGATTATCAATCCAGCGCGCTAACCGCTAAACCACGCCGCCTCACAATCAACTGCTAGTTTTCCTGTTTTTATGCTTTTTAAGAACCTTCTTCCATGCTTTTACCGCATTTGCATATGAAGGCACTACGTATGTATCAACGTTTTACCGATGTGCAGCATTAGCATGAGGTTTCATTTTGCCTGCATGCAACTGCATGTCACATAGCTCACCTGCTTGTGTCTTCGGTCTCTGTTTAACATGATTTGCTTGCTTTTCTACTCCCCACCGATAAGCGGAAAGCTAATAAACTAGGTAGGCATCACAACAGAATTCAGGTGGCTACCTATATATGTTATTTACCTATAATTGAATACGCAGCTGGAAAAGCAGTTCATATCCAGCAATGAAGAAAACCGCAGCCGGATGAACTCTAAATTGTTGTGTAGTGTGTACAGCAAACCCTGGGAAAATAAAAAATTCCGTGTACAGTAATTTCTTGTTATTTTGACACTTTTAAAATGAGAACTGAGCGCGATAGGATTGTTTTTATGCCAGTCAATTATGGATTGTGTATAAAACAGCCTCCAGTGCTCCGTATTTCAGAAATTTAATGTCCGTCGCTTATAAAAACGTAGTTGGCGCGCGTCGCAGCTCTTGGCGCGTCATTTCGTCAATTGAGCAAAACACAAAAGACAAACAGCAAGAACTGGCGAAAGAATACAGACTTAAGGTTGAAACTGAACTCCAAAATGTTTGCAACGAAGTGCTAGTAAGTAGTGTAGTAAGTATTTTGTGTTAGGGAGTATATATGTGCGTCTATATAAATCAAATAGAATGTGTTTGGGTGCATCTGACTTAGGTCAGGTGTTGCCGTTTCCCTCCCATTAGCCTAATGTCGTCACCGAAAAGTGGCACAAACCCACTATTTCATCGATTCCAAATACGAGCAAATTTCGGTTTTGCCGAATCCGATTCCAAAAACGAATTTTGACTACCAAGCTGAATCTTATGCAGGTAATTATAGAACCAGTATAATGTTGCAGAATTATTATGCAATACATCACAATAAGTAAGTCTAAAATTATAATGTCAAAATTCCGTTTCCGATTCATTGTGCAATCGGAATTGGAACTCTTTTGAAACGGAATTCTAGTTGGAATCGGAATTTCGGTTGCATTCTGCAAAGTACTATTCCTATTAATTCGGCTTTTAAGCGTCATATACTGATTGGCATCAGTATGTGCAAAATAAGAATCGGTATCGGCAACAATTTCAGTATCGGTACATCCTTAGCTCATATAACCTGTTAGTATATATAGCTACGCACGTTGCTATTTCGATGTTTTCCAGAAAGGAATGATGGTAGTCTATCTTAGTTTAAAGTTTGCTAGTGTCTACTTTGAGCTTAAAGTATATCTAATTTGGTAAATTTATTATAGGGCTTGCTTGACAGATATTTAATCCCAAAGGCGGGTAATCCTGAAAGCAAAATATTTTACTTGAAAATGAAGGGCGATTATTACAGATATTTGGCTGAAGTAGCGACTGGTGATAACCGCACCTGTAAGTTTAACAGGCATTAATCTGTTGAGGTCCAATAATTCATAGATTCTCGGTTTACTAGTTAATTGTGGGGTTTTGTTTTGTATGTTATCAGTATAATTGTTTCGTAGTATATATCGTCTTTATACAATTTGGGTTCCGGAGTTTGTTTTATGTTGTAAAAAAATTTATCCATTAAACGATGTTGTGCTGTTTAGTCGATATCGTTAAAACTTTTCTTAGAGAGGTAAATATGTGCGGCATTAGACTTAGATCCAGTCAAATACGTCAAACTAAATTTTTTCGAGCACGTGACCTTGGTTTTTACCACACTTATACGTATAATACTTTTCAGAAATTGGTTTCTTTAGTGTGAGAAAATATCTTTGCAGATCGTTTGTCACATTCGGAATAAATTCTCTTTTATTTTGGGATTTCGTTATTCAGCTATCGTTGACAACTCACAAACTGCATATCAAGAAGCTTTCGATATTGCAAAGTCGAAAACGCAACCAACGCATCCAATTCGTCTTGGGCTTGCGCTCAATTTTTCTGTGTTCTACTACGAAATCTTAAATTCACCTAATCGTGCATGCCAAATTGCTAAAGAAGTAAGTTGTTATTCATCAAACTCGTTAGTTTCGACGTACAGTGTTGTGTAGTTGCAGACATATTGATTGAGTTGGTCAATGGGAATAAACGTTTTTTTACCGAATTGGGGTTGGTGCCTAACACGTAACAGCGGAAAATATGTGTAGTGTGTGCAGCAAACCCTGAAAAAATATAAATAGGTTGTATAGTAATTTCTTACTTGTGACTTTCACATTTTTCAAACGAGAACCGGTCGTGATAGGATTGTTTTTCATGCGAGGCATACAGATTGTCTATAAAAAGTGGTCCCAGATAGGTCCTGGTAAGTATCGTGTTAGCCTGGGTCAGGCCCCGAGGCATCGCCACTGTACATAATAATTTGTTTGTCTGGCATTATTACTGAGATTCGGAATTTCCGATCCACCAGGGTGTGTAGTGGGTTATTTTTGAGCCATAAGCGAATTAGCCTGTCGTAACGAATAATTTATTGCTAGTTTTAGTTGAGAATAAGGACCCAAGCAGGTAAATTTACTGAATATTTTCATTGATTGATGAAATAATTACAAAAATTAGCTGTTTACTTGGTTTCGGAATTTTTGTCTCGATATGAAATCCTACTCATTCCGAGACGTAGATCTGGTAAAAATATAGGCTAAGATCTGGCGGGTGTGCTCGAACAAGTTTGTTCAAAGAGAAGATATAACGTTTACAACTGTTTTATGTGCAATTAGAAGTGTAACGTGTTTTTAAGGCTTTTGACGATGCGATTCAAGAGCTAGACACACTAAATGATGAATCGTACAAAGATAGCACGCTCATTATGCAACTGCTAAGAGATAACTTAACGGTTAGAGTTTTAACGTTTTTTACAAATTTGCAGTGCCTGTTCATTCAGCTATTCAGGTGATGCATTTTGGTGATGCACTGACCCTTATACCCTGAAGCAGGGTGAAACCGGTATTACAATTTACCGGAACCGGAATTTGAAAATTTTACCGGAACCGGAAAGTGAAAAATGCATTTCACCAAAAATTTCATTTTAATCTTATTTTTTTGCTCTATTATTTGTGAAACAACCTTAGTCGAACATAGGTATTTATTTTATTTGTTGTATTTTAGATTTTCGTCGTCGACTGAAGTGAAATCCACCATCATTGGCTTATATTTGGAGTATAAGTGGCTTTCAAAAGAGATTCTTAAAAATTAGCAAAGTTAAGAAAACGGCCAAATTTTAACACCGGAATTTTTAAATCCGGTAAAAATTTACCGGAACCGGAAGGAGAAAAAATGCCGGAACCGGAATTCCGGTTGCACCCTGTCCTGAAGGTATTGCAACGATCGGAAATGTCCTTCAAACAATTATGCAAGTTCATTTTCTGTTCTTGGTCAAAGTTTCTAATTGAACAAAATGGTTTTTCGGGTATTGGGAGATCTAGTTTTTGACAAGTATTTACGTACATCCAATTAATATGTTACATTTTGGGTATAGCTTCGAAAATGTGTAGTTTCGTCATTTTAGTTGAAAGTTTGCTCGCAAGCGCAGAAGCCGCGATTTTTCAAAAACAGACATTTTAATTTTAAGTAGAATGTTGTGTCATGAGCAGAAATATGTTCATTAGTGTCTACATACTTTGAACAGCGTCTAAATATCATGTATGGACTTGATGATAGGGGTTTCTGCAAGCCTAAACTCTATACACAAATATTGTCTGTATGTTGATGTGCGTAGTGTGTATAAATTTTCAGCTCTGGACATCGGATGTCCCGGATCCACCGGAACCAGAAGAAGGAGGCGAACCAGCTGCGGATGGTGATGCGGCTCAGTGATTTGTATTAATTTAGAAAGTAAATCGAGTTCGATTGATTGTACTTTTTATAATTTAAAACAATAGTAACTATTAATACGCTTGAAATAAGAGTAGCTCAACCGCGTTGGTTGGTACAGGATGCGATTTGTTGGTTCCTATTGGCAGTAACCTCCATTAAGTTAAACGTTCAATTGAATAACATTTCGAAAATTGTATTTACCTGCGTTTTGCGTAAATAAATTAGTATATGGAAACAGTTATGTAAAAATTCGAATCATGTCACTAAATGTTTAACCACCAATGCTATAATGCTTTTTAAGTGAGACTGTACGAAAGCTTGTTTTAAATTGCACTGCTCTTGTAATAATGGAGCTGATTAAATTAATTTGGATGAAGGTGCAGTTGTATTTCTTGATTTCATGTCGATGATTCGTTTGATTTGTGCTAAAGATCTGAACATTGTCAGGGTTTATATCTGGTGCGGTTGTAATAATGAAACCACAGTGCTTTCTATAAACCTAACATCGTTTTCCTCGCCTTATTTATTGTTGCCGCGCATGTTATTGGTATAATGAAATTGTAAAACTTATTTTCAAAATTTTTATCATCTTGGTTAACAATTTTCATAGTGTTTTAGGTGTTGAAGAATTCTATTTTGTTAAAAATATGTGTTTTATTGGTAGTTCGCAGCGATTGGTGCTAAATTTAAGTCATAAGAATAATGTTGCACTTGCAATTTTAATTTGCCGGCTTATCACAAATCGTTCATAAGCTTTTCCTTTTATTGAATAGTGGCAATTCAAGCTTTCAAAATCACTGCAGTTAGAAATCAGCTTGTTGAACGGCAAACTATAAAAATACGCAAAAATAATTACTGAAATAGCTGGAACCTGAGGCAAATATTGTACCGAATCCGTATGTCGATTTTGTCAGAGCCTCAGGCAGAGTTCCAGTTGTACTCTTTTGTGGATGCCATACCCAACGCCAGTTATTGTTAAATGTTCAATTTGTTATTTGACTTTCTTTAGTAAAATGACTGATTGTGTCTTTGAGCGGTTTCGTGTTTGTTTTCTAAAAGAGAAGCCTTGTGTTCGTTTTCGCTAACTGTCGGTGTGCGCGTGAAAGGGTGTAGCAGGGTGTAAACGGGGGTGAGGCATACCGGAGTCGGAGATCAAGCGTCCTGTTTTCTCGCTGGGCAGCATAGGTGCCGAACAGAAGTATTTGCTACTCCTGTTTGTGCATACGCGAAGATTTTAGAAAGATGGCTTAGTGAGAGGCCCATCCTGCGTAGTTTCCAGATGCGGGGGGGGGAAGCAAAATCAATCTCAACAAATTATATTGCTGCCCCTTTAGCTCTCCAATTTTTCCGTTTCCCAAAAAAAGCATTGTAAAATCATTCACACGGGGGAGAATCGGTGGCCATTCCCCCCAAATTTGGTTGGTTCCCCACTCCCAGATAGACTCTAACAACACATTGTGATTAAAATTGATTTTCGATATATTCTGCATCCCCTCGTTCAGGAATTTTCAACTCTACTCGTGTTTTGAACGAAAAAAATTTGCAGTTATAACAGGTATTAAAATGCAGCGACATGCAAGTCAGCTGTGGGTGCCAAGGTCGCAGGTGTACAGAGGGGAGTGACAGATGGCGTAACCCCAACTACGAAAATCTTTTCCACTCCCCCGATCTAACAAATTTTGTACAATCTGAAAAGAATTTGATTTGCAGTTTTCCCATTTTCATCGGTGATAAAGTATATACTTTTGGACTGTGTATGAGAAGAAGGTCGCTTTCGTGGGGTTTGAATTCGAAAGTTATGCGTCATCCACTTTATCTTGCGCCCGCCGAGTTGAAATTAGACACGCATTTTTCCAAGTACGGTTTTGCGAAATGCTAGCAACGAGAAATTGAGAAAATTAAAATATGTCGAGTGGTAAATTGAGACATTTTATAAACCATATTTGGAATTGGAAACAGAATTTTGCGTTACAAATTACTAGTAGCGATTTTAAAAATTGTATCAATGGGAAATTGAAACAGGTTTTAAAACAGTTTGGTAAATTAATCAGAGATTTTGTACTAAAGACGAAATTGAAATGGCCCGAAAACTGTAGTTGGAAATGAAGGGTCAACACTATTGTCCAGTTTCCCTTTAGACGCTTACAATTGAAATGGGAACAGGGAAATTGAAATCACAGTGAAATCCGGAAACTACGTGGTAGGTCTGTCTTAGAGTGACTTCAACTTGACCTATACAAACAATACAGCGAGATGGGATCCTACAAACTTGTACCGGAATAGGAATCGAAACAGCAAGATTATAAATGAGTTTTAAGAGTGGGGCAATAAAAAGTGCCAATTTGGTTACAGAGGGGCTGCACCCCTGCATCCATTTGCCGGCCAATGTACTTTGAGGGGCGTAACAGTAGATTAAGCGTATTCCTGAGCCTAAGCGTTACAAAAATTAGTTCCTAAGTCTAAGCCTGAGCCTAAGCAAAAAATGTAATCTAGAATCTAAACCTACTCTTTTATAGACCCAACAGAAACCTGGACGCCTCTCAAAGTAACATGGGCCCATTTGCCTATGGACAATCTAGCCTATGCGCAAACCTAAGCCTACACTTAAAACTTTAGCATAAAACGTAGGCTCAGGCTTAAGCCTAAACCTGAATCCAAACCTAAACTTCTGATTAGCCTAAGCTTTTGGGAATTTGGGACATTACCCGGGAAATTAAGATTTTGGGAAATTGGTATATCAGGAAATTGGTAGGGACCAGTTCTTTGCATGGGCCAGGCGTGTGATTTGTGGCTGTTTTTATATGCGTAAAAATATATATGAACTGTGCCAAAACTCAACATTTTCCATTTGTGCATCCCCCCACCAGAAATTTCTGGATCCACTACTGCTCGGCATTTGCAAAAATTTTGGTATCGAGCATCCCAACAACATTGAAAGAAATACTCGGATATTAAGTTTTTTTTGCAACAGAACAGGGCTAAACAGCAAGTTTATGAATAGACTATGTCTTCAGAAAATACAATGTCGATTAAAGTTGTATCATATTTGTAATGTGGTATCCTACACCTGATTTGCTATTAATTTCGCGACACAAATGTAGAATGAAATTTTTCTGTAACATTTTGAATTAATTTTGTGCTTTTTGTCTCAGGGAAGGCTGCGGCTTTGAACCTTCCGCATTTTGAAAGGACACTAAGCAGGATGGGGTTGTCGCCCCTCAACACCACATTAAACTGTTCATTTAATTGAGACAGCTAGAATCGCTGATAAAGCACTTTTGGACTGTTTTGGTGTATGAGAAGAAAGTCGCTTTCCTGGTGAGTTTGAATTCAAAAGTTACGAGCGAATGGGTTCTGTGTCATGTAAAGTTCAAATGTGCTCTTTACAGATTGCCAGATTTGCATGCTAGCCTTTTACTAATTGGCGTCATGGTCAGTTAGACTTTGCGTCTTATTAAACCAAGAGCAATCAGAATTCAAAATGACGCCCAGTCTCGCGGCGCGTCTAGGTATATTGTATATAAGTAGATTTTGTTTCTTGCAAAGGTAATAAATTTAGTACTTGACGGTGCATATTCGATGAAAAATTTTCACGAAGATAATTTTGACATAATTTAAAAATACGAATTCACTAGTCCGGTAAAATATATAAAGCTAAATTGATTTTTTTAATTTTGGCATGTGTTATAAAATCAAAAATTTAAATCATAATGGAATTATGCAGGAATGTGGTTCAATAAACTCAGGTTTGCATACAGAATTTGTTTTCGTCAGGTTCAGCTACTTTAATGGTGAAGCAATGCAAATTATTCCATAAAAATTTTTACACAATAGCGTTTCAAATATCCGGATACACGTTTCTTTTCGGATACATATCCGGACATTTTTCATACCCAGATATCCGGATATCCGGTGCTAACATATATAGTAACTATAAATGCAATTCAGCCGAAGCTGGTGATCAGCAACCTTTGACGGAACCAGCGCCGGAGATGAACCAATTTTAACTAATAAAAGTATGTTAAATTTGCTAAGTTAACGCTACTGCGCGAAGTGCTGTTAAAATCTTAATTTTAAACATCCTTTTCAAGAACTCTCGGTAGTTTTAAGTGTTCAAATATTGTCCAAAACCTTTACCGGCGCCGGAACCGCAGAGGTCGTTTTTCTATACGCGGAGCCGGATATATACTACCGGTTGTAAAGTAAGGCGAAAGCTCTTTAAGCTTGAGCCTCGAGCTGTTCAAGCGTTAACGGTAACCACCTGCCTCATGGTAAGACAGTATTGGTGACCTATTCTAATGTTTCAGTACTGTATTGGGAGACAAGCAAATTTTTAAATGACTAGGTAATTCTGTTTACTACTAAACATTTCTGGCAAACATTTTGCTGCCATATACATTTTTGCTGGCTGATATGCCGATCGGACTGTAGGGCGGCTTGCACCTATACATTTATTTATCGGGATGGGACTCTAGGGTAATTGAGTGGGGTCATAGCAAAATTTTGAGACGTAAACATCACATTTTTGTGCAGTCAGTGGCCCATCCAGGAGTTGCTCAGGGCGAGGTTGAGTACGAGTAATTTCGCATGAAGGCGTCGTATAAAGAAACTTGGGAACAAAGCGACCAAGTGACCAGTCACATTTTACATGAAATTTTAAAACAAAGTTTGTAACGATGCGTATGGCGTCAAGTACTCACTCAGCTCAGGGGAGAAGGCGATGCCCACCCGAAGTACCCCCTCAGTCTAAGTCTCTGTGCAGTATGTACTTCTTCGTTGTTTCATTCAGAATATTGAAATTTGGCCTCCAAAGTAATTCAAAATTCCTAATAAATGCCCAAAGAAAACGTGCTTTGGAGTTTTTACATATTTATAGGTGAAACATAATTGAAGCAAACCTGTTTTGCCCTGCCTATTTCGAGGGCATTGTTCTCTATTACATTGTAATTCCATTATATGTATATATTATAGATAATCTATATATTAAAGATGAAACGTCCCACATACGTATTTTGAGCAGCGTTCCAACAGATTTTTGTTTACGTGACGCAAGCCTTAGTCCAGTTGCACATGTGTGCAACTACATGTACCAGTATATATTATATATAGCTCCTGTTTATCAAGTTATAGTTCCGCTTTGGATTAATGAATGATTTTCGCTGTTTGACCCAAATTTGAGAAATTGTGAAATTGAAGTATAAACTTTCTCTTTTTGTTTCGAAAAGTTTATCTTTACTTGTTATTTCATTATTTTCATAAAAATAATACATTTTATTATACATTAATAATCCATTTATTACTTTCTTCAACTATGCGTCTTAGTCGAAAGTGACTAATACATTGTTCTGTTTTTATAGATTTGTATCATGCCAATGTATAGAAATTGATTTATAGTCAAAACTTCACGAACTATACAAAAACGAGTTATTCCTAAGCCTAAGCCTAAGCCAAGCAAAAAATTAGTCAAAAGCTTAAGCTTACCCTATTCTAGCCCCCCCCCCCCGGAAAACGTTCCCCCCTTATCTTTACATGGGCCCAAAATATTGTATCTGCAGTAATACCCCTGCCGCAGGGCCGGGTTATTACTACTTGTACTCTTTTAGAATAAAGGGACAGCGAAACTTACTGCCAGTGTACGCAGTAGAACTAAGTTTCAGCTCTTAAAGGGTGAACGGATGTTTTCCTTTGCCTATGCTCACTCGAAGATGCGTTTTGTTTTTCTTCAACGCTTTCCGCTTCCGGGATGTATAATACAGCTTTGAGGCCTGTATCATCAGTTCTTTGTACTCGCAGTTGCGATCGCTGCATCATTTTGAAACGGCGCAGCAAAAGCAGTGATGGGAACCGGATGTTTTTGTATATCCGGGAATATCCGTCAATTTCGGCCGGATATTTATCCGGATATCCGGTGCTCATCTATAAGATGGAGGGAAAGTAAGCGATCAGCATCGGTAGATTTTTTGCCGGATGTTACTGGAATTTTGACAGAAAATTTTTCGTACTAAACAATTTCTGTTGTTTCACGCTTTTATTTATTTCGTTTAGGCAATCATTAAATATATAATTTGCTAGACTCACGCTACCTAGATGTTTTTGACAGCGCGGTCCATGCAGAGATCAGGGGCGGAACGTTTTCCTGTGTTACTAGAATACAAATAAGCTTACGCTTTAAACTCATTTTTTTCTTGACTTAGGCTTAGGCTTAGGCTTAGAAATGTGCTTATAATACTGTTCCGCCCCTGTTCTTTACATTATACGACAGCGCTAATGAATTATGGTTAAAATTAGCTATGATTACATGTATTTATATATTTAATTTTGCTTCGTTTCCAACTCTGGCAAAATGGATGCATTTTCAGACCTGGTTACGCTATTTTATACTTATGATTACGCCCTTTTTGGGTAGGTAGGAGATTTTTATGAATAAAGTATTCAAAAAAAAGTAAAATTACCAGCATGTCATTGAAACAGTAACAAAGTGTCAGGTGGTGTTTAACCCGATTTAGTAATACTTTCAATTTACTGCCAGTTTACCCGACGTAACAAGTTATCATGATTGGTATTTTCACTAATTTAAATTGACTGTTGTAATTTTTAAAACCAATGTTTTGTACGTTTTTAAGTTAAACAAACTGTGTCATTTTTTAAATACAGTTGTTGATTTCGTAAAACAATAAATACATAACATATCAGATGACATCGTTTTTCTCCTGTTTTCTCTTATCATCATTTTGTATCACAGTAAAACTTGCCAATAGTTTCTCAAATCGTATTGTGATTAATTAATCAAAATCGAATACAAGACAGCGCCGACTGCATAGAGGACGCAGAAGTCACAGTGTTTCCAGCTTTTAGTAGGATTTTTGTCACTTTATTTCCTACCAATTCAAATATTTGAGACAAACCAGTAAAACACAGAATGAGAACAGTGTAGGTTTGTTAGTTTTTAATGGTTGCTTTTATTACGTTTCTAGAGTGAGTATCGTTCCAAAATTAGCACAATCTGCAGAATTATTATATTTTAAAATCGCAAAAATTTAGGTTAATTTTTTGCGAGTGGTTAGTGTTTGTTTAATTATTTAAATGTGATTTTTAAAAAGGGACAATGTTCAGTAGCGCAGTTAGTATATTTGGTTATTAATGCGATGGTGTTGCAGTATTTTTTATTTAATCTATGCAAGTTTGGGCCCTTGCAAAGATCAGGGCGGAACGTTTTTCTGTGGGACTGGAATAGAGTAAGCTTAAGGTTTCGTTTTATAGTTGCTTGGTTTACGCTTAGGCTTAGCCTTAAACTTAGGCGTAGGAATATGCTTATGCTACACTGCAAAAAATGGTTAGTCAAACTGACTCTTTCCGAAATAGGTTCTACGGTATTACACAAACTGAGTCAAATTTGACTCAGCCAGAGTCAAGTTCGACTCACTGAGTCGCACGTTTGACTATGGTGGAGTTGAGTTTGACTCAGTTTGTGTAGTCCGGAAAAGCCTATTTCGGAGAGAGTCACTTTGACTCACCATTTTTTGCAGTGAGTGCACTGTTCCGACACTATTGTTTACATTGGCCCAAGTTTGTATGGCTGGTGCACAGCTGATAATAACCAAATCGTTTGATGTTATAAACTGGTAGACTACTTATCCAGCACAGAGGGCAGTTCAATATGTGACAGGTGGGCTAAAAATTTCACTATTGTTTAAATATATGCGAGGCCAAAGATTTTCCTGAAAACTAACGCTATTTGGTGAACTGTCTGAGCCTGCTTGGCTCAACCACTGCCAACGGGTTCGCTGCTTATTTGGGCCCTTAGCCATAGTGGTGCCAAGGGTCTCAAGCCCATCTGGAAGAATTTTGCTTCCCCCCTTGAAAATTTTTGCTTGTAAGTTATCAAAACGCTTGTATATTTCACCTGGAAAACAGTTTAGCCTCCCTAGCAAGGTGAGCTGGCTACGGGTGCGTGATTATTTAACCATGTCAGAAACAATAATGCAATCAATATCATTTTGTGTAACCTTTGTCAACGTTATTATATATGGTAACTGCATTGGAAACATATTCTTATTTGAGAGCACGTCTTTTCAACGTGCCTACAATAACCCCGTAATACTCAGTTGGCAGTCCCATGAAGCTTGGGGCTTCGAGCAGCCCTTTTCAACTCGCTATACAAGAGTACACATGTGCCGTATGATTTGTTTTAGCAAATAAGTTATATAAACCAGGGTGTAACCGGATATCTGTTTCCGGTAAAAATCGGTTTCCGTTTCCGTTATAAAAATACGGGAAATTCTGCTATTTTTATGCTTAAAATTAATTATTACACACGTGTACATTTTACAGCTTTTTATTATAGATATTCTGTTATTGTTCCATACCAAGTGTTATAATTGGTGCTTCCGCTACTTTTCTTTATATTTTCAGAAAGCCAAGTGAACAGTTGCATGCCTCAATTGTGTTGGCAGAAAAATAAAACATTTTTGAAACTTCTATATTTCACTATCCGTTTCCGTTTTTATTACAATATGTGTTTATAGCCTGATATAAAACATATACGATTTTTCGTTACAGTTTAGCAATAAAATCATCTCAGTGATAAGTTTGTAATTGTAAGCGTTTTGAAGTGCTTATTATTAATGTTGTAGACAATTACTTAAGAGTTTATTATAAGCGTAATCACTGGAGATAATATGGATAAAACGATGGACGATGCGTTGGTCCGCAAACAAGCCAGGCGGGTCGCGTTTATCGCCGTTGTATTGTCAACAGTTGCGGTTGTTAGTGTTATTGTAACACTGCCAATGTTGTATTTATACATTCAACAATTACAATCGCGTATGTTCGACGAATTTCAATTTTGCCAGGTAAAACCAAATCATATCACATTTTGATGGTCCATGTTACGGGCTGTTTCATCAAACCTAAAGTTTAAACCTAAGCCTAAATTTGAACCTAAGCCTAAACTTAAATCTAAGCGTAACCTTAAACCTATGACTAAGCTAAATCTAAGCCTAAGCTTAAACGTAAGTCTAAACTTAAACAAAAGCCTAATCTTAAACCTAAGGCTAAGGTTAAACGTTAGCCTAAGCTTAAACCTAAGCCTGTGTCTTAACCAGGATGCAATCGGAATTATGAAATGCCGGAAACCGGAGCCGGAATGCAAAAATACATGTTACCGAAAAATTCGTTTTTAACGCTATTTTGTCGCTTTTAATGGTGTAAACACACCATTTAGATTTTAGAGTGCCAAATCCTGAAACAAATGTAGTAGCTGGAAACGTATGATAAATTATGGAGTATGGCATAAACTGAAAATTTTCGCAATACACGCTCAGGCAATTTTAGAAAAATAAGTTAAAATAATATGCAAACTTTTGGTAAAATTTTCGAGTGACAAAAACCTTCAATACTGAAAATACCCGAAAGTTCCAGTGAAAAAATACCGGATTTATTTATTACCGGAACCGCTCAGTTAACAATGCCAGATTTCGCAACCAGAACCGGAATTCCGGTTGCACCCAGGTCTTAATCTACGCATAAACTTAAGCCTTAGCCAAAGCTTAATAATATTGCTAAAAATATAAGTTTATGCCTAAGCCTCCTTAAGTCATCTAGTTGCCCTGTTTCTGGTGCTCAGGCCTATTAACAACAGGTGCCGATTCGATAAACGTGGTGATCAAGTCGAATTTGAAAAAATTCTTAAATTTTCTGAGTTAGAAAATTATATTTGAAACGTTTGAGTGGCGGTGTTTAGGAACTTGAAATTAAATAAAACTTAAAATTGATGATTTAATTTAAAGAATTTGTGGAATTTGAAATTTGTTTGCGAATTATTTTGAAACGAATTGTTTGTGTAACAAGTGAACTATGTTCGTGAAAACTTAAGAGATTGTTGCATTTTGAAAATTGGCAAATTTTGTTAATTGATTTTGAGAGGAGTTGTTTGCGAACCCCGTCTGGAGTTAAAATTTCTGAATATTTGTCGAATTTTACAAATTGAAAAATATGATTTTTGATTGTATATTTCAACTGGTATATTTACAGAAGTGAAGTTAAATATTTTGTAAATTTGATAATTTCAAAATGTAGTTTGTATATTTTTTATACTTTGACATCAGGAAAAAATATTTCAGACCAAATCGCAAGAATTGAAATCACGGATTCATTCATCGTTCGCTGCTCGAGCGCAGACGCGCGAAAAACGAAGCTCTGGCAACGGAGCATGGCTATTTGGTCAATTTCTGTCCCGGGATTCACGCGGAAACAGGCCTGGGATCCGGCCATCGAATCCTATGTATGGCAGAAGGCCTGATCCGGCCATTTTAGGAGCTGCCGCCACATCCCAATGTAAGCTTTGTTATACGCGTTCCTCATACAGGCGTTGAGCTGTGTCCACAGATTTCTAAAGAGGGGTCCCCAGCGGGCTCTTATTGTTATAACCTTGAAACAATGGCAGATTTAGTAACGAAATTTTACACATATATGAACTGTATTAGTTTTAAATTCTCACGGAATTTGAGTTCTCTAGCTGCCGTCATTCCTCAGATATGGCACAAAAACCCTTACTGACGGGGTCCGCTGGAGCCCTCGTAGCAATCGAACGGCAAAGCAGATTATAGTATGCCCAGCTTGTCTTAAATGCTTCATCGAAAGATTTTAGTTTGTAACGAATGAGTTTGTACATGAGCCATAACTGAAGCCAGTTGACGAACGAGACTTTTGGTGAGGCTGGTAAATCCTGAACGTAATGAATAATTATGAATTTAAGCTTATTTAACTGCTGGCTTATTATCTGCGTTAAAAGATTTAATGAAACTAACTTGTTTGGTTATTTGCAATCCGCCCAAGGCTGATTGAGTGTTTGCACTTTGTACAGCAAAGCTTAAATAAAAAATAAACTTGAGTTTGGCTCGTATTCGCGATGCGTGGAGAATATAAAAAATTACCTAAGGGTGACATTATACGTTTGATGACGTCTGTCATCGTTCGCCACCGTCGGTCGCCATCCGACACCGTCTGTCGCCATCCGTCACCGACTGTCACCGTTCGGCGGCGTCCGACATCGTACGGTATCGTATATAAATTATACTCACGTACGATACCGTATGCTGACGGACGTCGCCGGATGGCTCCGGCCGACAAGTATAGTGCCACCCAAACTCTAAACACGCAAAAATAATAGTTATTTCGGATTGAATGGTTCAATTTTTTTACTGTTTTATGTTCTTAATTTTGCTAAAATTAAAAATCAGTTGAAAACTAAATTTTAAATTTTGTATTGAATTGAACGTTATTTCAGGTTGCACCTGTCATCAAGGCCCAGCAGGGCCGGTAGGCGATCCTGGTCCAGAAGGCGAACCAGGTAGCGAAGGACCTCGTGGTGTCAAAGGCGTCGACGGCAACTTTGGAAATGTTAAAGCACCAAAGTTGCCTGACGATATCTGTATCAAGTGTCCGGGAGGACCGCCAGGTCTACAGGGTAACCCAGGGTAAGTAACAAAATTGCCTTCGGCCAGCATCGTGAACGTATAATTGGTTAATTGTTGACGATTAATTAATTCTGAATTTTGATACATAGCACTAATTCAGACTCGTTGATTCAACTCATGCTGAATTATAATCAGTTCACTGGAATTTACAGTGTTGTGGTCATAAGTCTTGTGTCTTTCGAACAACTAGACTTCGAACGTAGCAATAAAATTTTGGTGTATCGTGTTTATCTTCTGCCCAAATTTTGAAATTTTGCTTTAGTTCGCTTATTTTTAAATTTGTTGCTGATTAATGGTAGGTGCCACACTCGCTATTGGGCATACACGTTCTAATTTCAGACGAAAGGGAAATATGGGACCTACTGGATCACCTGGAGCAAGAGGAATGCCTGGCCGACAAGGGCGGAGAGGCCCCCCAGGTGATGCCGGTGGACCTGGTGGACCGGGTTCAAAAGGCCGTCCTGGACCGCAGGTACGTTTGATCTCATTTATTATGTGATTTATTGTCAGCTGATGCATTCAAATAAGTGTAAACTCTTTACATCTGCTACTGTAATTCGCATCCAACAGTCGAACGTGGAAATAAAATGCTGCTAGGATGTAATGGCTTGTGAGTGCCCGGCCAACAAATTAGCCTAAGGCCTGCAGAATCCAAAATGGTTTCGTTATGTTTGTCGGGCGTGCACGGCGCCGTGCGTTACCGTCTGTCACTATATGGTATTGTACGTGAGTTATTCATGCACGATAACGCACGGTGACACACGGTAACGGATGTCATTAAAAGTATAGCGCCGCCCTTAGTCTGCCTCTGAACCTGTTAGTATTTACGTTGAACTATTTGAAAGTTTAGCTGTGTGTCGCAGATATCATTGAAATGTGTTCAGCAATAGCAACGAAATTTCACAGCACTTGGCCGGTATTATAAATGGCGAACGTAATGCATCTTCCACAATAAAACCTGCGTGGCATTATCACAAATGCTTGCGGTCAAATCATTCAACGCTAAAAGTTAAAATTCTGCAGTGACAATACTACTTGTGTTTCGTAGTTTTTACTATTTTTATATCTATATTATTAAAGCTGCAACGATCCACATACGTATTTTGGGCTGCGTTCCAGCACAACAGTAAATACTACGAACACGTTGGACACCAGAGTACACTAGAAATGTTGCATATGAGCCCAACTACGGGTGCTTATATCAATTTTTTTGATGCAGTATCGCTCAATTGTATTATTACCATGAAGAAAACGACTGTTGTAAAGCGGGTTGCTACTGATTTACATATATGCTCACGATTTATTGCGAAAATATTTTGTTTACAAAAACAATATAATATTTGACACTGCTTCAGGGCAACCGAGGAAAAATCATGATTATGGTAGCGCCTGATGGACTGCCTGGACCACAAGGAGTCCAAGGTCCACGAGGACCAACTGGACCAAAAGGAGAAAACGGGATTATTGGCAGTTTTGGTTCATTGGGTAGAGTTGGAACTAGAGGTAATGATGTTTATTAAACCGGAATTCGTTGTATGTATAATTAATAGTGTAAATATATATATTTCAGTTTCGATTGTATACTAAAAATCAACAATTTGACGAACTTTAATAGCATAAAAATGTTTTAGTTTTTAAAACAAGTATAAGGAATCTTTTCTTTTGTCCCACACAGCCCGCGATAGCCCAAAAGTGGTCGTTTGAAAATTTTTTGCACATTTGAGCTTCTCCTAATTTGCCTTTACCATTTCAAACCCAAATTTGAATTTTTGAAAAATTCGATTTTTTTGTCCCAAAGGTCCCTCCTTGGGACCGAAAAAACTTTTGTCCAAAAACTTAACAAATTATAAAACATTTCATGCAGCTTGCGGAGCTGAGGCCAACGGTGTTAAATTTTTTGCAATCAGACGATTGGTTAACGAATTATGGTCCATAACTGATTTGGCGCCAACCCAAATCGTTGGCAGCGCGCCCAATCAGTTATTTTTGACAATAACTCGTTTCGTTAACCAATCGTCTGATTACAAAAAAATTAACACCACCATGGAATTATCAGGGAAGGCCATGAGAAGCTCAAATATGCGAAAAATTTTAAAATCCAACCACTTTTGGGCAAACGCGAGCTGGGGGAATAACCGAAAAGGCCCAATATAAGAACCGGTCATGTGAAGAATGCGGCTTGCTCACTAAGCATAAGCCAAAACCTAAGCCTAACTTTAGCTTCGCATTCTCTAAGTCAACCAGTTCCCTTGTCTCCCAATGGCCAGGCCTATAACTGAATCGCGGCAGTTTTGTTTGAGTCCATTTCTTCTGTGGTGTTATATTTGTGGCAATTTAACGCGTACACACCCGGTGTTTGGTTTCAAAGATAGCGTTTGGCTCAAGTTAGGCTTAATATGCATTTGTAAATGTTTTGTGACCAGGTGGTAACCTGATTCCTGTTTCTGGTAGAAATCGATGTCCGTCTCCGTTATAGAAATACCGGAATTTCCGTTACTTTTATGCTCGTAGTGAGTTGTGAATTACCTATAAATCAGTCAATTTATCAGTAAGCTGTTTTTCGATCGTTTCAGTTCTTTTGACCACGGTCCATTGTTATTTTATCGGTTTACGCCCTGCTTGGGACAGTACAGAATATTGTAAGTGGAATAATTTTAACTTTATGTGCATCCTAAACCCACTTCCAGGTAGTATAAAACTATCCGTTAAGGTGACAAACCTTGTAGACTTATCAGAATGCCACTGAAGATTGAATGCCTATTTGCAGTATAAAGGGTTTTTATATTCGCTGTTGTGCAATTTCAGGCAAATCTGGCAAACGGGGCGGTTTGGGCTGGCCAGGATCACCTGGTGATCCTGGACAACAGGGCGCTATTGGATCGTGTACTCAGTGTCCTGCACCAAGAACCGCTCCTGGATATTAACGGATAGAAGACTAATATTTAATTTTTGCAATTGTTTTCGCTTACACCTAAGCTTGTATTCTGAAATGTGAATAGCACCTTTCATTCGTTTGGAGATAACACTTTCAAAATTTTAACCCTTTCTCACATGAATATTTTCTATTTCCCCTGAGACCTACTTTTATGTTAGGATTCGAACTCCAGTGACTGGAGGGGGAGGCGTATACCATCACCACTCAGTTATAGGAGCTTGACGCTCGAGCCCGACGGGGCTCTCACGTCTTGTGGAGAGTTAGTACTATGTATACGTGTTGCAATTGTTAAACACGGTGCGATATATACTATTTAACGTATATACACTGCGCTGAGTTGTCTACAGGCAACTCAATGTGAGAAGGGGTTATTGTAAAAATTTTCGGGTCTTTTGCGTTATCCCCCTCAGCCGGTGTTTGCCCAAAAATGGTTAGATTTTGAAAATTTTTGCATATTTGAGGTTATCCCGACCTCCCCTGATCATTCCATGCCCAAATTTGAATATTTGAAAAATTCGATTTTTTAGTCCGAAGGTCCCCCTTGTGACACAAAAAATGCTTTTGTAAAAGGTTACACAAATTATATACCATTCGACACCCTGTTGAGCTGAGTGTAGTAGTGTTAAGATTTCCGCAATCGAATGGTGTATAATTTGTTCAACTTTTCGACAAAAAATTTTTTGGGTCCCGGTGACGGTGACCTAGGGACCTTAAAAATCGAGTTTTTCGAAAATTCAAATTTGGGCATGGGGAGGTCATGAAAAGGTCAAATATGCAAAAATTTTCAAAATGCAACCGTTTCGGGCAAACGCCAGCTGGTTTGAGGGATAACGAAACAGACCTAATTTTTCAAGCGTTGCACACTTATTTTAACATTTACTGTTTGCTGATAGGTGCTTAGAATAAGTGTCTTCGCTGTAAATTCCAGTGAGTTGATTAATCAACTCAGAGAAAGAATTGGTTATTTTTGGTTGTTTCTGAGTTAATAAAAGTATATATCAACTCATTCTAAGCTGATTTAATTCCGGACGAGTTGATTAATTAATTCAGAATGAGTGCAAACAATTCAGAATTCTTAGTTGTGAAAGACCTAATTCAGAGCTCGCACTTCTTAGTGCATTCAACTCATTCTGAGTTAAAATGAACTCACTGGAATTCATAATGTTTTCCTTTATGCTAACTTATGGTTTATGCAGCAGAAATAAATTAATTTCTGTTGAGTTATGCAATTATATCTTGGGGCGAGATATCTATCATATACTTTACTAGCTGGAGTGTCCAGCACATGTTTTGCTTAGCATCGTTACAATATAAAACAATGAGTATTCTTTTGTATAAGAGATCTATGTTTTTACAATTTTATGCATGTAATCTTATAAAACCATATATACATGATGCTTGTACCAGTCTTCTACCCACGAATACTGCGGACCTCGGATCTGCAACGCAAGCATTTTGATGTTGGCGTTGCAAATATCTACCGGGTCGGAGCCGGCGTTCGAAAACAAAATTAATTTTAAAAGCTATGCCGGAACCAAAAATAGGCTTGTTTGAACAAGTTTAAATACAGAAAGTGAGCATTTTTTCTAGTTCGTATCGTTCGCAACTCGTACTAACTATAGGTGCTAGAGAGATGAACCGATGCATTAATTTAAAAAAACTGCTTCGCTTTTCCCTCTAATATTGTAAACTTAAATTATAGCTTAATTAAAGTTGAATGGCAGTGTAAAAGTAAAACTTAACGACTGGACGGACTAACTAAACAAGAATTTTAACCTTGAGTTGACATATTTTTATGGTTAGGCCGAGTTTAAGAAAACTATATTTTAAGTTAAATGTATTAGTGCTGCTCAGAAACAATGCGGATTTTACAATTCATTAAGTTTAGATTAAACTAAAAATAAGCACCGTTTTAAATAATTTTAAGCGTACCCTACAGGTTAGTTTAGTTAATCTTGAAAATTAGTTTATAACGCTGCTAGAATAGCTTAAGCTAAAATCGAGTTGGTTTAAGCATTTAGAGAGTTCTAAAAAATAGCAGTATTTATTGAAATACAAGTTGCATTGTGTATGATATCGATCCCCCAAATTGAAGGAAATAGGGCAGTAACAGAACGCGCGCCGATGTTGGATTTCGAACATTTTAGCATATTTGAGCTTCTCATGACCTCCCCTGATTATTCCATGCCCAAATTTGCGTTTTTGAAGGTTCGATTTTTTAAGGTCCCGAGTTTGTCTTTGTGACCCCAAAAATTGCCAAAGATTTAATCAAACTATACACCATACGAGGTAGCTTGCGGAGCTGGGTCGAATGGTATTGAATTTTTCGCAGCAGACGTCTTAGTAAACGAGTTATTGTCAAATAGCTGATTGGTTGCGCTATTTGACAATAACTCGAGACGTCGGATTGCGGAGAATTTAGCACCATTGGACAGACGTTTGGGTTAACGAGTTATTGTCAAATAGCTGATTTGTTGCGCTACAAACCATTTAAGTCAGTACCACACCAGTATTTCACAATAACTCGAGGCGTCTGAATGCAGAGAGTTTAGCATCATTCGACCAACTTCCAAAAGCTGCGCCGAATGATATAAAAAATTTTCTTTGACAAAAAAATTACTTGAGTGCAACAGGAACTGACCTTAGAACCACAAAAACTCTAATTTTTCAAAAATTCAAATTTGAGCGTGTATGATCAGGGAAGGTTATGCGAAACTCAAATTTGAGTTTTTTAAAAATTCGACTTTATTGTCCAAGATCCTCTTTTTTGGACCCAAAGCATGTTTTTGTCAAAAAGATAAATCCATGAGAAGCTCAAAATATGCAAAAACTTTCAAAATACAACCACTTTTGGACAAACTCCAGTCGGAGGATACCGCAAAACATCCACATTTTGTACCATTGAGAACCGTGCTAGGTGCATACTCTTGTCTAACAGTGATCATCCTTCTTATTGAAAGTGACATCAGATTCAAAATATTTCGGTGAAGAAGCCTTTTTCAAATTTTTAAATTATAGTTTTTAACGAAAAATTAGCAAATCCTCTTTAGCAATTATGGGCCAATGTGTAGAACAGGGCCGTAACGGCAATATAAACGTATTCGTAAGCCTAAGCCTAAAGCGTACGCGGGAGCGTAAACGTAAGAATGTGCTTTAAACCAAAAAATATATCTAAAGCTTAAGCTTACTCTATGGTAGTCCCGTAGAAAAGCGTTCCGTCAACGATCTTTACATCGGCCCAAGTATTTTACTTACTGTTATTTATTTTTCAACCCATCTCCAGTTATTTAAACCACCAGGCCCGTAGCCAGCTCATCTTGCCAGGGGGGGCTGAATATTTCATTGATGTCAGTCAATTTATGATTTTTATTAAACAACTTTTAAGCCTTTGACATGTTGCTTTTTGTTTAAAATTAAAATAGGTAAATATATGCTGTATTGACCCGAATAAGAGGGGGGTAATAAGAGGGGGATTCCCATTTTGAGACCGAATCAATTGGAGTCAGTATCCCTAATATGAGTCCGTAAGCGGATAGAGTTCCTAAACCCTCATTAGAGTCTATAAATGTCAATGAACCCTAATTGTAGCACATAAATGACTCCAGGTCCAAATAATTTGAGTTGAAAACTTTAAAGCGTACTTAAGCTTTCAAAGTACGTTCCTAAGTATAACCTTGTATTATCGCTCAAGCCATTGACACAAGACAAATAAACGTTTAATTGAACGGATTATTGCAGTACCTGATATATAATAGTAACGAAGGGCGGCGGAGCGTGGGTTAAAAATAAATAACAGTCCGTAACCGAATAACAAGGGGGGTACCCTCTGGAAAGGCCAAATAAATATCAGTCCCCCCTCTTATTCAGGTCACTACAGTACATTAAGTAATGAATAAAATTGCGTACTGAACTTTATTTGATTTTTAGGAAGCATTCACACAATTTGTTAATGAGGGCTGTAGTCGTTAGCTTTATGAAGTCTAATTAGTAATTTTTAGGTACATAAAACCTGTCATTTGGACCTCAAAGCTTTTTTACTATGACACTCATTCTTTATGATTTATTGCCGTTCGTTACTTTAGGAATATACTAACTCTTGGGTATATATGCAGCTTGAATTATTATACATGCAGCTTGAATTATAAGTATATATACTTTGAATAGTCAATCAAATTTTGTCACCGAATTTTACTGGCGGAGCACGCAATCTAGAGCAGTTGTCGTTTACGGAGTCAAAGTAATTTGGCGCCCTATCCATTTATACGGACCTTAATTATTGATTAAGATTCTTAAGGATTCAGACTCAAAGACTAGGGACCTCCGACTTTTACCCACTCTAAATTCAGGCCACTCCAGTATAAGGTTACCACGTTGTCGCTACCTGTGATGGGCATTGTGTATTTGGGAGCGCGTTGAAAGAAACAACACGTCTATTGTCTTCTTGACTTTTTAGCAGTTTGGAACTAATGTTAGGACGCCCATATTACATATCTCTGCTTCCGTTCTTCCAATTAGTCCTATTAAGCTCGTCGAGGCCATGTTGACATAGAGATTCATTACCCGCTATGTGATATCCGGTCCAGCTCACCGGCATTGTCTGAGCAATATACCCGTTTTCAATTATTTGCCCGTCATTGCCATATCCACAGGTTGGAAACAAAATTTGAGATCGCATGGATAATTTGTTGCTAATTGTTGTTTTTGAAGTCCCTCTATGACAACAAAATCGACAACTATAATAGATTAATAGTATGACGGTGCCGCTGATAACAACACTTCCACAAACGGTGCCAAAAACCGCTAATCCACTGCCTTGCTCCCAAAAACTAATTTCTTCTTCCGGTGACGGGTGTCTGCTTGAGCTGCGGTGGCTCGGAGCAGAAGTCGAGTCGGTTCGTGCGCTCTGTTCTGAGCAAACGCTGGTGGCATAGTGAGAATGTAGTAGAAAAATAATAGCTAATGTCATATTTATTAAACTCTGTAGGTAAGTTAGCTTTTAAGCAAGATTTAAGTATTTTCTGACGTAATACTAGCTAGAAACTATTCATGCCTCAAAATCATTATTGTGCAAATCAGTTTTGTCGGTGTTTCAAGTAAAAGAACGATGTCCGTTTCCTGAATAAATTTTTGTTTTTAAAATTACGATTCCGCGGTTGCGTTTCAAAAAGAAAGTCAACGATTTTAACCTCAATCATAAAAAAATTCAACGTTAACGCTAGTTTTTATCCCAAAATACTAAACGTTCCACAGAAAACTTTAAGCTCATGCTATGATACCAAAAATGGTCAGCCGACTGGGAATTTGCCATTGTTCCAGTGTTTCAGACTGCTAGCTCGCTAGATTTTCCAGTGTCCCTAAGCCTAAACCTAAGCCAAACCCAGGCTGACCGTTAGCCTAAGCCTGAGCGTTACACAAAGCCTAAAACCTGAACCAGAACTCAAGCTTAAACCTAAGGCTAAACCTAACATTATGTTAAACAGCCTATTAGTTCTCATTCATGTAATATTCGGATTTTATCAGGGTAATTGGCGTTAGAGTTGATATGAAAAGATTTTATAAAAACTTTCAACAAAAAATGATTCAGATTTCAGATGACCTAAAATATTGATGCTGCGGATAAACTTTTAGCCAACATCTGAATAAAATTTAATTCCTCGAAAGCAAATATATAAAGACGCCATTATTTCATAAAAAAATACATCTGTATTATAACTGACTTAACAAGTTCGGTGCGTCATTCCAGCACTGCTTTGTGATCTGTTTTGGTCCCAAAACGGTCATTTTAAAAATTTAAAAATCAAATGAAGCAACAACAGAAATTAAACAATTCGTAAAACCCTGTAGTGTTCCCTTATGACGAGTTTATTTGAAGCCGAGATTTTGTTGGCTTTGTCTGTAAAACTAAAGCCAGACTGTTATGGGTAATATATTTTGTATTTTATTGCGCTATAACACTTATACCAAATTGATAGCTTGCTTTAAATGAGGCCCCGTGCTTCTTTGAAGGCACACATTTATATGACCCTAAATTTGTTGATGGAAGCAAAGGAAAGAATCGTTATATATACATTGTATATATCAGGCTGTAAAACAGATAATAAAAAATAATGAAATGACAAACGGAAAACGGATACTGAAGTATGAAAGTTTGAAAAATGTGTTGTTCTTTGCGACAAAAACAATTAAGGCGGGTACACTGTAAACTGCAGTAAGGTGATTTTAACTCAGAATGAGTTGAATCACTCAGTCTGAGTTAGGACTATTAGAACTCATAATTATGAGTTGATTCAGCTCATTCGGATTTAATTAATCAGCTCGCTTAGAGTCAACTCTACTCAGAGTGAGAATCAGATCAATTCAGAGTGAGTTAAAGTTAACTTTTATTAACTCAGAAATAACTAACTATTCGTCTGAGTTGATTAATTAACTCATTGGAATTTACAGTGTATATATTCAATTTATTTGGTCTTTCAAAAATTTTAAAGAAAAAACTGACGGATGTACAAAAAATTTTGCATCAATTTTTCGTTATTTCGATTTCTTATAGTTATCGAATATAATTGCAGCATGTTTGTAATGGAAAATTGCGAGATATACGTTATTTTTTTTAGTAATATTGAGCGTAAAAATAGCAGAATTTCCGTTATTTCCGTAAGTGAAACGATAAGAGACACCGATTTTTACCGGAAACGGATATCCGGTCACACACTAATGAACAAAAGGCCGTCCGGACAAAAGGCCGTATGACGGATATGGGAATTCTACTGGTTTGGTAAGAAAAATCACAAGCATAAATTTTGCTGGGAGAACTGGAAAGGTACAAAATTCAAAAGTCTAATCCTTGGTTCGGTAGGGAATATTCGAAGTGTAAAGTTTGTTTGGAAAACGAGAGAAGTGGAAAATTTTAATGCCTAGATTGCCAAGATTCCTATCTAGACATTAACACTATTGTTTTTACGACTGTTGCAGCCCGTATCTGCGTGTAAACCTAAAACCAGTATGACATAGAGGTTTGAAATATCCACTTTTCTCGTTTTCCGAACTCACCTACACCTAATTTTTCCTGCCGAACCAGTGAATACTTAACCGTTTAAATTTTCCGCTTTCCAAATTTGCCAGACAAACTTATGCTTGTGATATTTCAACCAAATGTGCGGAATTGCTATCTGTCATACAGGAGTGGATGCGCTGCACTTCTGGTCATAAGTTTTCCACCTTGGAAAATGAGAAGCCTCTGTTCTATGCATCGGTTGATTTTGGTTACAACAAAAAAAAACAAAAAAAACAAAAAAAAACAAAAACAAATCCTCGCTATGAGTTTGCAGCAGGGTGTAACCGAATATCCGTTTGCGTTATTTTGATCACTATCCGTTTGCGTTATTATTACTATCCAATTATACTGCTGTATGCAGGGTTTGTATTACTCATTTGAATCGCTCTGCCTCTATTAGCGGGCCTTTGTTTGAAAGCCCATGGCTTAATACAACGGCTAATTAGTTACCACTACACAATTACTAATTTTAACATATACAAAACGGATTAACGTAAAATAAAACTCTTTACCCAAGCGACCTTTTGTCCAGACGACCTTTTGTCCGAACGGCCTTTTGTCCAGGCGGCCTGTTGTCTAGGCGGCCTTTGCCCAGGCGGTTTATTGTCCAGACGACCTTTTGTCCGAACGGCCTTTTGTCCAGGCGGCCTGTTGTCTAGGCGGCCTTTGCCCAGGCGGTTTATTGTCCAGACGACCTTTTGTCCGAACGGCCTTTTGTCCAGGCGGCCTGTTGTCTAGGCGGCTTTTGCCCAGGCGGTTTATTGTCCAGGCGGCCTTTTGTCAATAGGCGTCCTTTTATCTAGGCGGCCTTTTTGTCCACACTTCTTTTTGTCCAGTCAGTCTTTAGTCCGGGCGGCTTTTGTCCGGCGGCCTTCTGTCCGGTCACCATTCAATCTATTTTAACTAAATTACTTAAGTGTTGTGAAAAAATATTTTAAAAATAAATATACAAGTTAATTTTTACTGAACAACGCATTTATTATAGACACTAACTGAGAATTTTTCCGTTAACCCTTTCTCACATGAATATTTTCAATTTCATGTGAGATGCACTTTCAAGATAAGATTCGATCTCCAGTCTCTCGGGTGGGAGGCATTTACGATGACCAATTTGGTATAGGAGTTGATGCTCGAACCCGAGGGGGCTCTCTCGTCTTGTAGAGATTTTGCACTGCACATATATGCGAATAGAGTCCGTAAGCGAATAGAGTCCCTAAACCCTAACTAGAGTCCATAAATGTCAAATAACCCTAATTGTAGCGCATTGACTTCAGGACCAAATAACTTGAGTTCCAAACTTTATAGCGTACTTAAATTTTTAAAGTACATTCCTATGTATAACCTTGTATTATCCCTCGAAGCTAATGACACAAGACAAATAAACGTTTAATTCAACGGATAATCGAAGTACCGGAAATATATCAGTAACAAAGGGCGGCGGAGCGTGGGTTTAAACAAATAACAGTCTGTAACCGCATAACAAGGGGGTGCCCTCTGGAGAGGCCAAATAAATTTCAGTCCCCCTCTTATTCGGGTCGCTACAGTCCTTGTATTTAGTTGCTAAAAGTATACTGTATGAGTTAAAGGGTTAATATATTGCTATTTTGTTGTTTGATTTTAATATAATAATAGGCACATATTTTTCTTTTTAATGATTCAGTTTTTCGCACAAATTATGGCCCTAATCGAAAGTGTTGCATACTTTAACGTATTGGCAAACGCAACTCCACAGATCGAAAAGGGTATTTATCGATTTGCAAATATATGATACATCGGTTCCCTATTTAATTCTATGGTATATTACGGCTTTCGGCCACGAATACAAACAAAACAACATTAACCAGGGACACCTAATTTCTTTACAGAAACATATACGCTCTTCTTATAAAATATTTTACTCATCTCTAGCATCAGGGGCAGAAGACACGAAATTCCACAAGTAAACGAACAGAACTGGAAAAAAGTCGTTTAGGGTTACAAGTTTCGGGTCCGAACCTGTTCCATAGTTTGAGTCAAATTCAAAGGTTGTATCAGACAACAGGCAACGCGTAGAAGACGTTTAGAACACGAACGCAGTTCTTCTGTATGATACATTCCTTTCAATGACAGGCCCGTAGCCAGCTCACCTTGCTAAGGGGGGCTAAAAAATTTTCAGGATGGGCATTCAACGGTTTTCAATGAGTTGCGAGCAAGGTTGAAAATTCTCTAGGGGGGGCCTAAATTCCTGCAAGGGGGCTGAGCCTCCCCTGCCCCCCCCCCCTTGGCTACGGGCCCGTTGTACGACAAAAACAGTTTTGTTGCAAAAAGTCTTAGCTTCATATGGCACTTGATAACTAATTTAATTTTTAATAAAATGTCATATATATCCGTGTATGTATATATACTGGACAACGTTCGCCTGCATACGTCTTTTCGCTTTGTCTTGTAGAGTATACTACCTAATCGTTGCAAAATCAGAAGAAAGCCGTTTTAGTTTTCAAAAACTTTTGCACTTGAAACCTAAATTCATACATCTGCGATAGCGCAGGGCTATAAGAGAAATTACTTTTATAAACCTTGGATACCACGAATTTATTTGGCAAATGACCTCATAATAAGTTTATGGTCTGTAATAGACTTTTTGACGTCGTGTACTAAAAGTTTGGGTAAAATTATCCTATTCAAACATTTTTATGGTAAATAATATGTTCTATAAATTTATTAACAATCCACCGCCCATGTTTAGTTTCAGAACTGTCCCGTTTTCTCGCAACGGCTGCAGTAATGTCGAAACTGAATGATGGCTTCTGTATAGAAAGAACAAAAAAATTCATTTTAGCAAATAACTTGCGTAACGGCGAAAATTTACAGGTCGCAGAAAACAGTAAAATTTTGGTTTTCTCACGCCTCTCATCTGGAACGAGTTTCGCATAAATGTCGAGTCGTCTCTATTTGTTCAAGCGAGGTCTAATTTTACTCACGCTTTGATTAATGTACTGCGTAGTGACCCGAATGAGAGGGGAGAGACTGATATCTATTGGGCTCTCCAGAAGGTTCCCACGTTATTCGGTTACGGATTGTTTATTTATTTTTAACTCGCTTTCAACAGCTCTTCGCTATATCCGGTATTGCAACTATCCGTTGAATAAATGTTTATTTGTCTTGTTTCAGAAGCTTGAGCGACAATGCAAGGTTATTTATTTTAAGGGGCTAATGTAAGAAACAGGGGTTGGATTTAAGTATGCGTCAAAGTTTCGAACTCAACTTTATTTGGTCCTGGAGTCATATACACTACAATTTAGGATAATTGACATTTATGAACTCTAAATAGGGTTTAGTGACAATACACTTATACGAACTCTTATCAATAGTGATATGGACTCCTACTGATTGAGACTCAAAATAAAACCCCCCTTATTTCTCATCTTATTCGGGTCACTACAGTATCCTATTTCTCTTGTCTTAAAATGATTCAGTATCATTTAAGCACCAGATTTAGCTTCCATTAATGTATTTGCAGTTGTTGTGGGATTTTTTTTTCGCTTTTTGTTGTTTTCGGTGGTTTTGCTTTTTTGCTTTGCTTTCGGGTTCCGTTCTGTGGCGCTGGACACGTTTTGTCCCTATGACTATAGCTGGTAACATTTTGTCTGACTGTTTACCCGCTATCAGATTAAAAAATTGGAATTATCTGCTATCCTGATGTGACATGTGCTGTTTGTACGAGAATATCATATGATATTCCAAATAATGTCTGCGAGTATCATATGATATGTTTGAAAATGTCTGCAAAGTTGTGGTAAACTAGCTGGATTGTCCTGTAGAATGTCATATGATACCAAAATTTGAAATTTGAATTTTTTTTCTACTTAGTAATATATTTTGGGAAAAATTCAGCGAGAAACAAAAATGTAGAATCTAATTCGACTTTCGAAATCATTTAATGCTGCATTATCTGACATTTTACTGATTTATTAGCGCGCACAAATTCCATTGTCTTGCATAATATCATATGATATTTAGTAGAATTTTGGAATATCATATGATATTCGCATAAAGGTCTCACAGTATAATATGACAAATGGCTATTTGTATGCGATGATCGCTTGACATCAGTTATTTGTAAGTCAATGTCACGTAACATTCATATTTTGTCTACATAACCGCTATTCGGATCGCATAATTTTATGTTGACGTCGAATCAACTTGGACAAAACGTGTTCCAAGCTGCCCCAGTTATAACGTGAACTCCGCATTAGGCTTAACACTTATATTTTCACGCAAACTGTGACAATTGATAAAAACTCACAGTTCAACCCATTGTATATTCTTTATTTTTAGCTGCACACATATTTTGATTCACGCAAGAAATTAAAAATGCGGAAATGCCTGTAAGATAAATGTTTGTCTTTGCAGTCCTGTATCAACCGATGCCTCGTTCATCGACCAAAGACAGGAATCTGGGTGTAAACAGATAGTAAAAAAGAACAGAAATGAACAAAATGTCGAGGTTCTAAAAGTTTATTAAAACACGCTTTATATTCCTGCCGCCCCATGTAAAGATCAGGGATCGGAATGTTTTTCTGTGGGACTGCAATAGAGTAAGCTTAAAGTTTAGACTAATTTTTTTGCTTGGCTTAGGCTGTGGGCTCGGTCCCACGAAAAATCGCGCCGGTTCCAACCTTGCGCTGAGTATCCACTCGCAAACCGCTAGTTGCACAGCCAATTATCAGCTATTCACTTTCGACTTCATCAAAGCAATACGAGTGTACCTTGCTGTCGGATCCAATTTTAAAATTAAGCTTAATTTTCAAACATCGACAATTCCTATTGGATTTTAAAAATTCAACATTCCCCTCAATCAGCGTGTCTTGCTCGATTTCAATTGGTTCATTCAAATACAGCATCGTTTGTTCCCAATGCGTTTGTTGTTCAGCGTACGGTGAAGTTGATAACTTGACATCTGCAAATGATTAAAAATAAACATATTTTCAATGCTATATTCAGCTGCTTAACAGTTACCGAGTTTAAATTAAACTAGTCTGCCTGCTTTGCGCAATGCGCAAAGTTAGCGAATTCACAAAAATATCCACGCAAATTTGCTTTTCATAGAACGAAGAACAATCAATCACATGTATTTCCTAAGAAATTTTTGTAAACAAAGTACGAGTAACATTTTGTTATCAGTTAAAATATTAAACTGGGGGCATTCGCTGGGTCGCAGCGAAGTGGGCGGGCATCAACCGGGGGAAACGTCTGAGTTGCGACGTTGCAGAATTTTCAATAAAGCATCAGTTGTACTAGCCAGAGTTTCGTTACGCCTACAAATAAACACATAGTCAAAACAACCATATAAATAACAAAGACAGATCAAATATATGACATATGATCGAGAAGAGAAGGTATGTTCAATTCGAATTAATATTTTTTCGCAAAAATGTAAGTAACGTAAAACTAACCGGTGCAGAAGTCTTGAGTAGGGGTATGGGTTGAACCGGGTGAAAAATCTTAAGTGTGGGTGGCTTTTGGTATGCGGGGTGAAAACTGATGCCACTCAATTACTATTAACCAAAACACGCAAATTGGTGCCATTGTTAGGTGGTTCGAGCCATCCGCAACCAGAAAAATAAGGTTTCCATACAAAGCTCGACAACGTGCATTGCCGCTTATCATGGCACCGAATGTCATCAAAAGTTCAATTAATGTACTTTTCCCTACCAAATATGATAAACTCAGCCAGTGCAATCACGGGAAAGTTGAAATTCACACAAGCATATTATACGCTTATAATCTTCGACCCATATAAAGATTAGAGGCGTAACGTTTTTCTGTAGGATTGCAACAGAGTCAGCTTCAGCTTTAGACCTTTTGCTCAGGCTTAGGTTTAGGCTTACGATTAGGCATACGCTCATTCTTACGCTTAGGCTTCGGCTTAGACTTAGGTTTAGGCTTAGGCAAACGCTTATACTATTATTACGGCCCTGTTCTACATCGGCCTAATTTTCAAACAAACCCACATTATAAAACCACGATAGCCTTTACCTGGAGGCAAATCAACGTCAAACCATAAACCAAATCCGTACATTTCACTCATTCCGAAACCACAAAACGAAAACTTTGACTTCAATTGATTTTCACTGGTCGATGTTGCATTGGAATTTGAAGGAATTGCAGATGTAGGCATAGTTGCAATATTAAGATCGAGTACTGTACATGCATTTGCAATTATATCAGTTGGCTGCAGTTGGTGTATAACCATACGGCCGCACAGAGATTTGTAGTAGCTCGATGACAGTGTACCAGAATTGATCTAAAATGGAAAAATATATCTAAAAAATTATCTATAAAACAACGCAAGCAATTGCAACCTTGATTAATTCCAGATGCGTTCTAGAACGAGCGAGGGAGACGCCAAAAACTTTGAATTATTAAGCGTCCCAATAATAATTATTCTCAGACCTATGTCCTTATTTTCAAATATGTATAGCAACTATCATCAACTAGTAATAGGCTTTCAAACACACCAACTATTGCACTTATTAAACCCAAAATTGGGACAGGAGTAGAGCAGACCATGTGCGAAGAACGTGCTGAATCTTGAGCTTCAGCATCCACTGGCTCGAGAGTAGTTACAAACCTATCATCAACTGGAGATAGATGCTACACACATTTTAGAATTTGGGCCGTAGTAAACTGATCGTTTAATTACACCCACAAAACTTTGGGTAGAATCATCAATATATTTTCCTTGTAAACACCTTTTTAGCTCAGTTATAAACTAGCAGCTATTATACTGTTCTAAATAATAAGTTTATCAAACAAAACGTAGCGCTTACTACCTTATAAACGTCGCCAATATCACGCCATTCTTCACCACGTTCATTAAGCCATTCCGGCCGAGTCACGGGAGCCATAAAAAGACGTGCGTTCGACGGTATAATTAGTCCGTTGGGCTGAAAACCACAAAAGTAAACATTTGTACACTTCCCTCAACATTTAAACGTAGGCTTAGGCTTACGACAAGACATACGCGTAAGCATACGAATAAGCCTAAACGTAAGTCTTTGTCTAAATCGACCTCGAAGCTTTAACCTGTATAATGTGGGCGGAACAGTATACTCAAACAGCCAAATTAACCTTTAAAAAATACTGCCTGGGCAAACAATTGTTTCGGTTCAAAATTTTATAAGCAAAAGATCCGAGATGTTTCAATTGGCTGAAAAAATCACTCATTTAAAAAGGTTACAAATTTTGACGTGTGAAAAACGTTATTCACAATGTACCAAAAAATCAATTACCTTTAACAGCTTATCTCGGGCGTATAAAACAGACTCAAGCATCCACTCCGATAACAACGTGTATCCCATCCATTCGCTAATTAAAATATCAACTTTTTCGCCTTCCAACAATACATTTTCATCGATGAAGCGTTCGCATTCGCCGGATAATACCTAAAAACATAATTTTATGTTATTAATTATATAGCTAATGCGGCCAATGTTACTTATACGGGGCGTAACAGTAGATTAAGCGTATTCATAAGCCTAAGCCTAAGCAAAAAATGTAATGTAGTATCTTAAAACAAACTTATAAAAATTAAGAAATGTAGTAAAAACGACAAAGTAAGTTTTGAAATTTTATGCTAAAATTCATTTGTTCTTAAAACAAAAAACGACGCCAACTTAGATTGCATTAAATTTAGACGTTACAAAATATACAGCTTGGGAAATTTATCCGTTTGATGGCATTTCTTGTTATAACTCGACAGGCCCGAAGTAATCTCAACATGCTAGAGGGCTAAAAACTTCTCAAGAGAGACGTACTAGAATTTTCCATTGCTTACTACTGAAGCCGAGACTTTCCTAAGGGGTCCAACATTTTTTCCATGGAGGCTCAGCCACAGCCCCCTTGCCTAACGCAGACTACGGGTTAAAACAAATTTATAAAAATTAAGAAATGTAGTAAAAACGACAAAGTAAGTTTTGAAATTTTATGCTAAAATTCATTTGTTCTTAAAACAAAAAACGACGCCAACTTAGATTGCATTAAATTTAGACGTTACAAAATATACAGCTTGGGAAATTTATCCGTTTGATGGCATTTCTTGTTATAACTCGACAGGCCCGAAGTAATCTCAACATGCTAGAGGGCTAAAAACTTCTCAAGAGAGACGTACTAGAATTTTCCATTGCTTACTACTGAAGCCGAGACTTTCCTAAGGGGTCCAACATTTTTTCCATGGAGGCTCAGCCACAGCCCCCTTGCCTAACGCAGACTACGGGTCGACTTTACAGCATTGAGTTAACTTCTACATATTGAGTCACAATATGATTGGGCTCAGAGTTGCACGCTACCCGTCTGTAAACGCATGCCGGGTAATAAAATTTTGCTGCTCTGAGAGTTGGATTCAGTTCAATACGGCTTTTAACCGCAAAAATTCAAAATGTCCGTATGTATATATCGGAACTGCAGACGCGGGTACGAGTAAGACAAATTGTTGCGCCGGTATACCCGCAGGGAAACAATTTCAAAGCGGTGCTAAAAATTTGATGATCTTTACCCACCTAAAATTTTCATAAAAACGGCAAATACCGGTTATAAATACATAGCCAGTACCCCTCACAAATAAAGCAGGTAGTTAGGGTTGGTTAAATAAATCTTTATTCACTTCTACCACTGATTGGGCTTGCTTAAAAACTACTGCTAAGTAATAATGATTTGCACTTACCTCAATTTTGTCACAAAACTGATTTGCATTCACTAACTCCCTTGATGCAGCTGATACCGGATGTGACGCTTCAATTGCGAATACTTTTGTTGCACCCATTTGTGCTGCAAAAACGGACAAAATCCCTGTACCGGAACCAATGTCAAGCACACGACGTTTGAAAATGTGCCTATACGACCGAAATATCGAACGTTGATACGCGCTGGTTCGAGCAAAATCGCTAATCTGCCAATAAAACAACAGATTCAAGAAGTATATATTAAATTTTCAAAAATTTAATCATAAAGCAAAAGGATCATCAATAGTTAGATACCAAACACCAACTACTTTGTCGCTCTGATTTCAAAAATCAAATATCTAGATTATATACTAAATTTGGAACGCCCTAAATACGCATTTTGGACAGCGTTCGAGTTGTTGTAATGACTGTTTCATATATAAACAAGAAACAGCATATATTGCAAATTAGAACATAATCTTAAAAAGTTTTGAGGAATATCTTTATCGTTGCATAGTTGTAACCACGTTGACCAGTTTCAATTAATTCCCTAAAATTGCAACGATTTGAAACCGTATTGTGAAATAAGTGTAGCACATATTACAAGTTGCTGCGATTGACTGTGACCGTCGACGCAGTTAGCACGCGTACAAATTTAGCTAAATTTCTGTCCCATGTTACCTATAGGGACCTGTTTAAATCTAAGACTAAGCATAAGTCCAGACATAATCCTAAACCTGCGCCTAAAAGCCTGAACTTCCCAGGCTCTACATTCCCAAGCTTCAGCGCCTCCCATCCGGCAGGCCCGTATTCTGAACTTTTGCTAAATTTAGCACAAAATCATCACCGCAATCGACAACTTAGCGTAAAATAAAGCCTCAACTTTATCAACATTTCAACGCGTACCTCCAGCTACTGAAAACGCTCAGCGTTGTTGCAACGTTGAACCAAAACATTAAACTCAATTCCTTCATACCATTGTGAAATGGCAATCCAAATGATTATAACTGTTGAAATATTGCTTGTTATAGTCCGCATCGTTTTCCTTGTATGCTTTTTTCGTAACGCAAGTATCTTCTATTTCACATAATTTTCTTTTCATCGCCATGTATATGTGCTAACGCTTACACACAGTTTTGATATCAAATTACAACTGGTATGTTTAAGTAAAGACTGAAACGCTGCATGGAATACTATTAAAACGATAAAAGTTCACATTTGCACGTCATGGTCAAACTCGCCAATGTAAAGAACAGGGGCGGAACAGTATTATAAGTATATTCCTAAGCCTACGCGTAAGAATCAGCATATTCCTAAGCCTAAGCCAGGCAAAAATTAGTTTAAACCTGAAGCTTACTGTATTCTAGTTGCACAGAAACGTTCCGCCCCTGATCTTTACACGGGTCGTCAAACTTAACCATTCATAACGTAATTTTACAACAGCTTTATATAATTTTTAATGACCTCCCGTCTGTCAGCACTGGCAAAACTAACTCTTTATAAAAAATCAAAGAACAAACAAAAAATTCTAGGTATATTTATTGCTTTAAAATTTAAATTTTACACTGAAAGACTGAAATTTTACACTAAAAACTTAGAAATTAATTTTGATTCGACAGAATGAAAATTCCAGTTTTACTTGATTGGAAAAATGTTTGGCTTATAGAATTGTATTGTATTTTGTCGAAAAAACTTTATCGTCAATTTGTTATAAACCGCGGGAGTGGAAAGTAACTTTTAAAATACCGACTATCAGGTACAGTTGGCTAATCGCAAATCGATTTAAAAATCCCACTTGAAAGATGTATACTCTAGCAGCGTTTGCTTATAAATTTCGCTGCGTCCGATATTGCTTCTATATACTCTTAAAAAGTTAAACTTAAATTATAGCTTGACTAAACTAGATTATTAGTTTAAGTGAAACTTATGGCTGGACGCTACGTACTACTAAACTTGAATTGTAAGATTAACTTACACTAACATATATTTAAGTTTAACAGGCCCATTTAAAGATCAGGGGCGGAACGCTTTTCTGCGGGACTAGAAAACAGTAAGCTTAAGCTTTAGACTAATTTTTTGCTTCGCTTAGGCTTTAGACTTAGGAATATGTTCATTCTTACGTTTAGGTTTAGGCTTAGCAATATGCTTATAATACTGTTCCGCCCCTGGTCTTTACATTGGCCGTTTAACACACGTTTAAGTTAAAATTATTTTTAGTTTAATAGCAAGCGCAGTCCAGAAATCATGAGTATCTAAGAATGAATTCGTTAAGTTTAGCTGAAACTAAAAATAAATAAAATTTTAAGTGAGTTTAAGCGTAAGCCTACCTGTTAGTTTAGTTAATTCAGAAAGTCAGTGTTATGCTGCTGGACAAGCTCAAGCGGTAATCAAGTTGGTCCAAACTTTTACAAAATATGATTAGTGCAATCATTTGCGCTTGGTTCAACCAAACTTCGCCGGTTAATTACAGGGCCGGAGCAGTCACCCCCATACCCCCATTTGGGTGGGGGCCCACTCTTAAAGGGGCCCCACCCTAACCGGTTGAAACGAAAACCGCCTAAGTTTTAAAACGCGTCTTGCTTCTTGCTCGGTTCGCTCGCGAGTGGGGGGGCCCCAGCCTAGAATTTGAGCCGAGCAGCCACCCCTGCCTGCTCCGGCACTGGTTAAATGTCTGCCATAACGTGTATTTGTACTTTCAGCTTGGTATGCCTAGGGGGTGATTTCTTCATGGGTGATAATTGGCGGCTCTTCGCCGAAGTTCGGACCAACTGGTCAAACACATCTAAATCCTATTTTCTGCAATTATAGTTCAATATTATGTCACTCACACATTACCATACTAGCACTCGGCACACGAAATGTCCCCTCCCAAAAGAAATTCAATAGCTTGTCCGGCTTATGTTTTATCGAAACCCTTCATTTTCCAATAGTATCACCGCCATTCGCGGAAATCATGGAGTTTCACGGAAACTCTATCCGGACAAAACTGTTTTGCAGTGACACTGTCTAGGACATTGAAATGTTAGAAAAACAGTGTAGTGGACAATATTTTTATATGATAGACACATTAGGGACACCTTAGCGGGGAAATTCAAATTTTGACGGGAAAATTCAAATTTTGGCGGGAAATTCGAATTTTGGCGGGAAATTCAAATTTTGACAGGCAAATTCAAATTTTGGCGGGAAATTCGAATTTTGGCGGGAAAATTCAAATTTAGGCGGGAAACTTCAAATTTTGGCGGGAAATTCAAGTTTTGGTAGGAAAATTCAAATTTTGGCGGGAAATTCAAATTTTGGCGGGAAAATTCAAATTTTGGCGCGAAATTCAAACTTTCGCGGCAAAATTCAAATTTTGGCGGCAAATTCAAATTTAGGCGGGGAAATTCAAATTTCGGTGGCAAATTCAAATTTTGGCCGGAAAATTCAAATTTTGGCGGCAAATTCAAATTTTGGCGGGAAAAATCAATTTTTGGTATTAAATTCAAATTTTGGCGGGAAAATTCAAATTTTAGCACAAAATTCAAATTTTGGCGGCAAAATTCAAATTTTGGCGACAAAATTCAAATTTTGGCGGGAAAATTCAAATTTTGGCGGGAAATTCAAAATTACGCAGTAAATCAATTACCTTATTTAGCACTTTCCGGCGACACCTTTTAGACTGTAACGAAGTCCGACAATTTACGCAACTCTATATTTAATATTAACATAATGCGCAAACAGTATACAAAATGTCCGTCAACGCAATAAACTCTATGCGGACATTTTTTATTTAGAGATAAAATTTCCGCACACAGTTACGCAATAACAGTATAGCTAGCCTTTTTAAAACAGTATAGGGGGACGATGGATGTGCTGAGTGAACGTATGGTAACGTGTGAGCGACATTATCTCTGGTTTCTTCTGAACTTCGTTTGCTATGACACTATCATGGAGTACTGCGCCGCCCCATACCATATTTCGATTCCTTTAAGACCGCACAATACAATCTAGCCCGTTTACTGAAATTTAAAGATCTATTAATAATGGCTGCAACTCTTAGTAACATTGGACAATGCATTTAACTATAACTGAAGTATTACGTATAAATGCTAAAAACTTGCCTTGAAGAAACCCACAGAGTATTCAGTATATACTTGCGGTATGCAGCACCACATTCATAACCACGCGTACACCTTACAGTTTTTCATTTATTCGTACTGCACTTGTTCGAAATATAATCAAAAATATACGGTATTCACCCAAAATCTTAAAAATTTCAACGCATCCACCATTTTTTGAAATTTTAGAAAGCCCCGCGAATATTTGCACGCATTAATTGTATTTGCAGATAAACAAAATATCTTTGAAACTTTTATAACTTCAATATCCGTTTTCCGTTATTTTTATTACCCGTTTACACCCTGCAATTTAATGTTTCGTCACGGCAATTTATGAACAGCTGAGTAACATTATTGAATACATATGATTTATTATAATATCTCTCTTGCAGTAAATCAACAAAACAAATGTTTACTTTCTCGCTTTGCACAAAATCAAAATACACAAGAGATTAAAATTACATGAACATAAACGCATGCTTTATAATGTGGCATATACGAGATAAAATTACCTGCGAATACAATTAATACGGAATGCAAAAAGTAAACACCCAAAAATCCCATCACCATTTAATTTGAAACGAAACAACGCTTAGGCATAATTAAAACTCAGTGTTCCATAAAAAATTTGGCGAACAAGTTAGGTCCTTGTATCAACTGTAGTGAACCGAATAAGAGGGGGGCTGATATTTATGTGGTCTCGCCAAAAGGGTACCACCACTGTTATTGGTTTCTGACTGTTATTTATTTCTAACCCGCCATTCGTTACTGATATTATCCGATGAGCGATAATTCAAGGTTATATATACTTAAACTACTTTCAAAACTTCTGCTTGCTTTAATGTTTCCAACTCAACTTTATTTGGGCATGGAGTCATTTATGCACTAAAATTAGAGAATTCACATGTAAGGACACTAATTAGGGTTTACGGACTCTATCCGCTTACAGACTCTTATTAGGGATACGGACTCTCCTATTGCTTGGACTCAAAACAGGGACCCATCTTAGTCGGATCACTACAGTACGTATGAACGGGTAACAAAAATACCGAAAAACAATAGAAATTGGCCAAAAACAACTAAAGACTTGTATAGAAAATTCCCATTCTATAAGAAAAATATACAAATTCGCAAAACTTTACAGTATTTTCGTACTATTCGTTTTCAACTCAAATAGCCGGAGCTTTATTAACAAAATAAATTTAAAGTATCGTACACAGTCCCAACTAAACCGCCAATGTCACCATAGTTGTTCTTCACACGTCATACCGAATACTGAGAACAAGCACATTATATGCAAATTTCAACATCACTACGAAAAATACCCTACGTCCGTTGTATAGCTAAAACCCACAGTATCAACCAGCACATATTCGCTGCATTCTCATTTAAAATAGATTTATTAAAATACACAATGTATTATGCAAACTTATACCAAAAACTTCAGATCTTATAAAATGATATACAGACACATTTCAGATCTTTAAATATCAATTACAAAACGCTGCGAAACAAACTCCTCGATTGCACAATAGAATCAACTGCGCCTGAAAGCTAAAAATGCTAATACCCATTACAGATGTCGCACGCTACATCACATTCAACTTTACTACCATTATTATTTGCACCAAACACATGACCTCGTCTTAACGAAAATCAATCCTTTTGCCCCATTTTCGGCTAAAACAATATTTTGAAGTCAATTTCGTACGAACCGTTTCACAAAACGAACTTGTAATATAGTAATAGGTTATTTGAGCGCATTAATACCATTATCACCGCAACAGGTTGACGCTCGAGTCTTAAAATACATCACGTCCCGTAGGCAATCTGATCCAAACAAAGTCCGTCATAATTGGTGAGTCAAACGCCTTGGACGTTACGTTCCCCACTAATCTTCCTGATTCACGATTGACTAGACAGAAACTATTAAAGCACAATTTAACGACTAAAATAGAACATGATCATAAACACGGTTGATACTGTTACTGCACTACGATATACATAAAATCAATTTGTGTATATTCCTTTAATAGCTTCCTCAAACCACAATAACAATAGTACAACAACTGTGTTGTTCCTTGTTGCTTAAAGTATGCACTCGTACAAGGAACAGAATTTTCAACTGGGTATAGAGAGTCCAACACCAGTAGGTGATAAGCGTTAAATTGGGTAATTTACATCAACTACAAACGTCAAATTCACTACATATCACACACACCATCATTCTTATCCGTCACAATACGAATCGTTGACAAGGTACTAGATAGATAGATATCCGTTGATAGAGACCTCGACGTGTTTGGACGCCATTGGTCCGTTACACAGTCTCTGAAAACTAGGATAACTAAGTTAGAGCCTAGGTTAAAATCTTACTCACTCTGTTATAAACCTATTCAGTTTCTTTATGTTATCAATGTTATTTAGTCGATATGATCTGTAGATTCTATAACGGACCTCTTTACTTTGATACGCCATTAGAAACAGGGTGCAACCGGAGTTACAATTTACCGGAACCGGAATTTGAAAATTTTACCGCAACCGGAAAGTGAAAAATACATTTCACCAAAAATTTCATTTTAATCTTATTTTTTTGCTCTATTATTTGTGAAATAACCCTAGTCGAACATAGGTGTTTATTTTATTTGTTGTATCTTAGATTTTTATCATCGACTGAAGTGAAATCCACCATCAATGGCTTATATTCGGAGTACAAGTGGCTTTCAAAAGAGATTCGTAATAATTAGGAGAGTTAAGAAAACGGCCAAATTATAACACCGGAATTTTTAAATCCGGTAAAAATTTACCGGAAACGGAACAGTAACCGGAAGGTGAAAAAACGCCGGAACCGGAACAGGAATTCCGGTTGCACCCTGATTAGAAAGTATTGCAAACCAAATTGCCAACTTAAACCAACCACTCGAAGACAATTTGCATACTTTGTCAGCTGTGATAAAAATATCAAATTGGCAAAACTCTCGAATACACCACAACACCACTTGGATGGCAATCAAAAATGCATTTCATTAATTGCTAGAAATACTCTATAAATACCATACAGTATACCTGGTATCATTAACTGTAATGGTACAACTAGTAATGACGTAGCATTAGGGTACAGCTAAATAATTTATAATATATATACACATTACATATAAAAGAAATAAAAAAATATATGTAAATAAATAACAATGTCGTTGTAAACTAAAACAAGGGCACACACCAACCATCATCTCTGAATCAAAATTCAAACTCACACACATATACGGTTAGTTGCCATATTTTCCCTACAATTTTTCAAAAGTCAGCCCCATTTGAAAAACTACAGATTCATCAGTCAATAAACGAATTATTATTACACAATGATCAGTGGCGTGTGCAGGGGATGGGTCCAAGCGGCCCGGACCCACCACTGGTCATAAGATCGAAATTAACCTGAAGCTTAGTGCACTATACTAAATGCAGAAATAGCAATTATTATAATATGTTTGATTATGACATTTGACTCACCATCTATGTAACTTACCTACATAGCGCTTATAAATGGAAATGTATTTTTTTGCGTTAAACCCGCTGTTACGATCTCCCCGGACCCACCCCTGCCATTTTTTCTGCACACGCAGCTGATGATAACACAACAGCACAGCCGCTGTTTAACTGTCAGCAACGTCTTACATTATACCGCTTAAATAATTATGATCAAACCATTTTCACGGTTTGGTTACCTTTTTTGAGCAATATATATCAATATATCCATTATGTAGATTTTATAACTAGGTTTACTCAACCGTAGTTCAGATCTCGTTGCAAAATTTTGACTAAAAACAATATACATTGTATACATAAAAACAAAACCATCACATTATACCAAACAACACACAAAAACACAAATTCGAAACGGCAACTAATATCAACGCACCGACTCTGTTTGTACAGACATAGTGAGTGCATCGTTGTATTTAAGAGCTTTACTGAACACCAATTTATATAGCAGCAATCAGAAACCACTTCGACAAATGGGTCATTCAAATCATAACTTTTAGCGACATACCGAATAACGAGTGACAAAAAAAATATGTATTGTCTGCAGTAATTAGCAAACATCAGCGTAAGGTCACTACTATCCACCAGTAACATGACACAAAAAATCTAACATTTTCATCCAATCACAGCTCATTGAATTAAACATAATATCAGTATTGTCAACTCTACCGAGGCAGGTTGTTTTGCAATTTCTGTCCGCTGGAATTCCTGGAAAAATCTATTACTCATCGTGTTCCGGTCTGGCTTCAAAGGACGTTCCTCATTCTGTTTACGGCAAAATTTAGTTGCTGTTTGAACCCTGCTACCGAGTAACTATCTGTAATTTCGTAATATTATCGCCCCTTGTCACGTAATACTAAAAAAATTTGTTCCAATAATTCACATACAGTCACGGACAGACTTAAGAGCGCAGACACCGTCACTGCGTACACTGCGGTTGCGAGCAATCGTGATAGCATATGTGAGCGATTGTGAGTTAAACCACAGTCGGGTCGCGATCGAGGTTGTACTTAATTTTGTCCGTTACTGTACATCAAAATGTTTTCATAAAATATCAAGTTTCCACGTTCGACGTATACTTTCTGGCCAGCTAAATCAATAAATAATAACGCTACAGTCATCAGAATAACTACTAGTATGAACAGCAACTTTCTGCTGCAGAACCTAAGCCTGAGCCTAAGCCTAATTGTTGTAATAAGGGCTAATCACTACCGGCCAATAACAACGTACAAACGCACTTCTGTTTACAAAATCGGATATTAGACATTGATTCTCTAGCAGCTACGCGACCAAACGTTATTGATAAACAGTTTACACATCAGACGAGACGTCCTTAAAAAATCGCCAGATCCTTCAAGGCAACGCAGTTCATTTTCACTAGATATGGGATCACGTGCTGATTGGGAATGGGAATACAGACGACAAGAATTCTCAAAGACTATTACTTAGTCAACTAGCCAAGCCTCAGTGTATCGGACGTCAATTTCTTGAATCACAGGAAGCGTTTTCTGAAAAAAAATGAAAAAAGCATTGAAGTAGTGTTCAAATTATTTAATTAAATATCAGTCTCAAATTTGCAACGCTCTACTTGCGTTTCCGAAATGCTGAATAAATGAACACAAAACGTAGCAAAAAAATACCTAACTTAGTGAAAACACATAATCCTCAATTTAAGTAAACGTAGCTGGTTTTAGCAAAAACTGCTTTGCCATAATTCGCAAGATCCCGAACTGTAAACACCGCTGAATGAGGTTTTTGTTTAGCATAATAGTATCTGCTTGAATTTCACAAGCTCAATCTCCTGTGGAAGAGGAGTCTTTGAAGAAGGTCCCCCTAGATTTAACTTGGGGCGATTTGGTGAGCGGAGAGATCTTACCCGTAGTTCCTGAAATGTTTCTGGCGACAACTGAGTGCTGTTGAGATTAAGACGTCTGAGAGCTTTTAATGCTAAAAATAACACAAACAGGTATAAAGTAGCAAATTAAAAACCTTGATTCGAAGTGAGAAATCAAAATATCATAAATCACATAGTTAAGACCCTGTGCTCGTATTCCCAAATTTGTGTAGTATTTATCACGAGTCATGTAACCGGTGATTGGTCTTGTAACTTAGGAACCAATGAGTGATGGTGTTAGAAATTTCATTCGGTTTTCGCACATAAGTTAACCTAATTCTATCTATATTTCCACACCACCAATCCGTTTGATAGAAGATGAACAACTAGCTGGTGTTAGGCGTTACACGTAGCTGAGCTGCGAATACTGCTCTTGGAAAAATATGGCGAGAAATTTTATAACCAGGGCCCATGTTCTCAAATGCGTATAGCACCTATCATCAGTTAGTGATAGGTTTTCAAACTGACGAACACATTAACTGCAGATTTCAAAATTTGTACAGAAATAGGGCAAATCAAAGCGAACAGTGTGCTAAAATTCGACCTTCACTATGCGCTGGTTCCAAAGTTACAGGAACTATCACAAACTGGGGGCTCAGTTTATAACAAGTACAATATACAACATCAACGCTCAAATATGTATATATGCATAGCATTCATCATAATCGATTTTTGACATCGTTTCTGGTATAAGATACATACACTTACCTGCCAACGACCGCAAACCTTTATCAGTCACTGGAGTTTCGCATAAATTCAACACTTGTAATTTGTGCAAATGCTCTGATATCAATTGGATTCCTTTGTCTGAGAACTGAAAAAGCAACAACCAACTGCAGCAGTATAGCGCCATCAGTAGTTTTTGAGATTATTTTCATCAGAACATATAATTCACACAAACAATACATACATTCGACAAAACCCGATCACATTTTCATTTCGAAATTCGAACTAGTTATTTTAAATTTCAGTCGGTTTTTAAAAATGTTAAACCCCCAACTTCGCACAAAAAACACGCCCTGAAAAACATTAGATATCTGCAACCAGTAGTTCGAAAGATACAAAACCAAATATAAAAAAACAGTAAACACGAAAAACTATACTGCAAAGACTACTCCATACATAGGTCACGTACCTGAGTTGACCAGAGATTCAAATATTTTAAAGACGGCAGCTTAATGAGACATTCAGCGCAGGCGCTGGTTACATTGGTGAATGCGAGACTCAGCCATTCAAGATTTCCAAACGATCCAGTGCTCAGCAACAACGCGAGATCTTGATCCTAAAACAACCAACTTTTGCCTACCTTCTCACTTAAAGCGCACTATTTATGAGAGCAACTTGGCACAAACTGTGTACGATAAATAAAACACAATGCAGAGCGTGTAAAATTTACTGCGCGTACACTCAGCGTCGACCTCCCACCGGCGGAGCGGTAATGGTAAACGCCTCGCACGGAAGGCCGGGTTCGAATCTAAACTCAAATGGAAATATTCATGTCATAAAGGATTGAAGGTTTGAACATGCGATTTCACAGACTGACTTGTGCAGGTGAGAACTTATATCCACGGCTGCTGTACTGGGATAGGTGGTCTCGATTAAAAACCGAGACCTGACAACCGAGACCGGCCAAGAAAAGTCTCGGTCTTGTGTTTTTAGGTTTTGTACCTTCGTTGTGTTTTTCAGAATAGTTGCTCGTAATTATTGCGTAACTATGAAATGTCATATCTTCAACAATACAGTCATACATTTACTGAATCCTAGACTTCTGGTCTCAGTTTCAAACCGCCGAGACTCAAAGAAGAGAGACCGAGACCAGCCAAATGCCAAGACTTGAAGACACCGAGACTCCCATCCCTGTTACTGTAATTCACCTGCTTGTGAAAACCGATCAGTAATATGTGATGTACATCATAGCACTAGAAAGCAAAATCCAGACGAAACTGAACGATAATCGGGCGTGTAAATCAATTTGGTCACGTATTGATAACCTAATAAAGGCTCGCATTCCCAAATTAACATTGTATTAAATGAAAAACAACACTCAAACTTACTGTTGATTTAAAAGGCAAAGTCAGCTTTCGTGGGCCACCTTTTTGTTGCTGAAATATAGAACAGCGTAATAAAAACTACACTGCACATTACGCACTAAGAAACATATGGCAAAATGAACTTTTCTCAAAAGAATATATTTGACTCTATCAGTTTCTGGTACAAATTTCATTCGCGACTGGTAACTGCAGATATTAGCAAATAATTTTTCCAAGCTTAACAATTTGAATTAGAGCCAATGTAGCAAATAGCATCTAATCGAGGAAGCAGCAACGGTTTTTAATAACTGTTTGGACTGGCACCAAAACAACCCCCATAGAAATGTTTATAGAACGCGACTGCGTCTTTCAAAAGTCCTAGCTACACCCATGGTTCTGACCAACGGACGGAAAACAACGAACTCCAGAGGCGGTATGTTTTGCATACGGCAGATTTTTATACGCAAAAAATAGAATAACTACAAAATTCATATCTGAGTCACAGAAAGAACAATGTCCACCCGTCCTTCCCAATAAAATTCCTAGTTATGCCAGTGCGAAGCTCAACTAAAAACAAAACGCTCTACAATTACACAACCACTTCTTACCAGTTCACGCAAAGCGATTTCGCGATCACACAACTGTGCGTAATGTTTTTGACCAGAAGGTGTCGACTGTAACGCAGCAGTCATCATCATTTTGACGTCTTCGCCTCCTTCGATCAAATTCATTTCGAGCATGTACGATATGGCCTAATAGTTACAAACAAACCAATGTTTAAGCAAGAAAACTAAAGTTGAATATAGAATGAAAAAATATTTACATTAACTATTTCACAAGTAACGGACAGCGGCGGGGCTTTCAAAGCCTTACTTACGTGAATGATTACATAGCCAGGTACACAGCCACTGCCACAACGTACGACGCAGTGAACATGCTAATTTAATAGTTTTCATTATCCATCCTCCGTACGACTACAATAGTATTAAATAAGATCGACAGTAGTTGACGATGGACTCTTTGGACACGAGTGTACAACTTTCCAGAATTCGAGCAGCATAACAAGTACCACTGCGGTGCGTCACGTTTTGCCCATACCCACTTTTATTTGGGTGATTGGTTAGGTAATAAAGACGCGTAAAAATAAAAATGAAACACGACACAAGCTTAGCTCCCGTTATAAAACGACTGTCGTTTTACCATACTGTTTTCAATGTTTTTTTCTACGTTTTTATGGTTTCATACACCACAAAATGAAGGGTATGCCAAAAACACAACAGGTGCAGCGAAGGGCACATTCGTTTCTACAAAGAATGTACCAAGTTGCACATGATTGCTGAAGTATGCATTGTCCACTCTTGATAATATCCGCCACATCACCCAGCCAGCACCAACTATAAGCCTGGAAAGCCGAAAGAAGACATCTTAAAATAAATCTCTCGTTTCCGCAGTAAATATGCCATTTACAAACTAGATTTTTATCTTTCATAAAAACATAATTTTCGCTAAAAATACAAACTTACTAAAAGGGCAGATTCAGTTTCGCGCAAGGCGAGTAACTGTAGCGGCCCAAGCATGGAATTGAGTGAAATAAGAAATTTTTTGCGCTTGCAACAACACAGCAACAATGTTTTGAGCTAAAAACAAGCAATATTAAATTAGAAATCATATTCCATTAACAAGCAATCGCGATTGCATTTAATTCTGTCTGAGGTTTGAGTTTGAACACAATTGAATTTTGCTACAGAACATTGCCAAGCTATGATATTTTTGGTTAAAACTGAGCTATAAGCTGATATTTTCGTATTTTAAATCAAACCTTTCAGCGTACAAAACCTAAAAATGAAGATTTTTGCTGAAAAACACAGTACAACCCAAAATCCACTATTGCGTATAGCCTGCTAGAACCCTTGTCGTTTAACGTTCCCTGCTCACCATAGTCGCGTACAGTTCCCCTTCGTCAGTGCATGATTTGCCACCAGGACAAAAGTGATGAAACCATCCTTGTCGACCCTCGCGAACACCAAGAACGCTACAATGTGCAGCGCACCGTGGATCGGTTGCAATCCGCTGTAGAACTCCAGCAAAGACTGTAGCAAACGTTGGATGTTCCAGGGCGCTAAAAGCCAAAAACAGAAATATAATATTATTGTCAATAAGACTGACATCGAGCAATACATTGTTTGCCAACAGCCACACAACTATTTGTAACATACGTAGCTACATGTTATCTTTCACGCAAAACGACATTGCCTGGCTTCACCCTCGTCCTATTTTGTGGGGCTCTCCCCCACGTTGAACACGGTGTTTCCTGAAGTGTAGGATGGCGATCCCCTCACACAGTTTTAACTTGACGAAACTTCTATGTTATATATGCTTGTGCTAACTATCACGATACAATATTCTTTTCTGACATCATGTAACTGCTTATCGACAGATAAATGCTCCAAGAAATAATGCATTCAATTTTTCGGGTCGTAAAACTTTAAATTATACATTACTTAGAGACAACGTAACCGCTTACTTTTCCGGAAACGGTATTGGCTGCAGAATATTTGACAACTGCAAACGCCAATCATCGTACTCTGATCTAAAATATCAACACAAGAATAAATAATAAACATGAAAAATAAATAAACAAAAACGAACAAAACAATTTAAGAGACTTCGCTTCAAAAAATAGTTTTACAACACACGACACCAGCGACCCAAACCAATATAAAATAGCCGCTTACATAACGTCGAACACAGTTACAAAGCACTCCAAATGATGACCTTCTTCCGAATCAGGCGAGATCGGCTCTTCTTCCCTACGATAAGAAAACAAATATGAAATTCACACTATGCTACCAAAATTATTCAAGACATTTCATAAACCTATAAAATAAGATTTTGCGTGGATTTTCAGGCCATCGCTTAAAAAGTGTGTTGTTTTGTTAAGAAATGAATATAACTGGTCTTTTATTACACTGACTGAAGCGGCCTTATTGGGTCCAAATAAGCTCCCTGATGTTCGCTCAGGTGCCCCCGGTAGTTACTTGGCTAAGACCCGCCTATAAATGTGAAGGAAACAGTGTAAAAGAGTGCTCACTTGTGTTCATCGAACAAATTGCGAACAGCTGATAACGCAGCAGACAACAAGTTTGACAAAACGCGTGGATGAGGGCAGACACTTGCAGGTCCATGAGCACTGAAATATGATATCATTTTTTTCATAGAAACAAATACCACGTGACTGCAACACTTTTATGGCGTCAAACAAATCTGTGCATTTATTGCTCACACATTGTAACTGCTGTGACGATAATCATCGGAACAGATAAATTTTCAAACAAGCAAGCTACGGTATGCCCTGATTGGAAAACTCATACTGCCGTTTGAACGCCCAGCTGCATGTCTTTTCAGAATTTCTAACGTGAAACGGAGGTTTAACTATAACAGTCTATTTCCAAAAGTCACCCAAAAAGACACAAACTTCATAATAATTATGACTGTGGGTACCTTCGGGCAAACTTTTTCACTTTCGTCAATCCATTGTTTTGAGAATTCAATGCAACCAAAAAATCTTGAATAAAACAACGCATATTCGGATATTTGCCAAAGTCCTAAAATCACAAGTAAAACTGTACATAGAAAGTAAATACTAATCCAATCAATTACCTAAACAAAATCACTGCCTTAAAAGAAACTAGACTGTGATATGAAACACTAACTAAGACAAAAACAGTAAAGTAAAACTTGGCCTCAAAAATGAATAAATTAGACATCAGTGTCGAATAGGAGTCATGCCAAGCAAGCTGCCAGCAGAGTCGTTTACAAATGCAGTAAACATTGCAACGTAGGACAAAAATCAACAGAAATTTTAACAGTTTAAATATATATGTATATATATGAAACATCTTACCTAATTCAAAAATGAACAAATTGGGCACAGACACTTTGCATCGGGTTCAAAAAAGAAACACCAACGAGCATTTTAGAGACCTGGCTGAACGGAATAGTGCCCACAAACCAAAGCGAAAATAAACATTATGATAGACTCCATTAAGCCCAACGTAAAACGTACCATATTTCGTTTCAGCACCTGATGAGCAATTTTGCCGAATTCATCTTCAATCACAGTCGAACGGGGATATGCGCAACAGTACTACAAAAGCAGTAGTATGAAAATCTATACATTCGTACTTACTTTTGATCGTATTCTCAAATGTGCCTAGCAACTAATTAGCACTGTGTTATATTTTGTAACTTATATAAGAGCCACATTCGAATTAAATGAGATACATCTACGTATATTGAGAGGTCACAAAATGAAATAGTTCGGCTGTTTGAAGGCCTATTATTGCAACTACTAACTAGTAATTGGTTAAAAGGGGATACATACATAATTGAGTATACGGCTCTAGGACTTCAATTTTAAAATGGTACTGGCGCAAAATCACACGACGTTGTCACTGTGTTGACATAAGGTTATAAAGATTACCTCCACTAACTAAATCCGTGAATTTAACCACAGAGCGGTATGTTGGCGGCAGCAAATAATTTTCGAATTCCTGCGTTAAACAAATACGTTACCTTTGAGAAAACACTTGATAAACTATCGGTCGGACACACATCCAAAAGCAATGGCACTGCGATAATGATTGCCTGATCAAGGACATTTGGCGAAAATTCACAGTCTAACATCTGAAACAACGACCAGAACTTGCCAACATTTGATACCTTGTAATTTGCCAATACAGAGCATCATGAAGTGTGGTTAATCCAGAATATTCCAGTGTAGGGATATCGTTCTTATTTATCCAACTACAGACCAAATATTTCGTTTTTAAATTACAAATTTTTTGAGCATCCAAAATATTTTTGGATCAATTTCAATGCGAGTCAAATTTCCAAATATTAAATTTCAGCGAAATTTTTTCTCTTCTGCCTACCCATCGAGTTCATAAATTATTAGCTATGTATAATAACAAAAATAACATTTTGATTACTTGGCGTAAAACTTTCGCAATAAGCTCCAACGGTTCGTTGAGTATCATTTCATCTTGCAACGTTGTCGAACGTGCAAGATCGACTAGACTCTGAAAAAATAAAAACCATGCCGACATCTATTGGGTTGAAGTATACGATTGCAGCTGTTAAAATCATCATCGTTGCGCCAACAGAATTTATGAGAATTTTTATTACAAATTAATCTCAGCAAAATTTTAAAACACTTTTACACAGATTTAAATTTACCAACGTACCACACTACCGAAATTTGTATGGTACAAAATGTACCACCGCGCGTTGCATTTTTGGTCGACCCCCTTGTTTAGAGGGGGGTCGCTATCACATGAATACCCCTAAATTAAACTATAAGGGGAGCATGTTTAACGCCGCATACATGAAGTGCCATGCTTCACACCGGTTGTACCCACCCTCTAAATAAAGGGGGGTTTGCCAAAAACGCAACGCGAGCCGGCTACATTCTTTTCTACACAGAATGTGCCCAATTGTACACTCTTGTTCAATAGCGATTATCGACTCTTGGTAAAACCCACTTATGCCACACAAGTGATGTTTAAAGACGTATATAATTTTCAAAAATCACTAACTCACAAATTTCAAAAATGATTTGTCTACGTGAGACGCGGCTAATTTTTGATTTGCAAACTTTGCAATTGCGATAAAATCAAATCTTGTGTTAAATAAACGCAATAACGTAGACACACACAGTAACACTGGAAATGGCTTAGTAGTGCCTATGTAACAAACTGTATTTTACCAACAAGACAATAAACATTAAAATTGTGTACCTTTAACTCTCGAAGGATCACATTAGATCGTTCAATATTTTCGAATATCCTTCGATAACGAAACATGTGTCTCTGAAAATAAACTACAAAACGGTATACAACGAACGAACTTGAATCTGAACACAAATATTATGTACTTCGATATTAAACAAAACATACACTGAAATGCATAATTTTACCAATCAACAATGCACACATAATGACCATGTTTCGAAGGCAACACTTGCTAACTACTAGAGTGTGCATTCCCAAGCAGTTAACTACTGACTTATCACCGCAATGACCAGGGTGCAACCGGAATTCCGGTTCCGGTTCCGGCATTTTTTCACCTTCCGGTTCCGGTAAATTTTTACCGGATTTAAAAATTCCGGTGTTATAATTTGGCCGTTTAAGAATCTCTTTTGAAAGCCACTTGTACTCAGAATATAAGCCGTTGATGGTGGATTTCACTTCAGTCGACGACGAAAATCTAAAATACAACAAATAAAATAAATACCTGTGTTCGACTAAGGTTGTTTCACGAATAATAGAGCAAAAAATACGATTAAAATGAAATTTTTGGTGAAATGCATTTTTCATTTTCCGGTTCCGGTTCCGGTAAAATTTTCAAATTCCGGTTCCGGTTCCGGTAAATTGTAATTCCGGTTGCACCCTGGCAATGACACGATTTTGATTGATTCAAGAGCTATATGACCTATCTGCAAAAAGTACGGTATACAGGAACAGAGAGGATTGGCGCCGGGGTAAAAAAACCAAAATCAAGGCTGAAGACAGCGACCAGCAACCCGACAACTCGAGCCTCTCAGTATCGATTGTCGAGTTTAACAATTTTGTTAATTTCTTGTTTCGCTGTGCCAAGCGTTTGTAGCTTAGCAGCTATTGGTTTCAGTCTAAAGAGTAGGTAATTTGATAGCTAGTTTTCGCTAAGAAAAGTATTTTTGTTGCTGACAAAATCATTTCTCAAACATAACGTTGACTGTAAAAGTCAGCGAGAACTGTGTCCAAATTACGGATGATCGGTGTTTACGTATAGAAAACTGTTTGGTACTCTGGCCCATGTGTAAAGATCAGGGGCGGAACGTTTTTTCTGTGAGACTGCAATAGTATACGCTTCTGACCGCTTAAGTGTAGTTCGGATCGCATGTATCAAATAGTGGCTAAGGTGCTGTGCATTATTAATTTCACTGCACTGACAACCGATGGAGCCATACCAAATTTCTGTTATAGAAAATGTAAGTCCAGAATCAGAAGGGTTATTTTGCCAGAAATCGCACCTACCTTCCACTGCAAAGACAAGTACCATTGCGTCCGGACGTAATAATGATTCGTCTAAAATTAAACTAACAATAAACAATTTTAAATGCTTAGGGTTACGGTACAAAAGTTATGGCCCTTGAAATTGTAGTAGAAATACGTACAGATTGGAAGAGAAAGTATCTATCATTCACATGATCGCAAATTGTAAACTGTACCAGATTTATTCGTTACACAAATTTGGTTGGCAATTGTAAGTATTTTATATAGTGAAAGTTGAAGTTAAAAGGCCATAACTTTTGAACCGGGGGCCCTGCAATCTTAAAAACGATACCGCTGAACTCAGCTCGCCGAAATCTATAAAACTGTTTTTCATTATATTCCTAAGGTGGTCCATATTCCGTTCCTCCGCCGTTGGATTCTTCTTGTTAGGTTTATATCGGATATCGGAATCTCGATACAGATGTCAGTTTTTTTTGCCGGATATCAATCCAACTGCATACACATTTTTAGCGCAGACTCAATACTTGTTTTTAATTCATTTTTGATCCAACAAAGTCAAATTAAACAGATATACATTCTAATTGATGTACATGGCAAGTATTGGACTACACTTACATAAAAATTATTGGAAATAGTGGTCAGGCATTTATAACATCTGGTCACACTATAGTACTTATATATACATATATACCAGGGTGCAACCGGAATTACAATTTACCGGAACCGGAATTTGAAAATTTTACCGGAACCGGAAAGTGAAAAATGCATTTCACCAAAAATTTCATTTTAATCTTATTTTTTGCTCTATTATTTGTGAAATAACCTTAGTCGAACATAGATATTTATTTTATTTGTTGTATTTTAGATTTTCGTCGTCGACTGAAGTAAAATCCACCATCAATGGCTTATATTCGGAATACAAGTGGCTTTCTAAAGAGATTCTTAAAGATTAGCAAAGTTAAAAAAACGGCCAAATTATAACACCGGAATTTTTAAATCCGGTAAAAATTTACCGGAACCGGAACCGGAAGGTGAAAAAATGCCGGAACCGGAACCGGAATTCCGGTTGCACCCTGATATATACATATATATACATACATATATACATATATACATACATACATAGATATATACATACATATATATGTATATATATTATAATATATGTATATATGTATATATAATATATAACGCATTAACAATAACTCCACAACATGGGATGGGAGTATCAACAGAATGTCGCGTCACGCGATATGATAACAACGGTACCGTACTCACTCCCAAGTACATGCTTACGCAAAAGGTACACAATATGCGTGTACATATGCTATACACCTTTATTTATGCACATAAAACAATTTCATTAACCACGATTTGGTTTAATAATTAATCATTGCTTCAAGTATCGCCTTCAACGCAGCAAAATCCAGGCATTTGCTTAAAGGTTATATTAATCTATTAGTACATATATAACTTCCATGAACTGGCACAACCAATTCACACCAAGTTCGTCAAGACGACTTAGATCGTAACATTAGTCTGCTGCCTGACGTCAATAAAGCTTAATTCGTTTTGTCTACAAGCACACATATATAATGATTCCCAGCATATAACAGATTATACATACATACATATTGAATAAACTAACAACCAGATACGTATATATACTCAAATTAGGGCAAAAGCACACGTAGAACTACTAATCAATATATATATATATATATATATATATAAATATATATGAATATATACATATATAAATATATAGTTATATAGTTATATATTTATATATAAATAAATAAATATATATACTCAAATTAGTGCAAAAGCACACGTAGAACGACTAAACATCCATTAGCCATCAAGCAAACACGCCGCCTATATCATAGTCACGGATGAGAGCCTTAAGTAATAAAAGACTGAAGCTAAGATTGGAAACCAAGCGTTGAATTTCCTCATATTTTTTCTCAAAATCGCCAGCCCGTAATCAGAGGGTGTGGCAAAACGCAAAGATGTGCGGTTTCGGTCAAAAACCGAGACAGACTAAAATTGTTTTGCCGCCTCCGAGCTCTTGCCTGAGGCCAGTTTCGTATCTTGATAAAAGACTGAAGCTAAGATTGGAAACCAAGCGTTGAATTTCCTCATATTCTTCTCAAAATCGCCAGCCCGTAATCAGAGGGTGTGGCAAAACGCAAAGACGTGCGGTCTCGGTCAAAAACCGAGACAGACTAAAATTGTTTTGCCGCCTCCGAGCTCTTGCCTGAGGCCAGTTTCGTATCTTGATAAAAGACTGAAGCTAACATTGGAAACCAAGCGTTGAATTTCCTCATATTTCTTCTCAAAATCGCCAGCCCGTAATCAGAGGGTGTGGCAAAACGCAAAGATGTGCGGTTTCGGTCAAAAACCGAGACAGACTAAAATTGTTTTGCCGCCTCCGAGCTCTTGCCTGAGGCCAGTTTCGTATCTTGATAAAAGACTGAAGCTAACATTGGAAACCAAGCGTTGAATTTCCTCATATTTCTTCTCAAAATCGCCAGCCCGTAATCAGAGGGTGTGGCAAAACGCAAAGATGAGCGGTCTCGGTCAAAAACCGAGACAGACTAAAATTCTTTTGCCGCCTCCGAGCTCTTGCCTGAGGCCAGTTTCGTATCTTGATAAAAGACTGAAGCTAAGATTGGAAACCAAGCGTTGAATTTCCTCATATTTTTTCTCAAAATCGCCAGCCCGTAATCAGAGGGTGTGGCAAAACGCAAAGATGTGCGGTCTCGGTCAAAAACCGAGACAGACTAAAATTGTTTTGCCGCCTCCGAGCTCTTGCCTGAGGCCAGTTTCGTATCTTGAATCGTTAGCATAGATCTCATTTGGAAACATATTTATGTATATATCATTAACAGGGCGCAACCCTAATACGCAAAACCGGAACCGGGACCAAAAACGGAGAAAAGACACCGGAAATATAAATGTTAGCGCAACTGTACTTGAAATATTACTCCAATACTTGCGACTGTGTTCAGTAATTTGTCTTCAAAAACATGTACATGCTAACGTTTACTGCTTAATTTCACGCCTAAATCGCCAACCTGCACATGTTACGTACTGTGAACTGTTTAGATTTGGCCACCGTCGTGCGTCTACTACGTAACTGTAGTTAAAACCTAACAAATTCGTCAACATTTCCGACTCGTACTTTTTGAAACTCAAAACAATCAACTCCGACAATAAATATTTGTATCGTAAAGCCAGGCGAAAAAAATACCGGATTCATTACCGGAACCGGATAGTGAAAAATACTGTTTTTTTTACCGGAACTGAAATTCCGGGCGCGGCCTGATCATAAGATCGCTATGGGTCTGGATGGGTACACATAAATATCTATACAACAGTTATGGCAGTCTCGGTACTTGGCAGGTAACAGTCTCGCTTTTTTTGAGTCTCGGTGGTTTGGAACTGAGACCATTAGTCGAGGATTCAGCAAATGTATAATTGTATCGTTGAAGTAAGTAATGGCTGATGAATAACATTTTTCTGTGAGGGTATAACACTTCATAGTTACGCAATAATTACGAGCTGATATTGTGAAAAAACACAAAAAACTATAAAAAACACAAAAAACTATAAAAAAGACAAACTGTAAAAACACAAAAAACTATAAAAACACAAAAAAACCTACGAAACAAGCATTAGAATTAATTTATTTTGAAAATTTAAATTTGTTTCGGTGATAACCAAAAATTGACCGAGACTTTTTGTGCCGGTCTCGATAGTCAGGTCTCGGTCTCAGTTGCTACGCGAGACTGCACATCCTTGCTACACAATACATCTCAAGCTATTAATCACTCTGAAAATGGGAGCCCGGCAAAAATCAATGCTCCAGGCCAGTTTTGATATATACACATATATACGCACGTATCTTTGACAAATACCGCCCCGCCGGCACTACTATACGTATATACTTGGAATATCTTCATTGCGCAACTTCACAGTCAACGTTATTTCTAAGAAACTCACCAAAACATTAGCTTAATTAATCGGTGTACCGCGGAGACCAACGACAAAGGGACCGCCTTAGTATATACAACGTTTGGCCCATTGTATAGAACAGGGCGGGATCGTTTTCCAGCGCGGCTGTATAATAGAGTCAGTTTAAGCTTCAGACTATCGTTCTTGTTTAGGCTTAGGCTTAGGAATATGTTTAGACTACGTTTCCGGCCCTGTTCCATACATGGGCCCAACGTTTAAACTCATAGGCTTAGGAATATGTTTATACTACGTTTCCGGCCCTGTTCCATACATGGGCCCAACGTTCAAACTCATAGGCTTAGGAATATGTTTATACTACGTTTCCGGCCCTGTTCCATACATGGGCCCAACGTTTAAACTCATAGGCTTAGGCATATGTTTATACTACGTTTCCGGCCCTGTTCCATACATGGGCCCAACGTTTAAACTCACAACCGAGGGTGTCTGAGTTAATACCTTAAAGATTTCGTGCTAAATCAAATAGCGAATAAAATCCGTAAACATTTGAAGATACATTTTATTCCCGTTATCAATCTTAAGACAGTATAATTTCGAATCAATACTTGAATATTGAATGCAATCTAGTTTTTGGAGCAAGTCGAGTTTCTTTGCAGTATTTTCTGATACTTTTGTAAGAAAGGGTGTGCTGATTAATCCGCATTAGTAATAATCTGCACTTATCGTGAGTATCATCGACATCGGCATTGCAAAAAATTACGATTTTTTTAAAAATAGTTTGAAAAAATTAATTGAAATGAACCGTTTTCATAAAATTATAATCGTTTATAGCGGTCAGAGTTTAAGTCTTCCCATCACGATGTAATGTAGTATGCTATCTGTTCTTTAAGCATGGTGTACTAAACTTGGAATCGGCATCGGTATCGACACCGGTAAATTTTCAAAATAACAATCGGCATCAGTATTGGCATCGGGAAAAATAGGTATCCGCACATCCCTAATTTTTGGGTTTTACTAGTTTTTTTGACTGTTTTCTTCAGGTCAGGGCGGTCTGGTCAACAGATCGCATGCACTAAACCACCACAGGTATGTAAATCATCAAAAAAGCCAATATGATACTTACGTATCTACAAGATGGAACATAAATCCCAAAAATTGCTGTCAGATTTGATTCACACTCGCCATTGTGGTTAACTGGTGTCCAAAATACTCAACATCTCAAATGTATAAAATCGTTGAACTCGGAAACTCTAATCAAATCCTCTCATGCTCAAACAGGATGTAACATTTACCTCCTCAGCTTGTTTTTTTTTGGCTGACTATCGATCCGTAGCTAATTATTTTCATCTTATATATCCTAAGATGGCTGCACAGCACACGATTCACCTTACCTCGTTTCAAACTCGCTTCACGTTGTACTGGTAGCACAAATTCCAGCGTGAGTGGTGGATCCAGGATCTCAAAATGGGGGCCAAAATTTCACAGGTAATAACCTTACTTTTGATCCACACACAAACCACGAACTATTGTCACAAAATTGCTAAGTATATAATTTTTGTCTATAATTTTTGTCGAGATGCTGTTGGGGGGCACGGCCGGGGTGGCCCCCCCATGGATCCGCCATCGAGCGTGCGATGACAACAGATATTGGAAGTTGCCAGTAGAGGTGATGATTATCTATCGCGTCGAAAAGCATAAAATTTTCAGGCACCGATTTCTAATGCCAATATAATTGTATGTTTAGAAGGCACCATCCCCTCCATCACACTACTGTTAATTTAATACAAAGCGAAAGTCCACCCCCGAGTGCTTATAATTATTACATTATCATAGGCTCGTTATTCGGCGGGGAGGTAGTAAACTGTACGTCGGGGCCACTAAACAAGAACCCCGGTTTGTATGCCATACACCGTGAGCGTTTTCGTACGACAGGTAATACGCATATAAACCGTACGAAATGAGACCGGCCCTACCCAAAGAGTTTCCACGCCTCAACATCTATCGGTTCATATATAAATATAAATATACACACACAGAAAACACACTGAATCAAACATAACGTACTATATGTGCAAAATAAATACAAACACGTAAACAATTACATACATACATGATATATATATACACCACCTAGTTTCACACGGTTAATTCAAGTGTGATTTCACAGCAAAAGCTTCTGCTTCGTATATATATAAATAAATAAATATATATACATATATACCCATATAGTGTTTGTTTTTACGGCAAACTACAGCATACATACATAGAATTCTAAATGTCAATATTAATCATGTATATGTATATATAATATATACATTGAAATATATATATAAGGGTTCCAACAGAACTAAATTTTACCTGAACAGTAATTGAATTGCTTTGTAGGAACAAGAAACAGGGTTTGAAATAATTTTCAATACCGAATTACTGTTGGACTTTTCCGAAAACCTGCCAAAACAAGACGTAAGCCAATTATCAGCAATTTCATCGTCATCAAGTTCTGCGAAAACACAACAGACACAGTTTATTAACAAAATTGAAGTAATCGGAAAAACTCTCGTGTTGAAATAATAATTTTTTAACCACAAAGTTTCCCCAATATTTAAATGATAATGGATAATTTGCCACAAAACCGTAAAAATTCCGGTTCCTACATCTTTGAATGCAGGAACAAAAACAGGAACAGGAATTTAATTTTTTTTCAGGAATTCCAGCCGGACCACGAATTTCGGCTGAACTTTCATATATATTAATTTCATATATGCATTTATGTATCTAACTAATCTAACATACGTATATATGCATGTTTCCGATACAAACTGCTACAAAGATCGACAGATACGAAATAAACACAAACAATAAACAATTATTAACAAAAACATACACATCGCTGTTGTTAGCACACGGAATCAACCTATTCATCAAGGTACCAGCCACATACCACGCACTGTGAATAGCGGAACGCTTACTATACATTAATGTTTGTATGTTTTGTTTATATTTGTTTGTGGTGCCATGTAAACACGTAAATAAATAAATAAATAAATAAAGATACCCATCCCACTTTCATGCTGGATTTATTTCAGTATGGTAAACTTCAGGTAAAATATTTGTTTCCGGCATACTTCCGCCGACATTTCAGATTGAGCTTAGAATCAAGCGTAGGCACGGGCAAATGTTCAGTAAGGATTAGGCTTAGGAAAGTGCAGCGTTTAGAATACACGTAGAAACAAGAAAACAAACCGAGTAGGCGTTCGACCCGATATATCCGGTTCCGGCGAAAACATCGATCGACATCAAGCTGAGATCCGGTATTCCACAATGCAGCATAATATAACTGCAATATTATACTATTATTTATGACTGAAATAACAATATTTCGCTGTGACCATTGTTTGAAATGACAAAAATATTGACTTGACGAGCCACGTGTATAATACTTTGACTCTTGTAAACCCAAAACTGGAACATATTTTAGCAAGCTATAACTGCAACATTACACTATTATTTATGACTGAAATAACAATATTTCGCTGTGACCATTGTTTGAAATGACAAAAATATTGACTTGAAGAGCCACCTGTATAATACTCTGACTCTTGTAAACCCAAAACTGGAACATATTTTAGCAAGCTATAACTGCAACATTATACTATTATTTATGTCTAAAATAACAATATTTCGCTGTGACCATTGTTTGAAATGACCAAAATATTGACTTGACGAGCCACGTGTATAATACTCTGACTCTAGTAAACCCAAAACTGGAACATATTTTAGCAAGCTATAACTGCAACATTATACTATTATTTATGTCTAAAATAACAATATTTCGCTGTGACCATTGTTTGAAATGACAAAAATATTAACTTGACGAGCCACGTGTATAATACTTTGACTCTTGTAAACCCAAAACTGGAACATATTTTAGCAAGCTGTATCAATATTAGCCTGATTCAGTTTAACTTTTCATTGAAATAAGTACTTAAATATCCGGATCGTTCAACTGCCGAACGGCCACGCCGGCTATTGCACTATCCGACTGCGGTATTTTTTGATATCCGGTACAATCCTGGTATGAAGTATTACCCAAATTGCAGGGTGCAACCGGAATTACAATTTACCGGAACCGGAACCGGAATTTGAAAATTTTACCGGCACCGGAACCGGAACCGGAAAATGAAAAATGCATTTCACCAAAAATTTTATTTTAATCTTATTTTTTGCTCTATTATTTGTGAAATAACCTTAGTCGAACATCGGTATTTATTTTATTTGTTGTATTTTAGATTTTCATCATCGACTGAAGTGAAATCCACCATCAATGGCTTATATTCGGAGTACAAGTGGCTTTCAAAAGAGATTCTTAAAAATTAGCAAAGTTAAGAAAACGGCCAAATTATAATACCGGAATTTTTAAATCCGGTAAAAATTTACCGGAACCGGAACCGGAAGGTGAAAAAATGCCGGAACCGGAACCGGAATTCCGGTTGCACCCTGCCAAATTGTAAACTAAGCAATACACACTAGATCAATTTTAAAACAATACGTGAGAATTTGCTCCCGTTGTCTGTAAATTTTAACACCAGTGAAAAACGCTGGATTTAATACCGGAACCGGATGCTGAAAAATTCCGCATTTTTCTACAGAAACCGGAATCCCGGTTGCATCCTGAGCTCAAAAACAAAATTCGTGGCAGGTCCACTCGATCATACCCGACTACCTTTGCGGGTGCACGTTTACATTTTCCTCCATATATATAGCGTTAGGCTTTCGTTTGTCTTCAAGTTTGTTTCTATTCTACGTTACTTTACGCTACAGCTCAAGGAAACTGAAAAAAGAATGTACATAGCCAATTTACGCTGAACATAATACACTGAAACTTGACAAACGATTTGAAATCATGCAATTACACGGAATATTATTGAATCGTAGTACGTATATATTTAAAGCAAAACCATCTTGATTCTGCAATGTTAAATACGTAACTACATTGCACCACTGCTCCTCGACCCGATACTTCTTATACCACACCACCTACGATATTTCGGATAGGAGCAGTTTCGCAAACGGTATTACGTATTTGGTATTCACCGAACATAGTATATGTGTATACATATTCATAAACCGAAACACACACACAAATACGAGTACATAATTTATATTCAGAAATAAATTATAGAGCTTGTAAAGCAAAAGACCGTAGCCAAACGAAAAGGCTATAGCCAGAGCAAAGGGGATCCAAAACAGATGCGGTACCCCCTTCAATGTTCAATGGTAGCAAAATTTTATTTCCGTTCACAAATATATAAGTATGCTTTAAAAAGCCTATTTATTTAGTATACAAACTCAAGTATTTGTTACAGCCTCTCCGAAGCACAATCCTGCCAGCGGCCATGAGCCAACCCCGACAGATACTCATATATAGTCGTATTATGGTGTGCAGGACAAACTTATCAGTAGTCAAATGTAGCCGAGGCGCAGAACTCACGCATAAAATTAACTAACAGGTGGGGTAATCAATTCGATTAACATGCAAATAGTTATTATTGGACAACATTTTGGCATATGCAGCATTATTCTAGTCCACATTTGCGAGATGACCGAAACCAAGACTTTAATTTTTATTAATACAGATTATTTCACAAAACCCTATACAAACAACGGTTCAATCGCTAGATTCGTCTTATACGTATTTATTGACAGGGCGGACAGCTTCAAGTACGGCATGTAAAGCAGTAAAAATTTCTTGCCGACACAATTAAACGTGAATTCAGTTCTGGCGCTATCATTTTTAATATCTGATCACACACTACTGTCACCACATCCCTATCTTACAGCTCGGACAGAAAAGATCATAAAAAATTGGCGTACGTATATGCTATTTTTCCATATTACTTAGACGACTGATGTCAAGCCGCTGCAACATTAAAGCTTGATTCCACGAAATCTAACAAGCCAGCGGCACTCAATGTCAAACACGCAAATGTCACATTCCATCAACCGACATACTCATATTTGTCATCGTCCATACTAATTCGTTCCATTGCATGTCTGATCGATTATCAAATCACCTGTCGTGACATTTCTAAATTACACGTACAAAGGCAAAACCTGTTCGTTATATCGAATACCCTTCGACCATATAATTGTGGCAAACACAACGCATATCCAGATAGAAAAGCGAATTTTCAAAATTCTTTTAACTAAATTTAAATATATATTATACAGACTGCAAATTTATTACTAAATTATTAATGATTTAACAAACTGCGGCTGTCGTACTCTTTCCCCTCTCACATTTACATAAGGCTGAAACTTAGCTCAAGGCGTAGCTAAGCGTTTTTCTTAAGCGTGTAAATGCGCGGACAAAATGTACAAGACTCGACACAGCATATGTACAGTTAACATAGGTACATAACAAATTGAGAATCATTATTATACGGTTGCTAAAATAGAAGTCACCAGCGAAAGTTACGATGATCGGTGTACAAAACGTACAAAAAAATGTTCACGTTAATATGCAAATGAAAGCCTTTGTTTTCAAATATAAATATGCAACTACTTTTCGGTTTGGCTAAAATTTCAAAACTAACAATTTTTAAACACAGAATCAGACATCTTAGGTGTTTCTCAATTTGCAAATGTAGTACAACGATCACTTCAAGGACAATAGGATATCGATTAATTTTCTAACATAAAAAAAGGTACGTATATTCGGCAACCAGATTTCTGCCACACACATATATATGCAGTCAGCAGTCGAAGCCGAAAACAGCAATATACGTAACTTGATCTGTAACTCTGAATTGACGTCAAATACAATATATACGTATTGAACGGATACCACCTAAATTCTAACCGAAACGACAGCACAGGTTAGTCCCCGGTATAGGAATATTCGAACATAAAGTTCAAGAACGGTCGCCAGGCGGAGCCCGATAATTATCTGCATACAGATACACATGGGCGTAGCCAGGATTTTGGAAAGGATGATAGGGTTACGTTCCCTAAAAATTGATGGGGCTTTTTTCTGTTGGAAACTGAAGCCGTCCTTGAAAATTGTGTAAATCCCAATGGGGGAGAGGGTGTGATCAGCCTGGCTACGCACTTTGTAGTTTCCTTGTAGTTTGCACATCGCTAATCCTTTGTGCTTATCCATGGTGTGTTGCTAACTATCGTATGAACATACGTATACACGTAGTAAGCTCTTAGCGATCGAAATCGACCGAAAAACCATACCGCAACCGGAACAATCACCTTCACCCAGTTATATATCAACAGTTATTGATGTATGTTATTTACTGAGCGAAGCGAAATTCGCGAAGCGTTTTATATTTTGTGCTCGGGAGTCGAAAGGCGGATGACCGTCTGTCCGTCCGATAACAATCTCAAGAACCGCTAAATCGATTTTGATAAACTTTTTTGTTTGAAATCCTGTTATCCTGGGGTGTTAACTTCGCATTGGTGTTTTAAAATTTGAAGCCATTTATTTAGATAAAGGCTAATTTGCATAATTGGTTAAGCCTAAATTGGGACTTAAGATATTTCACTAATTATTAGGGTTAAAAGCAATTTAATTTCAGCAATAAAGGGTTTTTGGGTGCGACGAATCTGAATAAATTGTCTACAAACCTTTAAAACCGATAATTGAATACTTAGCTAATAGCAAAATTACATATTAGCATAATAGATAAGCCTAAATTAGGACTTTTTAATCACTGACTATTAGTGTTACACGCAATATAATTTCAGCAATAAAGGTTTTTGGGTGCGAGGAATCTGAACAAATTGTCCCCAAACCTTCAAAAACGATAATTGAATAGTTAGCTAGTTGCTAATTTGCATTATTAGCATAATAGATAAGCCTAAATTAGGACTTTTTTCACAATATTTCACTAATTTTTAGGATTACTGAAGGATTTTTGGGTGCAGAGAATCTGAATAAATTGTTCACAAACCTCCAAAACCGATAAATAATTAGCTATAACTAATTTGGATATTAGTTTAATTGCGTAAGTGCGTTCGACCTTCGTTCAACACATGTAGTCGCACTACGACTGGAATACGTACGTATTCTGCAATCTGCAAAATTTGCAGTAAACTTTCGAGTCTTACATAAATAAAACATAATATTTAAACAAACTTGAAGTAAAACAGATCCCGTGGGCACAAACAATTGAACGCAAAATCTGTCTGCTGAATCACCATTTTGCAATACATGAATGTCTTCAATTTTCCCGTAACCAATTGGTTCTTCCATAAACCCAGTTGGCTAAAATTATAAAATTATAGAGTGCACAACGGTTGCGTTATAAAAATGCTTTATTGTTCACAATCTGCTTCGCAGTCAAAAGTAAAGCTAACAGAAATCCCTTCGTACATAGCAATTTTATGCTACAAATAAAGTACAGGACGCTGATAGCAGACGACTCTATTTATCTTTCTTATATCATGCATAATACGCGCAGATTTACAAAGAAAAACTTTCGTTTTTTAACAACACACAAATACTGTGACAAATAACGAATATAATACCAAAGCGAGCAAGGAAAAACAATTGCCACAGCTGCACCTGCGTTGTATATACACCATAAAACAGAAAATAAGATCATTTTCAAGATAAAAATTTGCTTTTAAAGCTGAATAAATGTGCGTATGCGTATAAACTATACATAATACCGTTTTAGACGATATCTGATCATCTTCAAGCACTAAGTGATGCGGTTCCCATCGTCGTAAAAACTTCGACGTCACGATTTTGCCAATTACACTGCGCGGATGATTGAGTACAGACAGGGAGATTTGTCCGTCACGAATTAATTTGTATTTTAACCCAGAGTACAGACCGAGTGATGGATACGATGCGCTTTTAGTTGATAGCGGCTGGCCAGCGACTGCTGACAGTGCACTGTTTCCGCCACTAATGCCCGCAGAAGATGGACTTGGACGTGGTTCGATGTTTGAAGGCGTGCCGCTAACGTCAGTCGCAGCTGAACTGCGAGCCACATGACCATTTAGTGGTGCTGTTTGATACTGTGAGCCCAAGCTAGAGCTACGTGTATCACCAATTGCAGCGCACGCCGCCGTTCGGGTTACTGAGGAGGCGGCATGCTTTTGACTATCGGCGTTATCAGACGTAGACGGACTAGATACACTAGCGAATTTACGTGTTACCGTAGATGATGATGCAACTAGTTTAATTTGACTAAAAAACGTGAGATTATTATGTTTCGTTCGTATCGGTGAATCGAAAGACGGCAGTTTTTGCTTAGATGCGGTCGTTGCAGCTTTGCTTTGCTTGCCACATCTTTCAAGTACAGTTGGTCCTTGCAGTCCATTTATCGCAACTGACGATGTCACATTACATTGTTTTGCTACCGATACGCCAACGGTATTTACATCAACCGCAAACTCTTTTCCGCGTCCTTTCAAATTATTTTCGACAAATACAAATTTCCCCACAGCACCTTGCAGTAGCTCTTGGCGTGATTCAGCGTTCGCTTGATAACTTTGATTATTATACACAATTCTACTACTATTATTACTGTTATTGTTATTATTATTATTATTATTATTATTATTATTATTATGACAATTTGACGTATTATTTGTACTATCTACCGGCATAGTTCCAGCATGTGAGGGCCATGACTGTTTTTTCAGCTTTCGGAACGGGTTTTTTATTTTATTCAAAGTCACACCACCGCTTCCTACAGCTTTGGAACTTGTTTGCTCTGTCGTTTCGGGCAGCAACTTAGTGTTTTGATCTCGTTCACCTTCAAACGTTATGGTTCCGTCGTTTGGTGCGCAACCCACACAAGACACGACTGCTCCTGAGTCTATTGAAACCTTCGGCTCCGAAAGTTTCACTTTCCCATTCACAGTTAGTGTTGACCCTGGACTGGGAGCAGCCTCATTTTCTATAAAGAGTTCATCTTCGTCGTCTCCTATACTGTCACCGCTACTACACTGACTAGCATTTCGACTCACCGCAGCAGACGATGCTGTTGATATTGAAAATTTCACTCCACTGCGTTCCTCAGTTTCGGAGCTGCTTCCATTGGCAGGTAAGCAAGAGTTTGCTGGCGTGTTGTCACTGTTAATATTCGTGCTTGCTTTCAAATAGGACATTGAAGCTCACCACCAATAAATTTGCACTCTATGTCATTGAGTTCATAAGAATAATACCAAAAAATTTGGTTGAATAAGTGTTACGTACAAAACTTATATAGGTCACTAAAACGGTTTACCGCATACACAATACAATGCTATGAGGTCAAAAATGGTAAACTGATATTAAAAACGATATGATTGGTGGAAACTTTGCTTTTACAAAGATTTTTTATAAGCTGCTTCGCGTTCCTACTTTATTCTGTAGTTATGGGATTTGGAACCAAGTAGGTGCAAAATTGCGACTTTGGGCATAACTAATACCTTAATAGAGAAAAGTTATCTGGAAAATTGCAACGTATAATGTTAATGTCGTGTGGCGATTCTTTTGCCAGAGAAAGATCCGCCTCTCAATCAACTGCTAAGTTTTTCTGCTTTTATGCCTTATAAGAACCTCAACATTACACTCGTGTATCATGGTTCTTCCATGTTTTTGTTGTTGTTGTATAAGAAAGCAGTAAGCCACTAGATATGCATCAAAATTTAACCGATGTGCAGCATGAAGCCACATTGCCTAACAATCAACTATGATGGACATAACACCAATGTTCAGAGCAGTATCAGTATACGGTTTTTTGCCTCCATGCATAAGTATATCACAGCAAGGTTTTATATTTGTATGCTCGATGTTGCAGGTACCCAAAATTGAAGGTTTGTTCTTGAGATCTAATACAAAGAGTCGCCTAGCCTCTAGCTGAGTCAATTTAGGGATCGATGTCAGAGAACCCTCAAAATTAAGGTCCTTTAAATTAAAAGTTTATCTTGGGCTCTGACGCAAAACAGGTTTGGCTTCTCAAAATGTCGGGTATTGCCGGATGGGGTTCGAATCCAGCCGTGATTAATTGTTTCAGCTACGTCGTACTAACATAGCACTTACATACATTGCCCTTAAGACCGCACATCCATACGTGGTAATTGCTTCTGAGCACAAGTAGTTGAAGCAGTGTTGCAAGCTCAGTTGGTAAGAGCGATGGTCGGTTAGCTAAAGGTCTGTGGTTCGAATACAGCTGTGGTCAGTTATTTCCGCTACTTCGCACTGACATAAGACTAACATACATTGTCCTTAAGATCGCGCAACCTTACATGGTGACCACGGTCGCAAGGGCAGACAGCCGCGATGTGAGCCCATAAAAAGCTGTAACGGTCAGAGGACGACCTCCTCGAAAAAAGCTAGATATCGGGTATTGCACTATGGAATACCCAGCATACATATAAAACAAGTCAACACGTAACACGCATTGCGCATTAGTTGCGTAGTACACAGCGTAATACACTAGTAAACAACGCATATAATAGCTAGCACAAGTAGTTGAAGCAGTGCTGCGATAACTCAGTTGGTAAGAGTTGGCCCGGTTAGCCAAAGACCGCTGGTTCGAAACCAGCTGTGGTCAATTGTTTCAACTACTTTGCACTAACATAACACTTACATACATTGCCCTTAAGAACGCACAACCTTACACAAGCCTCGCTCAGTCTGCGAAGTTTTTTCTTTTACAATACCTGTGTCAGTCTAGGTAGAAACTGGGACTTCAGACATTTTTGCTAAAGCAGCTGGAAAAGCGGCCTCTGGGTGGTTTCGAAGTAGCGACCTTCTGTGTGTCAGGCAGACGCTGTTACCACTGCCCCACGCAGCCCGCATCTCCAACTACCGTTTTCGTCGACTATATTTGACGACCGTATGCTGCCAGCAGGCATACAACATAATGTGCATTGTATTTATTGCATATTATGCACTAGGACAAACATGTCTCACATGCTTACATGCCATTATTTTCAGCAAGGTCGTCCCTTGACCGTCCATCCTATTTTCGACTGAATACCGTGTTCATAGCGCGGCAGTTTACCATTGCGTTCACGGAGTAGCTCCATGTCAGCCTAGGTAGGAACCGGGATTTCAGACCTTTTTACTAAAGCAGCTGGAAAAGCGGGCCTCTGGGTGGTTTCAAACTAACGACCTTCTCGTGTCAGGCAAACGCTGTTACCACTGCACCACGCAGCTTGCCTCTCCAACTACCGTTTTCGTCGACTATATTTGTCGATCGTATGCCCACCAATAGTTTTATAAGAGTTTCGTGCTTATAATCCCTTATACAATCGCAAATTTGTGTAAAAATATGAAAAGAAAGTTATAAAACTGTAGCTAATGCATTATCCTTAAATCATCGCAAGTTTAAAATGGCATAAAGTTTTTGTTATTCAATAATGCAATGTGAGATAACTTGCGAAATTTAGTTTTATAATGGCTTTTTGAGTCAGAATTTGATAAATATAAGCTTAAGGTAGTGCGAGTTACTGTTGATTTACGTATACATTTCTCCTATAATACAGTTTTCTGATTTCTGCCAAACATTCTCTGAACTATTTTAAATTATCTTACTTACAGATACTACAAATTTATCTTAGTTTAGTTTTTTGCTTTTTTAGTAAATTAGCTGCTTAAACCGATTGAGCCTAGGTTTTTCATAGCATGCGCCTTCGGCAGAAGTGTGTGTCCTAATTTATTTTTGGGTACTCACTGGGAAAGTCGTACACCCTCACTGTCACATTTTTTGCGGTAAAAATGTTAAGGTGTGCCTTTCAATTTTTCTCCTCAAAAATTTTTTGCAAAAAATACAAATTTTCTCCTCAGAAATTTTTTTGTACTAAAATGATGATTTCTACCTTACAATATTTCTTCTGAGAAAACTTTTTAGGCGATAAAACGACGAGGTTCCTATTTTACCATTTTTTAGTTTTACAACATTTGCCAGCCTTCCCCTCGTCAAAAATTTTTAAATACGACTCTTCTGGGAGTGGGCACCTGAGGTTCCATCTATTTCAGTGCAGTGTAAAAATTGTGTCCTAAACACGTTGATACCTTCACCTTACAAAAGAATCAATCCTGTGCGAAATTAATTAATGCATCGTTTACAATACGACTTATTGTATAACCTGTCGGTTGAAACTGTGCAAATAACTTTGAGCACACTTTCATAATGTTTCAGCAATACGAAACTATTTGCGCGAAAATTCTTAGAATTTTCGTCTCTTACGTTAAACTTCTGATGCTATAAGCGTTATTTTGCACTGAACCAATATGTTTGAGACGTATTTTAATAAAAGGGTAATAACATAGCCAGTAAAGTTAATGATCACTCGCATTTTGTTTCGATTGCATTCAAATATCATCGGCCCAATTACAAAAACAGTTTTATTGTGGACTATCGTTGCATTTTATATCATTATTCAGAAGAAACAAGCTTATTATGGTGGAGTATATATTTTAATTGATTTGATCAGCAACTGTTGTCAAGGATGCAAAAAACTGTCTGAGATTTTCGTTATGCATGTTATATCAGCAAGCAAGCAACTGAATAGCTAAAGCGCAATGACTCGACGCGATCAGACTGAAGAAACCTTAGAATTGCTGGATGAATTACTGCACGCATTTTATGTTTTGCAGGACAATTTGAAAGGTTAGGTTTGGCATAGTCAATGGGGACTGTCAGTCTAGGTTGGAACTAAGACTTCATGCTTTTTACTGTGGTGCTGGAAAAAGCGGTCCTCCATAGCAGGATCAAACACGCAGCCTATGGATCCTTAAGCGAATAATCTGCCACTGCACCACGTAGCCTGCCTCTCCAACTGCATTTTTTGTCGACTATATGTGTCGACCGTATCCTGCCAGCTAGCACACATACAGTGCACTGCACTATATTTATTGCATTTGCACATAACGGACATGCATGTCTCACATGCTTACAGGGGCCAGTGATGAGAGTCTCGGTGTCGGTATGTTGAGACCGAGACCAGAACTCGAGGTTCAGCAAATGTGTACCTGTATTGTTGGAGTAAGTAATACCTGATGAATAAAATTTCGCAGTGAATATAATTTTTCATAGTTGGTTGCGCAGTAAATATGTATGATCAGATACCTTGGAAAAACACAAAACACTACGATAAAACCATTAGAAACCATTTATTTTAAAAACTTAGTTGATTCGCTGATGACCAAAAATTAACCGAGACCGAGACTTTTTATGGTCAGTTTGGTAGTCAGGTCTCGGTCTCGGCTTTTAACTGAGACAGACAGCTCATCCCTGATGCGGGCACTTGCACTTACTACTTGCAGGTTTCCGTCCTGTTCGACACTTTAACTGTATTAGTCGACCTGTAGACAGCTGCTACAAAGCATTTGTTGCACTGTAATGTATTACATAACTCATGCAATGATGCCATCGTCGTCATCCAAGCTAAATTGCTAGCTGACACGTGTTGAAGCAGCTACCATTTTTAGATTCAGTGACATTTTAAACATTTTATCTGATAAATGAAACTTTTTATAATACACAACTGGCTTCTCCACAGCTTGAAAATTTCCGCCGGGGCGATTCCTGGGGGGCAGGAGTTTCCTGGGGGGCAGCTGATTTTGCTGAGGGGCAGTTTTCCTGGAGGACCCCCAGATGATTTGGGGGGTCCTGGGGGGCAGGCTTGAAATTTTGCAAACCGACTTTTTGGACCATTTTATCATTCTAGACCGTGTTTCCAACTCGACTTAAGGTTACTGATCGCTCAACATGACAAAAATTTCTCGCAAACGCTAATAACAATAATTTTAAATAATATTACGTATATACTGACAACTTAACCAGAAGTTGAAAGAAGCACCATTATATAAAATATAGATAATCTATAATTGAAACTGTGATTAATATATATTTTGTATATTAGTCACAGCTTCAGTTTATCATAAGGCTCAGGCGGGTTGAACTTGCGGCTGCAAGGTACTTTCGAATGCTGTATGCCCTGAAACGGTCTTTATATAATTTCGCGAAGTGTTTTATGTTTTATACTTGGGGGTCGAAAGGTGGATGTCCGTCCGTCTGTCCGTCCGATAAGAATCTCAGGAACGGCTGAACCGATTTTCATAACCTTTTTTGTTTGAAAGCCAATTATCCTAGGGTGTTAATCTCGCATTGGGGATTTAAAATTTTAAGCCGTTTATTAGCTACAGGCTAATTTGCATAATTAAGCCTAAATTAGGACTTTCCACAATATTTCAGTAATTATTTCAGTTAGAAGCAATCTAATTTTAGCATTAAAGGGTTTTTGGGTGCGAGAAATCTCCGTGGACTGTTTACAAACCTCCAAAACTGATAGTTGAGTTGTTAGCTAATGGATAATTTGCATATTAGCATAGTTTGTAAGCCTAAATTAGGACTTCTTACAATATTTCACTAATTATTAAGGTTAAAAGCAATATAATTTCAGCAATAAAGGGGTTTTAGGTGCGAGGAATTTGAATAAATTGTTTACAAGCATCCCAAACCGATAATTGAATAGTTACGTAGCTAATAGCTAATTTACATATTAGCTTAATTGACAAGACAAAACCAGGACTTTTTGAAATTTTTCAATAAATATTAGGGTTTACTGAAGGTTTTTGGGTGCGAGGAATCAGAATAAATTGTTTACAAACCTCCAAAACCGATAATTGAATAGTTAGCTAATAGCTAATTTGCATCTTAGCTTAATTGACAAGACAAAATTATGACTTTTTAAATTATTTCAATAAGTATTAGGGTTTACTGAAGGTTTTGGTGCGAGGAATCTGAATAAATTGTTTACAAACGTCTAAAACCGAAAAACCGATAATTGAGTAGTTAGCTAATAGATAATTTGCATATAAGTATAATTGATAAGCCTAAATTAGGCGTTTTTACAATGTTTCACTAATTATTAGGGTTACAAGCAATCTAATTTCAACAATAATGGGTTTTTGGGAGCGAGGAATCTGAATAAATTGTCTAGAGACATTTAAAAGCAATTGTCGAATAGTTAGCTAATACATAATTTGCATATTTGCTTAATTGACGAGACAAAATTAGGACTTTTTAAATTATTACAATAATTATTAGGGTGGCTGAGGGGTTTTTGGTGCGAGGAATCCGAGGAAATTGCTTACAAACCTCCAAAACCGATAAATGAATAGTTAGCTAATAACTAATTTGCATATAACCTTAATTGCTTACGTGTGTTTGAGCTTCGCTCAATAAATGTAGTCCCACAACGACTGGTTGAATTGTATTAGTTACTACGGGTATTTGTAACGCTATTAAAAATTATAAGTACTCAGCATAATATAAAATCATATTTTGCCGAATGTCCGCCTCAAAAGAAGCCCAGGTCTTTACGTTTTAACATTGAAAATTTTTCGCCTAGAAAAGTCCTGGGGGGCCCACCAACAAAAAAATTTGCTGGGGGCGGCCTAAAATTCGCCGGGTGGCCTTTCCTGAAGACGGCAAAATTTTCGCCGGGGGAAAATGAAAATTTCGAAAAGTGCTGCCCCCCGCTGTGGAGAAGCCAGCACAAATTTTATGGTTTGTGTTATGTCATACGAAAAATGAATAATCAGCTAATTTCATATTTTGAAGTAACTGGAAGATAATGTGTTTATTGCGTTAATATCATTTAAATTTTAGATAATACTGCTGTATCGCCTGGTGGCAATGACATGTTTGACAATGAAGCGTTCTGGAAGTATTACGGTTAGTGCAACGAATTATACACTTTTTTGTGTGTCTACATTCGGTTATAAGGTAATGGTATTTACAAACGGGATATTGTTTCAAAACAGTTATTTTGTCAGTGACAAAAATACCGGAGCCGGATGATTTAATATTTGTCTCGGGCTGTTGTGGAGCCGGATATTTAGGTACACACTTCAACAAAAAGATAAATTTAATCACGCTAAATTAGTACTTCTTGCTTTAATATGTTATAATTTTATCTTTGTAAGTAGTGCTGTGCCCATACTTGGTCACTATCGTTATTTAACAGCTTACGTAATGCTCAAGAACAGTGTCAAGCATTTGTTTCGTTGAACATATGCAGTAGTTTGCGTTATGTTTAAAACTTGGTCTTTTTATTAAAAAGATGATTATGCTTTTCAGAGATCCTTTTGAAAAACATTTCGAAAGAGTCAACAAACATTTGTTTGCTTTTTACAACCGATTTATATCCCTCAGCCACAGTAAGCTGAATTGTTTCAAGTTTGGAGTCTTCTGTTTGGTATTTTTATTTGCGATATATGTATATGGTTGCACAACTTATGTGCATCGCTATCACTATTATGCAACAGTATTTGTCAGCTTGTTAAATCCTCGTACTGGAAACTACGCAATTGTTAATCATCCTGGAACCCTAGAAGATGTTGTAATGCAAGGGGTTTTGGTGGTTTTCAGGTTGTAAAACCTGTCATTGAACGCCTAAGTGCACCAGTCCTTGCTCTATACAGTCATCTGACAACGTTGAAACCCGAATTTGGTATGTGCGTCGTTTTTACGAATTATAGTGCTGTTTTGGAATTGAGTCTACGAGCGAAATTTGTATTGTGACAGCAGTTCTGACTAGTTCAAATGTGTAATAATTTTTTAGTAAAGTAATGATATAGTATTGCACATATGATCGAAGTCAGAGATGTTATATTAGATGTTCAACGAGCGAAGCATTTAGCGTTTATTAAAATGTAATGTTACATCGGTAACGGTGAAAATCATTTATATACTAAGACAGCTAACAGTACTATTTTCTCATGTTTGCTAATGTTATTGCGCAAATCGGTGGGTCTGATTTATGGTTGAATATGGTGAAATTTTATTTCGATAAAGCAGCGTTTCTACAATCGGGTCTAGTTTGTTTAGGTAAAGTGTTGCGTCAAAGCTGTCAAGAACACGTATGCTCAGTTGTTAAACGATTAACGTCGCTGGTGATTGCGTTAAAATCTGGGCCCGAACAGTATGTTGGTGTTTTGTATGCATCACAAGTGCAAAGTTGGCGTGACGTGTTTTAACTATTAGTTAATGCAAATAAACGCATATTCTAGTACGTACGTAATCATTTTGTTTTTATCGAAACTTAAGAATACTGCTGAATATTGTTAAACTTTTAAATTTAATGAGCGGTAATTAAAATTTGAACGTTAATAATTAAAACATAGTAATGTCAGCAATCATTCAATAAAGTCAGTTCGATGGTGCAGCTTTTTGACGTTGCCTTCAATATTGAGTTTTATCAATGGATGCACTATTTCATTTATTAATAGAGGGAAGCATGCCTTGCAGGCAACTGGTACGATTTGGGAAGTCTGTGATTCTATCGAATCATTGCCGAAAGGTATATAAATTGAGTCAATGTATGTTTAGGTAGAGTTGTAAAATTGGGCGATCAGCTTATCAGTTGAACACCTTTAGACACTATAAAAGTGCCGCATCTGTAGCAGCTTACATTTTTGTTAAAAAATTAAGCATTAGGTTATTATATACTGTAAATAAGGACTCGGTAAAACGGAACAAGGGCCTCGGTAATCCACAACGGGCTTGTGCAAATCGCACAAGAGACTCGGTGTTTGGCACGAGCAGGGTGCGACCGGATATGACCGGATACGGATATTGGATTTTTGCCGGAACCGAATACGGGATATTGAATGTTTTCGTCTGTTATAAAATCCATAATTATTGCTGCTGATAAACTGAAATGTTATTAATGTATTGTTATTTTTGCTTACTGTTTTAGACAATATGCAAGCCGTTTGCCAAAAAATAGACGAAATATCACAGTTGATTAATGATGCTATACTGGAACTTACAAAGGTTAGGTCTAATCTATTCGTCTTTTTAAATACTGGGCGGATTTAGGTGAAACAACAAGCATATTACAATTACGTGCAACTTATTTGGCGGTGATATTTTGCGTCACGTTGCTTTATACGTGTGTGATACCAATAAAGTAAACATACGTATTTTGTATTTGAGTCAAGCCCATGTTTTCCTTATGTTAGCCTACAGGTACAAGTTTATAGATCCAGGGCCTTTGCAAATGTTTAGAGTGCCAGCCTCAGCTACAACCTTTACAGTGTGCATTTTTGCATTTGTGTTAAATAAAACACGGTGTCGAACTCTGTTGTGCGTCTAAAATGTGTCGGTTCAATTTTTTAGTGGGCAACAGATGAATTAAGTATGGTGGATGAAGTGCCTGAAGAAAGTGTTTTATTTACTGAAAAACGCGATATTTCAACTCGTGTAATTGGAATGATTAAAGCAATGAAAGTGAGTTTGAAACATGGTGTGTTTTCCGTTTAGACTAATATTTTGTTGTAAATGGTGGAATAGTGTAGACAAACTGGTTGCGATGTTCTCCTCTAATCAGAAAGAGCCTAATCTCTACGTATTAATTATCTGCGCATTTCATTATATTTTATATACTCACTACTTAACTGTACGTATGTACGTCTAGCATTATGCGAGCGATCACGATTTCGACTGTAGTCGCATATTGCACTTATTTCCGACCGGGACTATGCTTGAGACCAGGGATGGAGTCTTGGTCTCGGTAAGTCTCGGTATTTAGCAGATCTCTGTCTCGTTTTTTGAATCTTGATGTTTTGGAACCGAGAGCAGAAGTCGAAGATTCAGCAAATGTATGACTGTATTGTTGCAGTGTGACCAAAAATTGACCGAGACTTTTCTTGGTCGGTCACGCTAGCCAGATCTCGGTCTCGATTTTTAACCGAGACCGCCCATCCCTGTGTGTGACTGAGGGTCTCAGTTATTTGAATATCATTATGAGCACGTTTTACTTATTATTTTTACATCAGGCAACACTTGCTAAATCGCATAGTTGTATTGAAAACGCATCGTCTTCCACAGCAAACAATACCAGCAATTCTGCCGCAGAGTCGCAAACTGCAACCATCACAGCATGTGCGGATACTATATATTCGCAAGCCAATGGGCTTGATTCACGCTGTGATGACATTGCAGTGTTGTTGTATTCGATTCCTGAAGACTTGGAACAATTTGGCAATGAGGTGAGCAACACGATTATTTTGATGGCTTTCTAATTTGATTAAATAAACAGGCGACTTTCGACGCATTTGTTAGAAATTTGGACATTGTTAGGTTTATCGTTAAGTGAGGAAATATTCATATTTACAATTTTGTTTGTATTTTGCGACAATTACGAAGTTAAATTAAAATTTTAATGAAATAAAAAAATCAGTGATGATAACGTCTTTGACATAAGCGTCAACCAATGAGATATCAGTTACGACTTCTATTTTTCCATTACGGTTGCCTCAAAGCCACTATTCATGCCGGGGATTAAGTGACCGGGTAAGCACATGATTCCTAAGGTTTGTATATGGCCGAACGCAAGACCTAAGATTTCTTCATGGCCAAAACGCAAAGATTAGCATTCCGTTTTTTCAAGGCCCATCGAGTCCACTAAGGACTGGATTTAATTATCGCTTTGCTCCGGCAAATTAACGCGCTGCCGCGACCAGAGTCAATATTATAAGTTTTTTATCATGCTGATATTTCACATTTTTGTTGTCTCATTGGCTCGTTGTTGTTTTGCAGGTCAGCAGTTTTGGTGCTGTCGGTAGCGGCATTATTTTAACACTAAGGTAGACTGATTTTATTGTTTATCTTATCAAATTGAGGAAATCAACAGTGCTTGACATCAGTTTCACGTATTCTGTTTTGTAGAAATCTAAAATAAACGTTGGTTTATTCCATGATTTTTTCTTTGTTTTGAGAACTGCTGTGGAAAACTGTTGCATGCTGAATTTAAATTGGGCTTTATTATCTGAATGTAGCTGATGCCTCTCGGAGCTCGTGAAAATTTTTGTAGTGGAAATCAGAAATTTCGTTACTTTTAAATGTTAAAACATTTCAATGTATCCGCTATTTTGCTTTAAAATTTCATACAGCCCGATGAACAATTGCATGCCTCAATTGTTTTTGCCAAAAACTAATTACTTTTAAACTATTTTAAAACGTTAATTTGTAACTAAGAGACTACAATTTTGTTCTAGAAACTTAGGATTTTGTTCGCCTGACGATGTGAAACGACTTGATTTTCTGGACAAAGTGTTCAAACATAATGCTCAAAAAATTAATGAATTGATTGTTGAGTATCGTATGCAAAATGCTTCCGTGTAGTAACTATGTTATAAGCAACGTAGGTCAGTTAATCCTGGTTTTTGTTTCGTGCGCAGTTGAAAAAATATCTCGAGGATGTCTTGAGAATATGTTCATTTAGGCGGGATTTCAAATACGTAATATTAGCATGACCAGCAATCCAAAATAGTTCATGAACTACATATAAGTGTTCTAAATTTTTAAGTCATATTATTTAGTGATATTGTTTCCGTACAATTTTTGATACCTGATTTTATTTGAAAACTTCAGAAAGTGACGCAGACGAATATTTTTAACATTTGGAAGGGATTATAATTTTGGGCAAATTGAAGGTAGTTGTATTTCACTGCATGTAGTACCCTTACCCTGGTTCTTTTCTGTTGGTTATTTTTTCTGTTTTGGTGACATCAAAAACATGGTCATTTTCATTGGCTGGGTTTCTGAAGTGCAAAGTGATTCATTCGTAATTTTATTTGTTTTCATAAATATGCTTAAGTCGAGCGAGAGTTTAAGTCACTGGCTCAATTTGATAATATTTTGCATATTAACAGTTCAGGCACATTAACCTGGTTAAATTTAAAATTGCCGACTCATGTCGTTTATTTGTTTTGCTTAAAAAACTTGAGTATTTAAGCCGGCTACTTTCGTAATTAATTTTAGTACGTATAACCTATGTAAATACTTAAGATTTCAGAAGCACATCCATTATTTTTTGTTAAGTAAAATTTATTTCGTCATCTGTTGTTTAGTGAGCTTTGTAAGTTTGTTACTGAACAAAAAGCGACGATTTTGATTCAGCAGACAGAAATCTAAATATTCACGTGTGACATTAGGAACACTCACAATTTTTGCTGTACTCTATCCGTCGCCCACAGTTCTAGCGCATCAGTATGGCAACTAAATTAAACACCTCTGTCGTACCTGAGCCTTGAGTAATTAGTTGTAGTCCTAAAAGTAGCAATGACGTCTAGTATTTATTTGCAAGGTAAAAAAAGGGGCAGTTTTGTGAACCGGAAAATTGAAAAATTTCGATACCTGTTGAAAATATCTGCTAACCTAAAATACCCGAATCGTTAGTGTAAGTACAGTATTAGGGTGTAACCGGAGGTGAGAAATATCGGAGCTGGAGGTCAACGTAACTTTTCGGAGCCGGTGTAGGAGACTGAAATTTCCCATCGGCCGATTTTTCTTCCGGAAAATTCGGCCGGCTGAAGATTCTCCATATGGAATTTGATAGATGCTGCTATAAAGGGTGTTATTTTCAGATATTTTGTGATGAGTGTTAGCCATACTAATATGGTATGTTTCCAGGAGGCGGGACGTGGGCTTCACGCATCGTGCATCTCACCACTGTTCATCCCGACCATCTTCCAGCGGAGCGGTTTGAAATTTTACGATATGCTCACAATTTCGTAACGATTCTTGTTACGATGGTTAATGTAAATTGCGTTGTCATACTTAGTGCAGCCACCTAGTGCTGTGGGCTCGCACCGTATCCCTATTTTTTCACCATTGGGAGCATTTTTGAAGCAAACAATTACATAGGGATTGACAAAATATCAAGCAGTTGCAAATGTTTCTTGCTCTGTTGTTGTCCAGGTCTTGGGATCATCCATATTGGTATTGTTTAAGTATGTTGCAATAGATATTATCTTAGTCGGCAAATGACTGTAAACGTTCTTCTAAATCAGTCGATATAAATTGCACAATGAAGTCGCGGAACTCTTTGTGACCTGACTCCTCACCAGTGATACAGTGGCTGGCCAATGTTACTTTAACGGGCGTAACAGTAGATTAAGCGTATTCCTAAGCTTAAGCCTAAGCGTTGCAAAAATGAGTTCCTAAGCCGAAGGCTAAGCAAAAAAATGTAATCTAGAATCTAAACCTACTCTTTTTTAGAATCACCAGAAATCTGGACGTTCCTTAAAGTAACATGGGCCCAGTAGCTAATACAACGTAAAAAACAAGCACCATCACCTTTAACGCGAACAATTTCTTGCGGATCGTCCAACATTACATTTTGGATTTCGTAAGCAATCACGGTCTTGGGAGGAGAATTTCATCAATTATTTAAGAGCGCAGCCAAGAACAGTTCGTTTTGCAGCCTTTGCGCGATGCTTTTCGAGAATTATAAAGTACAACGCTGTCTCCGACAGCGTAGTTATCTTTTTTCCAGTGTAGCCTGACGTAGGCTTCTTTTCCACGCTGCTAAGCTTTTACAATATTAAAATATACATCGTGAGAAGCAACGTCAAATGTCAGCGGCGTAAAATATCATCGTGCGGAACAGATGTCGCAGATGTGCGACAAATTGTCATCGTGAGAAATAGATGTCGCATGTCTGTGAAAATATATCATATTGAAATCCAGGTGTCGCGAGTTTGCGTAAAAATATGAGCGTGAGAAACAGGTGTCAGAAGTCAGACGGCAGCGGGATAAAGGCAAACATCGATACTTAGCATGGCTAACACTCATCACAAAGTATCTGAAAATAGCACTCTGGTGGATAGCAACATTTATTAAATTTCATGGATGAAAATTCAGCTGGCCGAATTTTCCGGGAAATAAATTAAGTCGACCGAATTTTCCGGGACGGGAAACTCGGCCGGTGGAAAAATTCAGCCTGCCACACCGGAGGTGAGGTCAAATTAGGTACTCAAAATCATGATTAATTAAATTTAGCCAATATCTGCAACATGTTGCTAAGTGTTTAGTTTTACGCTTATTTTCTTGTGAAATCTCGGAAATTCTTTCCTCAAAATTGTGACAAAAGTAACACGAAATGCGCTAAACATGTAAATTTAAAAGTATGCAAAATGACATCACCGAAATTCCCGGAACTTCCGGCAAACATTCCACCGGAGCTGGAGGTCGATTTTCTGCCGGAGCCGAAGGCAGACCTCCTGCTTTACCCTGTGTTGTAGGTTAAAATTAAAACTTGCAATTGAGCGAATTTCAATGTTTTTCAGAAATTCAACCTAAAACTCTAGAGTTGTGTGTATATGAGCAAGCGACCGCATTGCTCAATAGACAATGTTGTTCAACTGAGCTATTCAGTTTCGCAATGGTCAAGTTATTCTGGCGAGTACAAACCGGAGTAAGTGAGTTGACTGATTGAAAAGTTTATACTTTGCAATACCGGGCCGTCTCAGAGGCTTCGGCCTGGGGGCTCCCTCCCTCCAGAAAGTCTTGTATACAACTCATATGTTCGCTGGAAAATATCAAGTCATGTCTAGTTGAGAAACATACTAAACGTCCGCCTCCCACGAAAAAATGTTCCACCGACAGCACTAGCAATGAGATACGTGTTCACCTCTGATAGATATGCATAGAAACAGACTATTACATGTATACTGCTTTTGTAGCTGCAGATTAACTAAACAAGATTGATTGCACGATGTTTAAAGATGGTTAAAATGTATAGCGATTTGAAAGTCTTATATAAATAGGCTTAGGACTCCAGATGCAACTCACATCTTTGTTGTTTGGGAAGTTTCAGTTTGTGTGCTGACGGTATGTTTGATTTCGAGACACCTTTTTACGTTTTAGAAACGTCTTAGTCGATTGTCCGTGTGATCAGTTCTCAAGATGGTCGTCACATGATAATGTTTCACCCCAGGTGAGCATCAGATTCAATTTAACATACGAATTCGTTACTAGGAACAAGGGGACACCCGATTGTCGGCGGGCGCCTCCTCTGCAAACTTTGTTTGCCTCCTCGTTCAGCCCCAGTCCACATTTTGCCTCTCTTCGGTTCAGTATTTTAAACCTTAAATTTTTTTTACTTTTTGTCCGGTAAACACACTTTGTTGCGTCTGTGTTGTTTTCCAGTCGCAATACATCGAATATGTGTACAGTGTGCTGTAGCAGTTAGTTTGAAAGCAGCATATTATGCTAGAAATCGTTATACTTGTCGATTACGATGTTATGAACCTCGAACTATGACAATCGCTTACAGCTACAACAACAACAACAACAACATTACGATGTTATCTTAAGTTTTAGTACCTCATACTCAAACTGGTGACTCCAGCGATTGTATGCAATGTTAAATTTGGAAAGTTTGAAAAAAGTCATATTTGCAATTTGCGTCGTTTCAAAGTGTACGTTGGATTGAATACGCGAAGTTGGACTGAAGTATTTGACGGGTAACGTTTTCTTGCTTTTTTAGCGTAAACTCTTGTTATATTACAAGCAGGGTGCAACCGGAATTCGGTTTCGGCATCTGTTTACCTTCTTATTTCGCTAAATTTTTACCGGAATTAAAAATTTCAGCAGTATTAAGTTTTGGTCGTTTTTTTTAAATTTGCTAATCTAAGCCTTTTTAAAGCCCCGGGTTGTTGGCCGGAAAAATTACAGGACAAAATAGTTTTTTTTTTCATTTTTGCGAGGGGGTGTAAAAATAAAAAAAATAGAATAATATTAAACGATTCTAAAATACATATGCACCTTGTCCGGTTCACTCACCAGGTTTCCTCGACAGTGGGGCCAAAGTTAAGGCGCTCAAAATTGAAAACTTGCGCCTTTACCGTATGATTTAACGCAAGAATAACGTCAAGCTTCAACCTCGCTTTCTTCGCGAGGTTGCAGCAATTGAGAGGTTTTGTTGTCAGAAAAAACGGAAAAGTGTTTTGGATTTAACTTACAAAAAACAAGTGTGACATGTTTATCTCGCTTCACTCATGAGTTTCTGATGTTCTGATGACCTCTCCCGATTATTTTACGCCCAAACTCAAATTTTTTTAAAAAAATTTGGATTTTTAAGGTCCCAATCAGTTATTTGGCAACAACTCGTTAAGAAGACTTCTGATAGCAGAAAGTTTAACACCATTCGACTCAGCTCTGCAAACTGCCTCAAGTGATATATTATAATTTGTCCAAGTTTTCGAAAAAAGAATTTTGGGTCCCAAGGGGCTGACCTTGTGGCCTTAAAAATCGAAGTTTTCGAAAATTCAGATCTGGGCATGGAATGATCAGACGATGTCATCAGAAGCTCATTTATGCACCAAGTTTCAAAACCAAAACATTTTTGGGCAAACGCCGGCTAAGGGTGGGATAACCGATCACTCAGACAAAGTATGAATTGTTTCCATTTCTTTCCGGAAAACAATGGAATAAATTCGATTTTTTCTGGTCAAAATTGTTTCCGGAAAAAAACAACCCTGTTAAAGCCTCTTGTTCAATTAGTGACGATAGAAATGAAATAGGTTTAGATAGTGTAACCGCGACAGCCACCCACCGAAAATAAACCGTCGAATGTAGATTTCACTTCCGTGGATAATGAAAATCTAAACACATAGCAACGTCTTCCCAAAGCTGCAGTAGCGGAAGATATTGCTCGATTTCGCAGTTCAAATGCGAACAGGTTGTGCGTCGGAGCTTTGGCCTCAACAGCAGAGTCTAGCCTTGGAGGGAAAACTCCTCTTGAAAACATTTTGACACGAAAAGTTTTTTACGTTGCTAAATACAAGTACGTATATACAAACGTATTATATTTATGATAAGTATATGAATATTACGTTTTTAAAGTAGTACTGTTTTTGGCTTGAACATTGTTTCACTGTTTCAGAGGACTTAAGAATGATTCTGTTGCTGAGACGTTTAACGTACGAGCAAAACTTACAGATGAATTTTCGTTGCCAGCGTCATTTGTTAAAATCGGTTAGTCTGCATCTTTTATGGACAGTTTCTTACTTCTTTCTGGTTACGATTAGGGATCGACCGGATAATAATTTTGCCGGATACCAGAACCGGAGTTGGATGGTTAATCTTTCACCTGAGCCGGATGTTAACCGGATATAGGATATAAGTTTGTGCACTGTGGGAAGTATTTGGGTCGCTCAAAAATATGTATTTATATATTTAGGATTAATTTTCGGCTTGGTTTTCATTCCATGTCTGTGTCCACTCTTTACTTGCCTGGAATTACAGTCGCTCCAAAATATCTAGTGTTTCGATATGCAAAAAGCATGTTTTAAAATATTTGGAACCACAACCGGAAATATAATGTATCCGGTGGGTTTATACCGGGACCGGATACGCATGTTGAATTTTTGACGGATATTAAACCGTAATCAGATATCTGGTCGATCCCTGCTCTGTGTTCCTTTTTCATTTTCCGGAATGCATTTTGCTTCATTGAAGTATAATGAAATTTTTTGTACAGAAGGGATCAATAATGAGGTCCAAAAAATTAGCGTGACTCCTTTCTGTGTGAACTCGCTGGGCATTTAATCTATTCTACAGTGTAAGATGATTATGTTTTTGTTTCGCAGAACCTTTGCTCTCGTGGGGTCAAAATTTCAACTTCAGCATTTGGTATGTCGAATTGCATGGAATTGTTGAGCCTATGGTAGTCAGTGCTGCTGTTCGGTATGTAAACGAGGTAAGGTCTCGGATTATTTTCTTACCGCGTAGCTTTGTATTTAATGACAGTATAGTGGATTATGAAGAAGCGGTACCTATAAGCTCGTATAATACGCAAAGGGCGGTGAACATATTATTAAACCTTTCGTTAATTGTTGTATTATGTAAAGTAGTAAAGTCGGAGTATACGAGGTCTCCGCTGAAAAAATTTACTGTTGTCCCGTCATTATACAGATTTTATGGTGTTTTCAGTACAAGAACAACCAACTGCTGCGTTACATCTTGAAACATTTTCGTGAGCAAGACAACGCCGAAATATATGATTTTATCAAATCAAAGACAAATGCTGATACTGAAAGCCCATTGATAACTCAACTTTACGAATCTCTGGTAATTTTGCAGATTGGCTATGTCATGCTGGCGCTTACGTAGCCAAAATGGCTGTTAGAATAATGCTTTTATTGCGTGTTCGTGTACTGCGTGTTCGTGTACTGCGTGTGCGTGTACTGATACTTTATGGGCTCAAATTTACCACCTGTTTGTAGTTACAATTAAATTTATCACCATTGAAAATAATTTATTGTCTTACTCAGTAGAAGTACGGCATTTTTCAATATGAGTATTTTTCGCTGAGTTCGTCACAGGGCCGCAACTAGGCGGATCTGGTAGGGCGAGGGCGTTGACGAGTCACCCCTTCATACGGACTTTCTTGCCCCACATTTCGGCGAAAATTTTTTCGATAGCATGTTAGAAAATTTTTGTTTCCCGTTAGATATGTTCTTGGTCTTGCCTCTCTGCTAATAATTTCTGTTTCATTTGCATTAGTATTGGCCCTATTTCTCCCAAAGCTACACCTAAATGGCGAAAACGCGAAAAAGTCTTTTTTCGTTGCAGGTAGTCAATTCGGATTTTGATGAAGCAGAATCGCTAATGAAAACGGCTAAACAAAGTAAGTGATACAGTTTAATTCCTTGTTAAGTTTTTATTGACGTTTACAATTATATCTAACACCTTTTACCGGTTGATTAGCTTTTCATGCTCAAGTTTGTTGCCGATTTATGGTTGCTGGTTACCTTCTCAGTTACAGAAAAATGATGTACTCTTTCCTTATTTCATAATATGCTCAAATTCTCAGATGTATGTAGCACTTATCACGAGTAGCTAATTGGTATTGTAATTTTCGACGCAAAAGATGGGAAGCTTCGAAATTTAGCGGCTAAGTTGAATGTCACAATTTATAGGAAAGTTGTTTAAAAAATGTTGTCGGCTCGTACCAATGGAGGCTTTAACCGCGGCCCCTTTATCACCGCAATGGCACGTAGGGAACACATTTTGGTCTGTTGTCTCATAGGGAAAGTTGCAAAGCGTGCAAACATTATTTTCAGACGGAATGTTTCAACAATATATCAATAGCCGTACTTACAACGCAGATTGGACTACAATTGAAACGAAGTTTAATGGTGAGTTTTAACTGGAAATGGATGGATTTAGGATTAGAAATGTGCCGCACTAAAGATAACAAATTTGTTGTAAGTCGATACTCAAGCATGTATACCTTGACAAAGACATACAATCCAGAATTATATAGTCTTTGGAGGAGTTAAATTTCTAGCAGGCATGAATGTAAGTGAAAGGTAAGCTTCAGTGTCTGCGTTGTATTATTGGCTATTTGCAACAATGTTTCGAGAAGTGATTTGTAGTTTGTTTGGTTTTCAGACCGAGTGACGGCGGACTGGGAGCCAAGTGCACGTGGCGGACATCAAATGGTCATTAACCCTGTAACTGGTTAGCCGCATTTACTAATGTCTTTATCATTAAGTAGTGCTTTGGAAGACCACTCTTATTAATACGGAGTGTAACAAAGTATATATTGTTGTATTGGGAATTTTCTCCGAATATCTCGCGTGTCTCAAATTTTATTGAGTTGATGGTCAAAACAGTTTGCCGTTTAAGAAATTTTTTACAATGACGTTCGCCACTTCAGATACAATTTATGTGCTGAGTGGTTGGGATGGCAACACAGATTTGGCTGATCTGTGGCAGTACGATATCAAATTCGGCGTTTGGAATTTGCTTTCGAACACGGAAGATGACGTTAGTTTTGCAGAATGCATGCAATTGTAGCTGAAACCGGAGGTTTTAAGATTTGTAAGCCTGGACTCGTGTTTATCCTTAGCTAATTCTGGGTTATCCTGAGCGTAAACTTCGCTTAGGATAGGTACGAAAACGATGTACAGAGTCCAGCAGCCGTTTATTTCTGGTTCTGATTAAGTGGGTGGGGAAATTTGAGAAGATCAATGTTTTGGGTAATCAACAAATATACTTGTAGTCATAAAAATATTGTGTGCACTAAGCGAACATTTCAGCACTAGTATTTTGCAGGGACGGCGGTCTCGGTCCCGGCAAGTCTCGGGATTTGGCTGGTCTCGGTTTCGGTCTCGCTTTTGTTAAGTCTCGGTGCTTTGCAAACCGAGACCAAAGAGGTGAAAAAGCGATAAGCAATCACAGAAATTTTCCTTGGATCACAGCTTTGGCCCGGAATTACTTGCGCATTTCGCCTACCAACACAGTCAGCGAACGATTGTGGAGCACATCTACCTGGTTACGCAGCGATTTAAGAAACAGAATGGCCCCTACGGTTACACAAAATTCTGTTTTTGAAAGGAAACCCAAAACGCTTTGATTTTATTGTGACAAAGCACAATAGTTACATTTTCGTCGCGTTTAAAACATTTAAGGCATCGTTTAAAAAATTATGGGTTATCCGCATTTATAACGACACGCAATGTTAAAAAATTTTCCAGTCTATTCGATTTGCCCATGAGCAAAAACAACACCATATCTCTGAATTAGGGATTGTTCCGAGGGTGTTTTAGGTCAGTGGGATTTGACCCGAGCCTGTTCGAAGGGTATGGCGACAATAGCCAAGTAAAAATAAAGTAAAAAATTAATTTTGCGGCGATTTATTAGTTTAATTGTATGAAGGGGCAATTCAAAGCAGATAAAAATTTCAAAAGTTTTGTTAAAAAATCTTATTTTTATTTTCAGTAACTATTAAAGATTGACCGAGAGCGTGGCCAGAAGTCTCGTCTCGGTGGTTGGGTGTCGGTCTCGGGCTCGCTTTTTTGACCAAGACCGCCCATCCCTGGTGTTGTGTTCAAAATCTATCGCTTAGCTAGAAAATTAACTATTAGTATCGGCTGTACTTTTGTTCAGCTACGGTGGTCATTGGTTGCGTTGATTTCATCGAAGTCTGCTGAAGTAGTCAAATATACGTAACTATTTCCAAAACATTTGATTGAACTAAGTAGTGTTTTCGGATGATTTTAGGGTGGCCCGTCACCGAGATCGTGTCATAAAATGCTGATGGATGTTGACAACAATCAACTTTTTGTACTTGGCCGATACGTCGATACAGCGTCAAGAAACCAAGATGTGTTGAATGTAAGTCCGTTGGGTTCAGTTGACCTAATTTTTCAAAAATATCAGTTTTAAAATTATAAAATGTGTTGAACTCTTCAGCAGCACAAAACGCATAAACTGATAAACACGAAACTGCATTGAGGCTCATTAATAATGCGATATTAAATATCCCTTAGGTGTTTCTCTAAATCATTTCAATATATTAGCTATGGTTATTTTTAGTATTAAGATATATCCCGAACAGTGTAGACAGTGTTCAATTGGCAATGTGCTGTACAGTGTTTTTCAGTGTGATTTCTATGTGTACAGTATTGATTCTAATTCGTGGCAACAAATAAGTGATGATACATGCGCAGAGGGAGGTCCAGAGTTGTTTTTCGATCATCAAATGGTGCTCGATTCAGTTGGCCGAACAATTTATTGCTTTGGTGGTAAAGTTTTAAGTAAAAGGTAATTTATATATTCGTGTTCAAACGGATATTTGTTTCTGGTAAAAACCGCCGTGTATTTCTTCTCTGTTATTTTATCTAATTGCCAGAAGTTCCGGTATTTTGTGCCCATAACTTTTCATAATCACGTGAGTAATTGTCACATTAGTAATTGCATTATTTTCATAATTGTTCAATTGAAAAGAAGTCAACAGAATCAAAATCATTCGATTTTTAACGTTTTATGTGTGCTCAGTGTTTTTAAAATAGAATTAATAACAACCAGATCGAAATTGGTATACATAAACAGCGTTTTAATCTAAAAGGTTTCAGGAATTTTATTTATAATCTATTTTTTACTGCAGTGTTCTTTTCTGCTTTTTTATCGCTATCATATTCCATTTTGTTACTGTTTTGGTTACTGTTTTTCCGATCTCACCTTATATTTTAGATTTATATGCATGCAGGATTGCTAATTTATGATGTTCGCGTTGCCCGTATTGTATTATTATGTTGCAGATAGCAGACTGTTGCTAATCACTTATGTTCGGAATCGGTTGTTTCAGTTTGAAAGTTGCCCTTTTTAAACAATATTGTCTGATGCCTAGCTGTTTTACTATAATAATGTATGTCGTTTTGAATATCTTCCTTCAGTCAAATCTCATCACTGGATAGTAGCACAGTCGAACCGAAATATGGACACTTTTACGCGTATCACATTCCGACGAATAGTTGGCGAGTGCTACGTGAAGACAAAAATGATCCGATGACGTCATCAAGTTTTGTTCGTTCACGAACTGGGCATTCGATGGTGTATCATCCGGTGAGCGAATTAAATGTATGGCCGAAGGGTTGATTACGTACGATATTATTTCGCAACTGCAAGCCCTCAAAAATTGAAGGTTTGGGCTCGAGTTTGGTTGCGACAAAGCATAATGCAGCAAGTTTCGGAAACGATTGCTTGTATGTTTGAAATTGATTTGGAACAGATTGAATCGTATTATTTCAGAAACGTTTAGTACTTGCAGTTCGCACGGCAATCCATGGTTCAATCAATTCTGGTTTCGACATTTCAAAATTCATTTTTTCTATGTTGCTTGTATAAGATTAGGTTTGCTAAGCGGACATATTAAGCGACTACAGTTTTAATCTGATACAATCTAAATGAAGGGATTTTTCAAAGTCTAGGTTCGGATTTTGCAACATCGCGATGGGTTCAGATTCGGCAAAATCGTAATGGATTCGGGTTCGTAAACGATCAAATTGTCAGGGCAGCAGTGCCACCCTGCAGACAAGATTTGGTTTAAAAACAAAGGATTTTCACATTGCTTGCTAAAAGGATTCACAGGTTTGGTGCACTAAATATACCGCTTCTGAAATATTGTTGGTCCTTCTAATATTTTGGCCTAAATGCAAGGCCCGTATTCTCAGCTTTGTGTAGCACCTACTATCGTTATTTGCGAGAGGTCTGTAAATACTCGAACACCAAAACGTTTGTGTTCGAAATTTTGTTTTAAAACTTTAAACGAAATCGGTTAACAAGTGACCAGAATTTTGGGTTGCTATCTGTAGATCCTTGCCTGATGCCTGGTTAAAAGGTATTGCAAACTGGTGACAGATTCTAAACAAAGCTGGGAGTACGATCATAAGCCTGAGTATATATACCATACAGCTATGATTGAAGCGGCAGATTTGGTTGGTTTAGGAACGGCGTGTCATTTATATCATTGGCGGTCAGCGAGGTAAGACGTGCCTTTACGAAATGCTGTGTTATTACATTGACACCGATGAGTTCAGTGTTCTGTCGGACAATACGAACGCCTCAATGCCGAATATGCCACCAATTGGTCTTACCCATCGCTCGACTATTGATCCAGAGAATGATGTCATTTATGTTTTTACGGTATTTCTGTGTGACATAAACCTGGGGTTTGCCCGGTAAGGAAACAAGGACCCTGACGCTCCGACCACTTTCCCGGCAGACTCAATCACTTTTTTCACTTCCCCCGCGAAGCAAGCAAACCATTTGGGCTCTAGCAGAACCATAGAAATAATGGAAAATATTTCCTTCTCTTCCCACATCATTTAGCATTTCCCAGCTTTTTTCATCTGCCAGTTGTCACTAGTTGTTTAATTGTGCAATGCTGATATCTGACAGCTGCATGCAGTAAGGAGAGCTCTTTTTGCAAACGACAGGTATCTAGGTTTGTGTTGTATGCTAAGAAATTAGTTGTTTTTTTGCCAGCGATATCTATATCAAAAGATATAGAGCACTTAACATAGGTATTTTAGGCATTACTATAGCATAAGTAGTTTGTTTTTGCTATTGTTTTGCAAGCCTTGCAACCAGATGTCTACTTGATGTTATTTTTATGTATGTATTGTTTGTAGGGTTTGGGCAAGGAACCTATGAGAAATGCTGAATTTCGACAGTCAATTTGGGTGTACAATATCAAGAGGGAGTGTTGGTACGTAATACTCACAGTTATTGCGGGTGCTTTTAGTTTATGGTTGTTAACTAAAATTTGTGTGCCTGCCAATTTAGCACTGAAATGAATGGCTGACAACCAGCTTGCATTATACAGCAGTAATTGCTTAATTTAAAGCTATGATATCTTTCATTTTTAATATGCGAGCCGTCGCGCTAGTAAAATAAGCCTGCTGACTGGATTTAGTGGTTTACTTTGATTGAGGTGTGAAACACCATAAACATCACGCAAGCTGTAATTTAATGAACAACAACCATTAAATGTTTATGCTGGTTTACGCAATATACATAAAGTCAGGAGCGTATAGCCAGGATATAATTCTAGGAAGTATAACGCCGCCTGAAATTTTTTGCGAGCGTGAAATATTCTTCAGCCTGCAAAAGTTTCGTGATTCGCCTCTAAATAGTGTTCGACTGGCACTAACAATCCGCCCTGGTATTTTGATTTGAACCGAAACATTACTGACTGTTCAGAAAAACGAACTGTAACACTGTAACCTTAGTATACTTTTGTTATCACTAAGTGAAATCAAACGGACTTTCGCTTGTTATACTTGAAAAATGGCCCTAGATTTGAATTTAAGGAGTCTAATAGCTGAACAGCCATCGTCTGGTCCGCCATCACAAGGGTCCCATCGGAATACAGTACCGCAAAGTAGACATCATTTTATCGAAACGCTGATTGCTCAGAAACGTGACTTCGCATCAACATCTGAAGGTACAGCAGGTACTGGTAGACCTTCCGTTAGTGGTTGTAAGAGCAGCTATGAAAATGCTTGGCCTCAACCACGTTTCGCACACCAGATTGTGTTTCATCCTCAGATGAAGGTAATTTTAGCTATATTAAGGCCTAACGGTGGGTGAACGTTGCTGAAGAGGCTGGTATTTTAGTTTAATTCGCATAGAATGGTCGCGCACGTTCAACCAATATTATAAGCAACAGTAAATTTTGGTCTACTGACCGGTATATCGGTATATTTCAGTAGCGGTTCAACTTTAGTTAGATATTCACTGATAGCGCAGTCTCGGACTGTACTTGTTGAACGGCTATAAAGATAGTTTTGATACCGTGCAGTTTTTCAATATTAGTCTACGGAGATGGTTACAGCCTGATGTCTGCCTTAAAATTCGGCAGAAACTTGACCTCAATGGTATTTTGGAAAACTTAAGCGCCAAGATTTTTTAACAACGAAGTTTAATAAAAAATTTGTGACAACGCTTAGCAGATTATTAAAACTAGCAGATCCAACAAAACTGTTATTTTATCTAGTTTTGCTCTAACTTTTAATCGGTAAAAATAATGATGTAAATGATTTAGCTAACATTGGTTTCAGTGCGTTTTAATAATGCAAATTTGATTTGTAGTCGAAGTTTTAGTGTGTGTTTTCAGCGTTTTGGTGCGTGCACATTATAATGTTGGTTTTGTTAAAATTTTTATTTCAGGTTCACTTTATGTTTGGAGGAAATCCGCGGTTCAGTTCCAAACCGAAATTTCGTTTAAATGATTTTTGGAAATTAAAGGTTAGAAAGTCTTAACCATAATTCGTAATACATTGTTTGGCAATCGTCTGATCTCTATTCTTAAACTAAAATAACGACAAATTATTTGATATTGGCTGGGTTTCCAAAATTCTACTTAAGTACAACATAGCACTTAAGTATGGGCTAAGTATATAATTACTTAACCATTTTGTCGTTATTATAAGCGTACTTAAGTTAAGTAAATACTTAAGTCGCTGACTAAATTTGATATATTACAAACGAACCGTTGAGGCATACTAACCTTGGTTTAATTGAAATTGAAGACTCGTGGACTCATGGAGTCTTCTTAATATAAAGCGAAACTATTACTTCCTTGTTATGATAATTGCTCACATAGGCGTGGCACTGCATAAACAATAACAGTTTGGTTTGACCCCAACAGCTGGTTTCACCGTAACGATTTGTTGCACATGCACTCTGACGGTTCACCCCGACTTTGCCTCCAGTGGTTGGTTTAACCCCAACAATTGATTTCACCCCAACGTTAAGTTTCACCCAAACCATTGGTTTCACTCTAACTGTTAGCTTTGTTTTGGCCCATTTGTAAGCTTCGCCCTAGCGGTTGGTTTCACCCTAACGGTTGGTTTCGCGTTTGGCCCCAACTGTTGGTTTCACCACAGTGATTGGTTTCACCGAAACGGTTCACATATAGGCATTGGTTTCAGCGCGTATTTAACCAAAATAGCTTCTTTCAACCAAACGTTTTATTTAAATTTACTTAGTTCGGCCAGACTTTTCCAAATTGTTGGATCAACCATCATCTGGTAAAGTGGCTGAAAAAATTGCTCAGCATATGAGCAACACGGGATATTTTCCATAATCTTATGAAAGCGATAATAACAAGACTAACACTCGCGTTCGATGTAACTAGGAAAGCCATCAGAAACATATGCGTCTGAAATCGTCTTTCTTCTGAATCATATGGTTTAAACAATGTTAAAGGTCGAAGGCTACTGTAAATGCACAACTTGCCAGTCGAGTTATTTGGTTCACTGTATCGGCAAAAGCAGAATTAGAAGCTCAAAATCATATTCAACATTATAGCAATGTCGATTAGTTTTGCAATAGCTTCAGTCGGTTTTGGACGCTACTAAGAAAACAAACAATTTTAAAGGTCGGAGATTTCTATTATAAAAGATCATTTTTTACCAGTCCAGTTACTTGATTTACTGCGTAGTCAGAATCAGAATTGGAAGCTCAAAATTTTAATTCTGAAATTTCCTGTAAGAATTTTCCCAAAAGGTAAATTCGTTGAAAAACATATTATTTAAGTTACATTTATAAGTTCAAACACAAAATGCCCTATTACGAAAACGTTTAGATTAATGTTTAACGTCTAAACTCATGTGAACTAAAAATTAAACTAATAATTTTGCATGCTTGTTTTGAACTAATTTAAAACACGTTGAATTTTTCAATAAAATGCTCTGCTGAAGATGTTACCCTAATTATTAGAAATAGCTTTGTTTGGCGGAAAATGTTTTAGAAAAATCTATAGTAAGACGATTTCAGACTCCATATTCCTTGACGGTTTTCCAGGTTACATCAAACGGGCTTGTTTTGAACTAATTTAAAACACGTTGAATTTTTCAATAAAATGCTCTGCTGAAGATGTTACCCTAATTATTAGAAATAGCTTTGTTTGGCGGAAAATGTTTTAGAAAAATCTATAGTAAGACGATTTCAGACTCCATATTCCTTGACGGTTTTCCAGGTTACATCAAACGGCAGTGCTCATCTAAGTTACTATCTCTTTCATAAGAAAATAGAAAACATCGTATGTTGCTCATGCTGAGTATTTCTCTGGTTTTTATTTTGTTAGCTTGTTCGCACACCAGTTGAAGATTTGTTACGAGATCTTAGTTGGACCATACGACTTTACAAGTTTCACGAATTGACGCAAAACAATCAAATTGCAGCGCTTGAATATCTTCAAAGTCGTGTGTCTGAGTTGGTAGATCACTCAAACAAAGAACAAGAAGCGATGGTATATGAAAATTGTAGTTTTAGTGCTTATATATGCAAAAGCTTTGTTATTTTATATATGTAGTATAGCTGTACCTAGCGATAATAATATAATATAAACAATAAGAATCCAGATTTTAATGACTGCAGATAGTTTTTAAAACACAAAACTGTATTTTATGATTGGCTGATCAACAAAACAATCTTAATTTTGCATGTTTTTAATAGAAATAAGGTTGTATTTTTAGGTTAAAGTTTGTAATTATTTTCAGTTCCAAAGATTGATCTCGAACTTGTTTCACTGCTCGTCAAATGAACCTAAAGGTAAGCTGGATGCTGATGATAATTTGTGCTTTCGTAACTGTGAAATCTATACGGTGTCGTGATACGCTAGTGAATTATACTACATCTTCTGCCTACCGGCCAAAGTACTGTAGTAACCCGAATAAGAGGAGGGTAGTAAGAGGAAGAATGTTCTCATTTTGAGTCCCAATCAGTAGGAGTCCGTATTTCTAATAAGAATCCGTAAGCTGATAGAGTCCCTAGAATCCGTAAGCTGATAGAGTCCCTAAACCCATTAAGTCCTTAACTGTCAATTATCCTTAATTGTAGTGCATAATGACCCCTGGACCAAATAAAGTTGTGTTCGAAACTTTAAAGCATACAGTCACGGCCAGAATTAGGGCTGCGATTATCGCAACCGAACGCATATTATTGCCTTTGCGATTTCAAAATCGCGATTGGATTTGCTTTCGATTGCGATTGAAATGCAATCGCAATCGAAAGCAATCACGTTAGCTCGCGATTTCAAGGTCGCTTTCAAACGCAATTTAACATTCGCTTTCAATCGCAGTTGAAAAATAGCATTCAATTTTACACATATATCGGTGTGTACATTATGTATACCGGTTATATAATCAGTAACGATGAGCGGCGGAGGGCGAGTTAAAATAACTAACAGTCCGTAACCGAATAACAAGGGGGTACCCTCTGGAGAAACAAGATAAATGCTGGTCTCTCCACTTATTCGGGTCACTACCGTATAGAACAAGGCCGTAGCAGTAGTATAAGCATATAACTAAACAGGAGCCTATAAGCGTAAGAATGAGTACCTATGCCTAAGCAACATATTAGCCTAAAGCTTAAGCTTATTCTTTTACAGTCCGTCATAAAAAAATCCATCCCTGATCTTTATGTGATCCTGCCTACCGCCTAAGCTTAATAATTATGTAGGCAATACTAAGATAATTTTTTCGCATCTGCTTGTCGTATTGAAGAGACTGTTTTTCTATTCTATTTCAACGATTTTGATGAAAAATTATTTTTGTTTGCAGATGAACGCCAGCGAAGAATGCGCAAACATCGAGTTAATCTATTCAATCATTTGCTCAGTTTTTTTCCGGATGAAATGTGTCCTCCACGAAATGATCTTCTAGATTTTATTACAGTAGTATAATTTGTTTGCCAGAAAAATTTATTGCACTTAGCGCTCTACATAATGCAATGCGTAACAGGCATAGGCGGTTTCGGTTAACAACCGAGACCGGCCATGAAATGTTTCGTCACGGTCAATTTTTGGTCATCACAATAAGAACTCAAAATTTTCAATAAGTTGCTTTTTTCGTACTTTTTTGTGTTCTTCCATAGTTTTATGTGTTTGTTCAGAATATCTGATCATAATTATTGCGTAACTATTAAAATTCAGAAATTCACAGCAAAATTTTATACGTCAGGCACTTTTACAAGACGCTTACCAACATATTATGCTGAATCCTCGACTTCTACTTTCGGTTCCAAACCAACGACTCACAAAATCGAGACTTGCCAAATATTGAGACTGCCATCCCTGATACCTATCTCAGATAGTTCGTACTTAAATTGTAACCTGATTGTATACACTGTATTGCGGCAAACTGATCTATTAAAACTCGATTCATTGCTGTATTCACCAAAGTTGTGAAACATCTTATGAATATATATAAATATATATTATATAATTGAATCCAATTTCAAGTAACAATTGGTCACTAATGATTCATTTACTATATACTACAGACTTGTGGGCAGTGTGAGCAGAATAAAAATTAAAAAAAACTCTCGTGATAAGCCATGAATTACGACCGAAAAAGTATTCTGTAAAACCGAAGAAAAAAACTAGTGCAAAGCTTAGCCTAATGCGACCAGCCCTGGACTATGCACGGACTGAGAAGTGTTTTATGCACCGGCCATGAACCAGCCGTCCGGCCACTGACTGGCCGGCCGACCCGAATACTGATTGCTTATCACAGGAAAAGCTAAAGATATTGTGACATTTTTGACAAATAAAGGCAATAAGGTAATCGGATTATATCATATCAGATTTTCTCACCAATCAACGTGGACTTTGAAAAGAAAAAATTTATTGCTTGGTCAACATAAATGATGTTAGTTTAGGTTTATGTTTTATTTGTATGCGAGTTTCAGATTTCAGAACGGGTCAGGAGTCATTACCGCAAAATGTCAGAAACATAGGGGTAATGTAAATACAGACGCAGGCAAAATTTTTAGGAGTATGTAAGCCAGATCCAGTATACTTGACTAAATTTCTAATCCCAAACGGGTCCAGTTGACATACCTGAAACCCTCCTGGTTCCATCATTACTGTACTTATATAAATAAATTTACTATGAAACGGCTTCCTTAAACCCCTTCTATTGCAAGGGACCCTACCACGGTGCAACCAGAGGTGAAAAATAACAGGAGCCGGAGCCAGATGTTAACGAAACTTGCCGGAACCGGAGGTGAGGCGAAATTAGTAAAAAATGATTATTAATTTTAGCCAATATCTGCAATATGTTGTTAAGTTGTTTGGTTTTACGCTAATTTTCTGCAAAATTTCGGAAATTCTTTCGTGAAAAAAGTAAAACGAAACGAGCGCTTTCGCGACAACTTTTAAACTAACGATAAAGTCTGACAGTTCGCGCAACTCTATATTAAATTATAACATAATGCGCAAACTGCATATAAAATGTCTTGCAATGCAATAAACTCTATGCGGGCATTTTTTATTTAGAGATACAGTGTCAGCACACAGTTGCGCAATAACAGTATAGCTAACCTTTTTAAAACAGTATAGAGGGACAATGGATGTGCGGAGTGCATGTATGGTAAGGTGTGAACGACATAAATTTCTGGAACCTCCGGCAAAAAATCTACCGGATCCTAAGACCGATTGTATTGCCGGAGCCCGACCTGGTTCTACCCTGGACCCTATGCAGAATGGGGCTGCAGCGATTCTCACACTAAGAGCCAAAAACACGGTTATATATAAGAAATTTTAGTTGTTGCAGTAGAATTAAAATCCGAAACTGGCTTCACGTTTGCTAGCCATAATTCTCTTCAAATTAAAATTCATCCATTGATCAAACAAAGTACTGTGCTGTAGTCCTGGTTCACGTCATTAATTCTAGGTAGCAAGGTACAACCGGAGGTCTGCCTCCGGCTCCGGTAGGAAATCGGCCTCTGCTTCCGGTAGTTTTTGCCGGAGGTTCAGGCAATTGCATAATGTTGCTAAATTTATTTTTAACGCGTTTCGTTCTACTTTTGTCACAGTTGGATTTCCGAAATTTCGCAGAAAATTAGCGTAAAACCAAACTTAATTTATTGCAGATATTGGCTAAAATTGACTAATTACAAGGTGCAACCGGAATTATAAAATACCGGAAACGGAGTTAAAAAATGCCGGAAAACAAAAAATTTGTGTTAATACCAAAAATTCATTTTTAACGATATTTTATCGCTTTACTGCTGTAAACGAAACATTTATAATGCCACTTGAAACAAATCCAGTAGCTGGAAATGTATGATAAAATAATGAAGTGACCCGAAGTGAAAACTTTGGCTATACACGCTGTGACAATTTTAGAAAAATAAGTTATATCACGTAATTTTTTTCTTAAATTTTGGAATGAGAAAAAATTTCCAATACCTACCGCAACTGGGAATCCGGTTGCTCCCTTCGAAAAAACCATTCAATGTTTGAAAAAATGTGTTCCTAAGCAAAAAATGTAATCACGAACCTAAACCTACTCTCGCCAGAAATCTGGACGTCCCAAAGCTGCATAAAACTATACATCAAATCACAATGCAACATCGCCACCGACCACTAAATAGTGGTAATTGCACATAACCAAGACGTGAGTGAGGTACGTGAAAACCGCCCATTGTTCGATAAGTTCAAAATAAATATCGTTTATTACTCGCTCCGAAAATTAACTCAAAACACTTTACTATCGCTTCAAAAAATATGATTGTATAGGTACTTAAAAAGCTTAAATGCTATGCCAGCATTATATGTCAATCGATTTGCTGGACGATTAGGTAAATTTGAGAAAGAACAATACTACGAATGTGGACATAACCACACTACTACGTTTCCACGTGTCATTTAGAATATGACTACTCACTTGAATGATAGACACTCCAACAGGCGTACACGGACAGTCAATCGATTTGCTCTACGATTAAAGTAAATATCGAGATACTCGCTCTCGTAGATTTAGAAACCTATCACTCACACTGGTGATACACGCTACCCGCGCTTGAAACTGTAAGCCATTGAGAAAGAACAATGCTACGAATCCGGACATAACCACACTACTACGTTTGCACGTGTCATTTAGAATACTACTACTCACTTGAATGATGGACACTCCAACAGGTGTACACGGACAGTAAAAAATAAAGGAAAGGTTTAACAAATGTTTGTATTTTTACACAAGTGAGGCATACAGATATTCACCGGGCATTCTAGACGTAACTGTTAGTCCAAATCGAACAATTGCAGAATACCGGTACAGGAAAATATATAATCTACAAGTGATTGACAACTAAATATGAGCATAAACATAACGGAATTTTCGTTAATTCCGTATAACGGAGATAGACACCGAATTATAGCATACAGACACGTATATCCAGTTACACCCTGAATTCTGCAATAGAGCATTAGATCTTTACATTTTGGCTTTGTTGTAAAAATATGTTTAGTCGACCCTAATGTTTATACAATAATAATCAGTATAAAACACTGTCTTATAAAAAATATTAAAACCACAATGTTGCGCACCATATCTATTTACGAATATACAACACAGAGTTATGTATGTACTCTTTGCGTAGTCATACAAAAGCAAGCTCAGAACAGCTCTGTACGATCAGGTTGCAACCGGATACCAAAGAACACCGGAGCCAGTTAGGTAATAATTCGACAGAATTCAAACTGGATCAATCCAGTTAAGTACTACTTACTATGATTCGTTATAATAATTGTGCTTCTACAGAACATTGCTAATGTTCCTATCGTTGTCAAAAAATAATTTTTAAAAAACTGCCGACTAGTGACGCGGTGCTTGACGGTGCCGTTCATTCCTTGCACGGCGCAGAAAAGTAGCGTAACTTTAACTTTAGTTACCTTTATCTTTTCAGATACGTTAATTTTTGCTGCAGCCTAGTGTTTCGGTGTATCGCGCTTACAGACGTGGTTAAAATTGCGGTTACAGACGCGGTTAAAACCGCGACAGCGACCGCGGTTACAATCGCGACAGCGACCGCTTTTACAACCCGACAGCGACCGCGGTTACAACCGCGACAGCGGATTTAACCGCGTCTGTGACCGCAATTTTAACCACGTCTGTAAGCGCGAAACTGCGTGCGCAACCGCGGTTTCTGCGTCTACGTAAATTACGGTTGCGAACGATCGCGTCTAAGAGCAATTGCGAGTCGAACTGCACTTAATTCTGTCCGTTACTGTAGATGTAGTTTCCAGAAAATGTTTCAGATTCATTCACTCAAGCAGTACAAAATCAACTGGTACAGCAAACAACGAACTAACACCGTCTATTATAAATACACATGTAACATCAGTACAACACGCACGCAAAAGCAGCATAACTTGAACATTAATAATCAAATTTTTCTGTACACTCTTGCCCTTTTATTATCAACTTCGGTTTCCGAAAGTGGCAGTTTGTCAAACAACGCAACTTGAAAAAACACTCTAAAACACAAGGCAAAAAATTTTGAGCGTTCCGAATTTTCAACAACTGATTGTATACACCTTTGTCGGTATTTATCAGTGAAAAGCGTCGTATATGTAACGAATAACTGTAGTCGAAGTCATGACGAGAAACAAGCGGTTAATGTCAATAGTCAAACCAGTGCAAGGAAAAAATAACACATTGTAACAATTAGGCACCAAAAATTGATTGCTAAGTTAAACGTAATATTAATATTCACCCATATAATATTTGACTCTGGTACGTATTCTTCGGCATCCACCACCGTGCAAGGTATAAAAAACAAACCTATAAAATAAACTCACTCGTGTGCATATTTATGATACACTGTCGCATGCTTAGTAATGCTTGGTTCGTGTAACATTTCATTGAGTCGATGAACCAGCGTTGCTAGCTCTTCCTCTTTGTAGTAACAATATGTCTCGTGGAGTTCCGCCTTAAAACACCACTAAATTTTTGTAAGTTCCACCATCAGAATGTATTTTCTAGAGATCATACATTACTACGGTACAACCGGATCTTTTTAGAAAATTTGTCATAAAATAGCTTAAGCGAATTTTTAGCTATTCAATCATCAAGTTTTGCGAAAATACATCAGAAACCATTTATTAAAAAAATCTAAGTAATTGCAAAAACACTACTATAAATTCCGGTTCCTGCAAATTTGAATACATGAAAAGGAATTGAATTTTTGCAGGAATTCCAGTGGAACCCTAACTAACTATTTCAGGAAGCCCAGGTAATACAACAGGACCCTTGTAGCAACAAAATTATAACATAGCATAGTACGGATTAATTCTAAGGTAAGTAGTACCATATAGAGCTATTCACAAAAATTATGCTGCGGACGCAGTGGGGCTCGAACTCACGACGTACTAATAACTACTCGACTCATAAACTAACCGCTGAGCTACGCACCCAATGCCATGCAAGTTTTTCGCTAGAATGACAGCTACTGAATTAACTTTCCCATAGTACTTCCGATCCGTTAACGCAATCGAAAAATAGTACATAAAGCAGATGTCATAGCCCGAATTTGTTGCCTAATACTAAAGGCTGACAAATTATAAGGAGTACAAATATACGTACGTAGTTAAATGCTAAATGAACAATAAGTTGCGTAGAAACTTACCCATCGAAACGAATGATTTTTCATTCGGAGCGCCAGAAGAAAACACGCGGCCGCTAATTTCGATTCAGATTCTCCCATGTATTCCGAATAAAGCAGCGAAGATTCAAGAATGAATCGTGCGAGCGTCAGGTTTTCCATCGTTTCCTTGCATGCCTAATACATCAGAAAGATGATAGCTCCCGATACCAAAAATACCAGAACCAGGTTTCATTCAGATATCTGATCATAACTAATAGTTTAATATTGAGTTATGTTGAGCTTTTCAGCATCAAATGTCTACCGAAGTTGATCGTAAAACCGGTATAAATGAAATAAAACGGCCGGGAACATTCGCCAATTACGACCCTAAATGTCCACTAACCTTTGCATACCGCCTGAGAAATCGATACGACAGGGGACATCCTACATCAAAATCAAAACATTTTAGCATCGTGATCTCGGTCTCAAGCATCGTTTCTTTCGAGTAACAATCGTCACAAATATATACAAAGTCGTCGAGTACGGGCGGGTATTTTTCCTAAAACGATTAACAAAATACTCTTTACCGCATAAAATGCCAAACAAAAAAGCCCCAAAAGCAACCTGATTTAATTGCTCTGCTGGTGTTATTTACTCAAATGATTACGGATTCTTTTGCAAATTTAATAGTATCAGCTTAAAAATATATACAATTGATGTTTCTAAAATTAACCGTACGACAGCTTCTCTTCGCAACTTTAATTTGTTCTTCAACGTTCTCTTCCTCTTATTTTAACACCCCTTGACGTAAAGTTCTAAGCAATATAATATAAGTATATACGTCTTACATCGTATTTCGATGCAATGAACATTGCAGTGGCTCCAATCAGTTGCAATATATCTTTGGTGACAGTGTTCCTTAAACAGCAAGAACACGTTATGTTGATTTCTACTGCCTGCATAAAGTACTATAATTTTTGCTTGGCCAATACATGAATACATTAACACCAATGGGTTACTCGTTGATTGCTCTGAAACGCTAATTAATGTTGGAGAATTTGTCAGAGACGCTAGCACCAAAATCTAATAACAAAACTACTTGCGGTACTGGTGATAAATTTACCAAGTCATGTTATAAATCTATTTAAATCAAAATTTTACTTGTCATTGTACAAATCGGTTAGCTTGACGGCAAGATATAAAGTTTCGTGATTGAGCTCAAAATTTTCTTGAACCTCTACCATCCAGTCCACGAGTATTGCTCGCATGTGTCGCGTTATTCCACTTTTACGTTCAGGCGAAAGATAATCGCTCACTTCGAATTTGCTCTACAATGCATAAAGCTAAACGTAACAGAAGAAGAACCTTTTGAACTTTGGTCAACTGAAATGTGAAAAAATCGGTTAACGATCTCGGAAACCCGATATGTGCCCCATTGAAAGAAATTTTGTCTGAGGAGTAGCCAGACAGTTCAGACACAATATATATATATATATATATATATATATATATATATATATATATATATATATATATATATATATATATATATATATATATATATATATATTCCTAATATGGCAAGTTTTCGTATTAAATGTCTTTGTATATATACACTTACTTCGCGCCTTCTGTAGTAGCTGAAAATATCTTTTGCATACTGCGGCACCAAAAATGGATCCATCTCGTTCTCTTTATCATAATCGTATGCAACTTCAGCAATGACCTCCTGAAAACTACTCATACCGGTCATCACTATATAAAGCGTCAATTCTGTTCATTTAGTCGATTCCTATTATGAATATGAGAGGATAATCCTGTTTCACTGTGGTTACAAACCAGACATGTTCCGTGCCGTGCTCCGGGATCGGGGCCCAAAGAGTGCCGGGGCTATACAGTGGCGCGGACGGTATCAGAAAAACATTTACCTATCCACTCGACTGCTAAATGAAAAAGGTTGCTTCCTGAAAACTACTCATACCGGTCATCACTATATCAAGCGTCAATTCTGTTCATTTAGTCGATTCCTATTATGAATATGAGAGGATAAATCTGTTTCACTGTGGTTACATACCAGACATGTCCCGGTGCCGTGCCCCGGGATCGGGGCCCAAAGAGTGCCGGAGCTATATGGTGGCGCGGACGGTATCAGAAACACATTTACCTATCCACTCGATTGCTAAATAAAAAAGGTTGCTAAAACGGCATGGGAACTGAAAAGCTTGCGAGTTACAATATTTTAAATTTTTGATCGGAATCAGAACTAATTGTGAATCGAATATTAACCAAGACAGCAACACTTTTTGTACCCACCTTCCCCAACCGTACTTTACTGCAAACACCCCCGCTTAGCGCAGTACGCGACAGGGATGGGCGGTCTCGGTCAAAAAAGCGAGACCGAGACCCAACCTATCGAGACATAGAATTTTGGTTTCCGTAAATAAGATTTTTTAACAAAACTTTTGAATATTTTTATCTGCTTTGAAGTGTCACTTCATACAAATAAACTAATAAATCGCTCCCAAAATTTATCTTACTTTATTTTTCCCTTGGCTACAGTCGCCATGCCCTTCGGACGGGCTCGGGACAAGTCACACTGTCTCAAAACAGCCTAGATATAATCGCTAATTCAGAAGTACTGTTGTTTTTGCTCCCGGGCAAACCGAATAGACTGCAAGAATTTTTATCATAGCGTGACGTTATAAACGCGGATGTCCCATAATTTTTTAAACGATGCCTTAAATGTTTTGAACGCGAAAATGCAACTTATTGTGCTTTGCCACAATAAAATCAGTGTTTTGAGTTTCCTTTCAAAAATAGAATTTTGGGTAACCAAAGGGTTCATTCTCTGCTTCTCAAATCGCTGTAAAACCACGTAGCGGTGCTCCACAATCGTTCGCTGTCTGTGTTGGTAGGCGAAAAGCGCAAATACGCCCGGGCTAAAGCTGCGATCTAAGAAAATTTTTTGTGATTGCTTATCGCTTTTTCACCTTTGATCTCGGTTTGCAAACCATCGAGACTGAAAAAAGCGAGATCGAGACCAGCCAAATCCCGTGACTTTCCGAGACCGAGGCCGCCCACCTGTGGTACGCGAGTAAGTTAAACAGAATAAAATAAACACCAGGAATGTGCGGTCTCGGTCTCGGGTAAGTCTCTGGATTTGGCTGGTCTCGGTCTCGGTAGGTTTCAAACCGAGACCAAAGGTGAAAGACAAGTTCCCGTATTTTACCACTCAACGTTCACAATAAACCGACGTCAGTTATATTTGTTGACTTTTGAATATAAATTTTTTGCTGTTTTTAGTAATATTGTTATATTTAAACTTTTTGATATTGTTGCGTCAAAACACAAATAGTTGTGTTTATAGATCACATTTAAGGAATTGTGTCAATTTAAAAGTTTCAATTAACGCTAAAATATCGTATTGATAAACGCTAAAAAGCGTTATTATTAATACGAGTTTAAATATGCCGGCGGTTGACGATTCATTTTCGTCGGAAAAAAGCTGAAAGCGCAGTTTTAACACTGAAAGCGTGTTCTATATCTTATCGCCGTCTTTGGCGTGAAATCGTTTATATTTTGGTATCTGTGTTTGTCAGTGTGTTTTTGCTATAAATAAAATTTTCAGGGAATTTTGAATTTTTCTGTTTAATATTATAAAAATCAAGCATATGCAACATTTTATTACGCTAGATTGACACAGAAGTACGAAAAAACATTCTAAACTTTTGTTAGAAAAAATTTTATTTTTATGCTCGGTAACGGTCAAAAACTGACCGAGACCAAACAGTCTCGGTTTCGGTTGTCGGGTCTCGATCTCGGTTTTTGACCGAGGCCGCACACCCCTGATAAGCGCAAATCAAAAAACGACAGCCAACCAATAATAAATATACCGCCGATGTACACGTTCACATAGCAAACCATTGTTGCTGTGTAAACTTGTTTTGTAAATACTACAACAGCACTGTGGTAACTTTCTACACATGTCTAGGCAAAATGGCCCGTGGCACAATTTAGCCAAAATCCGAACGCAGCACAGTAAGTTTACTTCATTACCATACGCAAAATGTCGCCTGACGCCATATGGCAAATAACAAACGCATTAGCAGTAAATTCACTCACACCATGGGAGTGTCAACAAAATGTACCGTGACACGGATATTATAAAAATGGTAATATGCTTTCATGTATATGCTTACGCAAACGGTACACAAATTTGAAGTTTAGTGCATTTCCGATTACATTAGAAGTATGTTGTTGTCACCTTACACTTCGTAGTTCGTACAAATTTTTATTCCTGCAAATTACATACGTAATCTAATATCTGTGTTGCAAAATCATAGCATTAGCTCAAGCAAGGTATCTATGTTTCAACATCCAGTCGCATCATGCAACTTCAACCATTTTGTCGATTTAGATTACAAGGAAATTCTTACTTCGAGAATGTGATCTTGTTCACCAGCCGCTTTATTTCTACGAGCAGTGCTGTTGCGTGCCAGTTCGGCATCTGAATCGCTGGACGAACTTTGTTGAGAACAAACAACGCTAAAATTATTTGGCTACATTAGATCTATATATAAATACGAAAGCTTCATTGTCATAAACCTGAAGGTTGAAAAAAACTGGAGCAAGTACTGCGTGCGACTGACATACGTATTACATTACTTTTCGCCCTGCCTCACAAATTTAGCCATGTTGTGAGTACAACACAAGCGGCTCGAGTCAACCATCCGTTCTACAATAATTTTGACCAAATTCTAAGGAAACTGCTGCATGATCCATCTGAACAACTCTAATTTCCTGAAGTCTTTTTAAAGCATAGGCCGGCCATGAAGTCTCGGTCTCGGTCAATTTTTGTTCATCACTGAAAAAAATTTTCAAAATAAATTATGCCTAATAGATTTTTCGTAGTTTTGTTTTTCATAGTTCTTCGCGTTTTTCAGAATATCTGCTCATAAACATTGCGCAGCTATGAAAATTCATAGATTCATGGGAAAATTTTGTTCACCACGCATCACTTACTTCACAATTATAGACATATATACATTTGCTGAACTGAAATTTGAACGAAGTCTGCCAAATACACAGACTTGCCGAGACCGAGACTCCTATCCCTGGCCGACAGTGTTCCTACGACATGCGTTTAGGCAAAGGTACAAAACGAGCATGCATACCTATAATTTTTGACTTTTCTGGCCCCTCACTCAGTTATCGTATGGCAGGTGGCCTCGCAGCTTATAACTGTTTGTCCTAACCTAAACACTACACGATTTATCATTTCTAAAACCGTTCACCACGTATGAACGACTTCAAAGAAATCTCATGAGCGAACCGAGCGAGACCGAATAGCATTTATATATGTCGTCTATAAATAAATTATACAAAATCTTGTCTTGGAATGAGACCATATAATAAAATTCATTTGAAATAGATCATCCTGTTCCGGGTATTTTGTCCGGGTACTTTCGCAATACGCGGATCCGAAATTTTTCGTTGAATAGCCGGACCCGGAATTTTCCAAAGTCAAAACAAGGATCAGTGCTGGAATTATAGGAGAAAATGCTCTAAAAATCCGGACCCAGATGTAATTCTAATTGTATTTACGTACCCAAATACATTATAAAAAATTTTATAGAAATAATCCCCACTGTTAGCCACCAAATACGTATTACGTATTTCGTAGCTCATGTTAAATTATTTTTACGTGTTCTAACTTGGCTCCAATTGATACCGGCCTCGGGTTAACTCCACCTCCAACGTCGTTGTTAATAGCAGTTTTCAAAAAATAAATTAGTTTCTCTGCAAGTTAAAATAACAAATCCAGTTCCGTTTACGTCCCTGACAAATACATAAACAATGCTGGCAACTATTCGATCAGAGCGAGCAATTTCGACCAACCGTACTTGAAACGGTCGAAGGATTGTTTGTACACACACTTACTCGCACTGCTGAGTCGGTTGACTAAGAGAATCGTTAGACACAGTCGAACGTTGTGACGGCAGTTGTTGATCTAACTCAATGACATTATTGTCGTCGTTACCAGTATCCTGGCTCACTTCTGATAACGATTTTGACTGATAAACAGAAATTTTTGCTTTATTTTTAAGTGCCTTGATGCTGTCCTGCTGGTGCAGCACTGGAACTACATGGTCGCCATCGGCAACATTTTTTCGTTTGGACGAATCGATCAAAACTTGATTCAGTGCCTGAAAATCTTGAACACGAGCTTTACAAAGGGGTGGGAGTCTCGGTCTCGGCAAGTCTCGGCATTTGGCAGGTCTCGGTGTCGGTCTCGCTTTTTTGAGTCTGGGTGATTTGGAACCGAGAACGGTGCAAAGCGGAACTGATTACACCGGAATTGGAAGAGCAAATTTATACCGGAATCAGAAATGGAACTACAAATTTTGTCACAATACGAATAATTTGTATTAACAAGTATAGTATTAATTTAGGGCGTCTACTGGCTTGCAAAAATTCTCAAACACTTCGCATGAACAAATTGGCAATCATTTTTCGTTTTGTAAAGCTAAACTACAATCAATTACTGATAAGTTAACTCCTCGAAATCATTTAACAGATAAATGATTCAGAATTTTCTTGCAATATATCACAAGTACGTAGGCCTAAAATTAAAATGTCAAAATTCTGATTTCGATTGATTGTGGAGTCGGAATCGGAACTCGTTTTAAATCGGAATTTTAATCTGAATCGGAATTCCAGTTGCACCCTGGAATCGGACCAGAAGTCGAGGATTCAGCTAATGTATGACTGTATTGTTGAAGTAACTGATGGTTGCGGTTGTTGAATATATTTTTCTGTGAAATTAAGAAATTTCAGTTACGCAAAATTACGAGCAGATATCTTGAAAAAACACAAAAAAGCTATGAAAAACACAAAGGCTATAAAAATACAAAAAATTGATCGCGAATGACTTTTCTTGGCCGCTCTCGGTAGTCATGGACTCGGTCGCAGTTTCGGTTTTTAATCGAGACTACCCATTACTTGTTTTACATACGTCATTCGAAAAAAGTCTTGTGCGGATATAATGCTGTACATGATGAATGAACTACGTAAAATCTAATCGCACAAATTTGTATGTATACAAAATTAAACTGAAGAGGTTGAATTTTTCAGTTTACTTCAGTGTAAAACCTTATGCTTTCTCACATACGTACATGCCAGGAAATGCAATCAGATGCGGATGCCTGTATGTTGTCGAACATTAAACCGAAACCAGATTTTCGGTCGCGAACAAAAATTTACTCACATTCGTTATGTCGCCAAAAGCAGTTCTTTTGCCTGCCTGTTGTTGACCTGGCTTCAATGGCGATGCTCGCCGCTTGACGTTCCCATATGCTTGAGGAAATCCAACATTAACCTAGAAATTATTAAGTGTGCATAACTATGTGTAGCAGTACGTGTGTTCACCTATATATTTTCGCAACATGTCCAATGTTTCAAACGCTGCAAATATATATACGTCTATATTATTATTTACGCATATACATTATCTAAATAGATAACATTCCAAAGCCCAAACTAACAGCCCAAAAGCATTTGAGAAATGAGAAACAGAAATTTCGATTTCCAGTCTTCAATTCTTGAGAACAAATTAGAAATATTGACAGAAGTGGGAAACGTGATTGACATAATTATATATGTAACGCAATGTAATTTAATAATTTAATGGAAGGCCAGAATTCGGAATCGGCGGCATCTCATTTACTTACTGTGTGCTTCGCTTGCAGACGTGTTCGCGGCATGTTTCGTAAAGACCGCTATGACACAGGAGGAACACAACGGTTATCAAAGTGTAACCTAATTATAAATAATTTCTTCCAGTGATAAAAGCAAGTCAATGTAGTAACTTATAGTTATATCACTAATACTTTCTTCCCAGTAACTAACTACGAACTCAGATAGTGATAACTATATAATTACTACTTAACATTCGCAGTAATACATCAAGTTATGTCTAAAAACCATATTACGCCCTGTTTTTACGGACTATAAATCTCGGTCGGTCCCGAATTGCATTAAAAATAATTGCGGCAAGAAGTAAACAAAGCTTGCTACAAAACAAGTTATGTAACCAAGTTTCTTGCATTATTGTATTCTTTCGAAATAATTGCACGTCTGTTTCGAATTCCTATCACTTTAAATTTTACCCAGCAACTAAAAAGATGTCTATTGAACATGTTCTGTAACCACTAACAATAAAATACGTTCGCAGGAAAATGAAACTGCGAAATACGCGGCGAAAGCCATTGTTATAAAATTATTTATTAATAAGCCACTTATTTAACTTTAATCAGGTTGACAGAAATGTGGCACATTTTTAAACGTTACGTACGTTCGTTAGGTAGAATAATCAGTGATTTTTCGCAAACAGCTATTGGCTGGGTTGCGAAGACATGACCTATGTTCGATTTAAACATATGTCTGCATTTTAGTTATGCTTGCAGCTTTCCTTTAGAGATTTTCATTTAATTAACGTTATTTATTCTCAAACCAACAATTACTTAAGTCAATGGGTGCGCAGCAGGTACCGTGCCAGCCTACTCAGTGAGTTTTTTACAGTAAAATGTATAAAGACGAATGGACCAACTATAATAACGCGAAAAATGTTTAGGCGGAGTGGGATTTGGCGTAACTAGCAAACGATGCTGGATCTATTATATGGTCGACATAAATTATTAAAGGCTTGTGAACAAATCTTGGTAGAAGGCATACATTGCGACAAACCTTTTGCATCTCAAAAAAATGTATTTCAACTTTCAGATGAAAACTTTAAAAAACTGCCACTTCAATTCAAATTTTAGTTTTGTCAATGCCCATAGTTGAACTTGACTTTTACACAAATACGAGTTAATATTTAACTCAAATTCTCACGTTATAGTTTACCCGCACTCGCACATGAATTAAAACTAACTCTACAGAGTTGACTCACAGTCTGAGTCAACTTTTAGCTCAACCCTATTCGCAGTGTACGCATTGCTTTTGTTGCTCAGAATCTACTCTATGAGAGAAGCAAGTCAACCCCTGATTCAAGTCCATTTCGGACTTTGTTTCACAATCTCCTTGCGTTAATAAATAGCAGTGCCTTTTTGACCAACCAATTCACAGAAGTGTACAAGAGTATGTTGAAGACCAAGTAACTTTTCTCTGAATGTCAATGACTGGTCAGCAGAGCCATGGCTCAATTCGGATTTAACACAAGTAAAGATTTTAGCAAGTTTTATATAGCGTTGACACGTATCTCAGCTTTTCAACAGGCATTTTAACGTACTCAAATATTCAAGGGTTGGTGAAGAATGCGCTATTAATTTTGAGCTACTAGAGGTAACTTCGCAATAAGACAGTTCACAGTTCCAGGTGCTGCGAATGTGTCTAAAATTCGAACCCGTAATATTAACATACGATATGCTTTGCTGTCTTTTTATGTCCCAACCAGACCGCCAGTAGACACCTTTAAAAATATATAGGTGTCGCTGACACCCTAATAACCAACGAAATTAAACTTTTGTATTAGAATTTAAAACAATAAATGAAAAGCTTCCAAGATCAGAATCTTAATACCTAAATTTCCAACCTCAATTTTTTTAATTCTACCTTTGGTTGGCCCATGCAAAGATAAGGGGAGGAACGTTTTTTGTGGGACTAGAATAGAATAAGCTTAAGCTTTAGACTAATTTTTTGCTTGGCTTAGGCTTAGGCTTTAGGCTTCGGCTTAAGAATAAACTCATTCTTATGCGCAGGCTTAGGTTTAGGTTTAAGAATAAGGTTATAAAATATTGGCCCTTTAGTTTGTAACAATTTTATTTACCAAAGTTGAAGGACGTATATGATTCATGAAAACAATTTTCGACAACAAGGACCTTTTACTATTTCATATCCGGTTAGGTGAAGTTGCGTTTCCACCCTCTCAAATACCGAAAGATGCATCTATCATGTTTCGCTCTTTTTCAATTTTTAATTTCCGTTTGATTTTGGATTATTTTTAAAATTCACTAACATTTATCAAATATTTATATATCTTTAAATTAAAGAAATTATATATTGATATATTTTAATTTTTGAATGATCTAACCATTAACCAGCCATGGCCCGGGATTTCGTTAATTTTAATATTTTTTAGTAAATTGGATTTTTATTTTGTTGTGTGGGAATATTTGGTGTAATAAAGAAATAATAGTAAGTATAGAAGAGATAAAAAGAGTGAGAATTGGGAGCTTCAGTGTTCTAAATTTAGAAATTTTTTTTTAATTTATTAGGCGGTTTCTGGGATGTGGGGAGGAGATTGGCTTATTAAGACAGCAGGCCCTTTTATGGCGAAAAGAGGTGCGGAGAGGTAGATAAGAAAACAAATGAGGGGGGAGAGTAAAAAAAGGAAAAAGGGCTGCAAGGGGGTAAGGGACGATAAAGGAGTTAGGATAATTAGGACGATCAAAACGTAGAGGGAAGATAAAGGAGAGAAGGAAAACGGGGGAGGGGGCAGGCGGGAGAAGAGAAGGAGAGGCAGTATGGTGGTGAAAGAAAAAAGAGAGAAAAAAAAAAGGAAGTGAAAAAAAAAGAGAAGAAGAGGAACGAAAGGAGAAGAAAAAAACGGAAAAGTGAAAAAAAGAAAAAAAAAAAAAGAAAAAAGTGTGAGTATGGCGAAGGCCAAAGGAAAAGAATATATCGGAACAAAGCCAAGGAAGGTCGAATGGCAAAAACAGGTGGTGTATGTAGGGGAAAGAGAGGGGAGGGGAAGGGAGAAAATGGGAAGACGACGTGTAAAGGACAAGCGCCGCAGTGGGAGGGGAGGGGGGCGGGGTGGAAGCGGCGAACAGGGGGAGTGGAGAGGTAAAGGGGGGAGAGCACCGGAAGGCAGAAAAAAGAGGTTGTTGTCAATGGAAAGGTTGGGGAATTAGGGGAAAAATTTGGGGGGGGGTGGGGGTAAACCAGCCATTCACAAACTTACCCACACAACCAGTAAACCAGATAATTAGATTTACAAAAGTTACTTATATCAGCGGAAGTTAAGTTTAGTTTTTACGTAAGAAGGCCTATTTTCTACCATGGATTGTGTTGCAACCAGCATCACAACCAGGATTTCTTTCCTAAGAAGTACCGGGTGCGCAAGAAAATAGTTTTAGGTACACGAAAAAAATTTCTATTTACTTTTTTGAACGCTATCAACAAATCTCAGACATCAAAGCCAGTAGTTCTCGAACAGACGGCACACGCCCCTGTACACTGCAAAAAATTGGGAGTCAAACTGATTCTCTCGGAAATAGGCTTTTCCTGACTACACAAACTGAGTCAAATTCGACTCCACCAGAGTCAAATTCGATTCACTATGTCGCACGTTTGACTCAGGTGGAGTCGAATTTTGACTCAGTTTGTATAGTCAGGAAAAGCCTATTTCCGAGAGAGTCAATTTGACTCACCATTTTTTACAGTGTAACTGTGGACAAGGTTTAGACTAAAATGTTTACTAGAGTTTGTTGCCGGCACCGTTTCAACCGATAATTGTTTTGAATAACTCAAGTCACGTATCAGTATTAGAAGACAGTGGGCACACGCTAAATTTGAAATTGACGTAGTTTGTATAAAATGAATATATTCCGGTTAAACCAGAAGCTTTGGACCTTTTAAACGGATCTCAATTTGACTCCGGACAAAAACGCACAGCTTTTTTCGCAATATACTTTCAGTCCTTACATCGAATGTTCTTTATTCAAACCAATGGCGGATCCATGGGGGAGGCCACCCCGGCCGTGCCCCCCCAACAGCATCTCGACAAAAATTATATAGCAATTTTGTGACAATAGTTCATGGTTTGTATGTGGGTCAAAAGTAAATTTATTACCTGTGAAATTTTGGCCCACCCCCATTTTGAGATCCTAGATCCGCCACTGATTCAAACTTTGAAGCTGACATTGGGGTCATTTTTTCAATGCCTTTTGCCGTAAATATAATTAAGTGAAAATTCAACTGTTTGTATGAGGCATTTTATATCGCAGGTAAACAATATTTATTTGAAATTTTAACAAATTAATTCTCAAAGGTTTAAGCTTTAAATTATTGCTTTTTATAAGCTGAAAAATTCTTTCGATTCTGTAATTTACATCTGGCAAGTTTTACGCTTAAGCGAAAGGACAAATTTTACAAGTTTCTTCGGGTCCGGTTCGATACAACAGCAGAAAAGATAGCCGGTAATTAGGCTTTGTTCAGTTTAACTTTGGATCTCAAACGACGCATAAATATTTTGAATATTTTTGCTTTACAATGTTAATATATAATACTTTTAACTGTCAAATAAACTTTTAAAAAGCATAAGGCATCGGGTCAATAACAGGGCCGCAAGAATAGTATAAATATATTTCTAAAAGTTTAAGCCTACTTAATACTGTATTGACCCGAATAAAAGGGAAGGGGTAATAAGAGGCGGGTCCCCATTTAAAGTCCGAATCAGTTGGAGTCCGTATCCCTAATAAGAGTCCCTAAGCGGATAGTCCCTAAACTTTAATTAGATCCATAAATGTCAATTAAACCTAATTGTAGCACATAAATGATTCCAGGACCAAATAATTTGAGTTCGAAACTTTAAAAGCGTACTTAAATTTTGAAAGTACATTCTTAAGTCTAACCTTGTGTTATCGCTCAGGCTATTGGCACAAGACAAATAAACGTTTAATTCAACGGATAATTGCAGTACCGGATATATATCAGTAACGCAGGGCGGCGGAACGTGGGTTAAAAATAAATAACAGTCCGTAACCGAATAGCAAGAGGGTACCCTCTGGAGAGGCCAATTTAATATCAGTCCCCCTCTTATTCCGGTTACTACACACACAAAAAAGTATTTCTGAATTTATTCAGAAAAGTGTTTTCTGTGGCACATCTGAAAAGTTTTGCTGATATTTATGACAATTTTTCTTAAAATAACTGGAAAACGTTTATTTTCAGACTTTATTTCAAAACGTTTTTTGAAAACATTTCTGTTATAACAGAAACACTTTTCAAGTGCACCTTGCTAATCATATTTCTCAAATTTAAGAAATTTTTTCTTAAATATCAGAAATATTATTTTGAGTGCAGTAGGCGTAATATCTATTAAGCCTGAACCTAAGTGTAAACAAAGAAATTAGTCTAATGCTTAAACTTACCATATTGCAGTCACGCAGAAAAACGTTTCGCCCCTAATTTTTACATGCGGCTGGCATCATGTATATACGCAAGTTTACTGACACACTGAAAATCAATTGAATGTCTACCGAACTGTAAGTATTTCGTCATTTCCATAATTATCAATTCGTTAAGACCTTAAACTATGTGTAGATTGAGGTTTTATCATTTAGGTTTAGCTGTTGATTTATCCTTACGTTAAGGCTTATGTTTTAATTCGGCTTTTAAGCGACGCCCCTATGAGTAAATATTTTATTCTTTGTTGCATACTTTGGTTAACGTACTGTAGTGACCCGAATAAAAGGGGCTAATAAGAGGGGGGTTCCGACTTTGAGTCCCCATCAATAGGAGTCCGTATCTATGAGAGTCCGTCAGCGGAAAGAGTTCCTCATTCCTAATTAGAGTCCATAGATGACAATTATCCTTAATTGTAGTGCATAGATGACTCTTGGACCAAATAAAGTTGAGTTCGAAACTTTAAAGCATATTAAGTTTTGATAGTACATTCCTAAAGCATAACTTTGCAATATAGCTCAAGTTTTTGTTACAAGACAAATAAACGTATAATTCAATTGATAGTTGCAATACCGAATACCTATCAGTGACGAAGGGCGGCAGAGGATGGATTAAAAAATAACAGTCCGTAACCAAATAACAAAGGGTACCCGCTGAAGAGACGAAATAAATTCAGTACCCGTCTTATTCTGGTCGACAACAGTACAAAGGTCTTCACAAACCCAGTTTTCCCAGTGGTAAGTAGTGCCTTCCCCTGAAAATACGTATAAAAGAGTAAACTGTTGCAACGATCTATTCATAAGTATACATTTACCATACATACATATGAATATATATAAATAAATATATATGTACATATATATTTATATATATATTATATATACATATATATGCAGTACCTACCCCCATTATGTCATGAAAATATTTTCACGCTTTCATGGTTTTGAATAAATTCATTGTGACATCACTTGTTGAACCATATGATTTAACTTTTTAATCCTAAAAAAAGTTGGGCAAACACTCAATAATTTGGCCTTAATCGTTTATAGCAACGACCATATATGGGAAGGATTATTGTTTGGCACTGGCTTAGATGTTTCAAACCTGAATTTGATACACGTTTTATTGTTCGTACGTTGCGGGATCAGGTCATGGGCGTAAATCACGATATTACGAAACGAACTCGCGTTCCACAAATACCTTGAAATTTAGGCTCCTGGTGTTCCCAGCTGAATGAGTTGTTGAACATTCTTAGACATAAATTCCCAAACGGTCGGTTTTAGCTAAATAACCCCTTTCCGCGCCTTTGGTTTAGATAAATACTTCATGGTTTTTATATATTTCGTTATATTTCAAACATTTTTTCAACCATTTTTTATATATTTTACTATGTTTAATACCCTTCTGGATCCTAGAAACCAAAAAATTTGCTTTTATTTGAATTTTTTAAAAACACAGTAGCTACCGCCAACGAGGGCATTCCAAATGCGAAAACTTTTAAACTAAAATTTCATAACTTTCTGACATCTTATCTGAAACAAGAGCGTACCCGAACGCGAGGTCAATTAGCAATGGCTCATCAGTAAATTTCAAAGCTAATATTTGTGAATAATTTCGCAAATGTGTATATCTTGCACTTGTTTGAATTTAGTGCGCAGCAGACTGGGGTTGGGGCTACCTCCAAACATCAGGGTAGGGTTCCCAAACTCGTGAGCGAAGCGAGCGAGAAACCAGACACATTGTGAAACTTCAGTGGTTTTTTAACCGGTTTGGGTGTTGCCTTTTTAGGAGTGAGGCCCCCCGGAAATGGGGTTATGGGGGTGGCTAATCCGGCCCTGCATATGATCTACCCTACTTTCGTGCGCGCAAAGTTTACCTTCAACTCGATAGCAGCTGCGGCCTATTTGTTTGTGAACATGTTTACTAATTGGCTCTAGGAGTGACACACCATTGTCAATACCGTCATGCAAGTAAAATGTAAGTTGAGAAACAAATTTATTTATTCTTGGTATTATATATAATATAATATAAATTATAAATATATATAAATATATATAAATATATATACTAATTGATGTGGCCTTAAAAATGACCTTATCACAGGCCCGTAGCCAGCTCACCATACTAGGGGGGCTAAAAAATTTTCACGAGGGGCATTCAAAGGTTTTCAGTAACGGGCAAGCAAGGTTTAAAATTTTCTAGGGGGGATTTTTCTACGGGGGCTCAGCATCCCACCTAGCCCCGTCTTGGCTACGGGCCCGCCTTATCACCCGATGGTTAGAAAACAAAACCAATTTTAGGCGGAGTCCAACACCTAATTCTTGAGGGAATGTGGCCAGTGTTTACATTTTTTCAACCTTTTGCACTTTTTAACTTCTGAACTCAATGTTATACACGCGTAAACAGCTGCTATTTGTTTATTTTGCCAATAGGAACACAAAGCCATATTAGCTTGTGATAAAAAATGCAACTACAGTTTAGAATGTTCCATAAATTTTAAACTTTTATTGACTGTTGGTTTCACTTGTAGACAACGCCCAGGTATGTCTCTAATTTCAGGTTCGTGTACCTACTGCATGAAAGTGAAATGAGTTTCCGAAAATAGTATGAAATCTTTCGTTGGAGCCCTATGGAACCATGTAATTATCAGGGGCGGTACGTTTTTCTGTGGGACTGCAATAGAGTAAGCTTAAGCATTAGACTAACTTTTTTGCTTGGCTTAGGCTTATGCTTAGGCTTAGGCTTAGGAATATGGTTATAATACTGTTCCGCCCCTGTTCTTTACATTGGGCGCCCTGTGCAATACGCACAGGGGTTTTGTTTCACCAAATGTTACTGTATAACTACTTGAAGGAGAACAGGGGTTTTGTTTCACCAAATGTTACTGTATAACTACTTGAAGGAGGCCATATATGAAAATATTTCAAGTATGTTTGAACTTTTTAAAAACAGTAACGTAGTTTTTGGTGTAAAGCAAAATGTGTTAAAATAAAGTCATATTCACACGTGTAAGTTTTGGATGCGAGAACTTGCAGCTGTAAATTGCACTAGTGAACTTGCAATGTTGTTCACACATGCGAACTAAATTTCTAGCTATGATTTTTAACGAATTATTTGCAGCTGCATGTTTTTCGAACGGGATTTCGGGCAAAACTTGCAACTGTAAGTTGCAGCTGCATGTTGTCGCACCAGCACGTGTAAATAGGGCTTTGCTTTAACACTTTTTGCTTTTCCACCAAAAATTGCGGTAAAAGTTTAAACATTTTTATTAAATTTTGTCCAATTAAAAGGCTGCAAAAACTTCAAACTTGTTTGGAATTTATATAAATACAGTGCAGCATCATCAGGTCACTTATAATGAAATTTCAATGCACGTGTAAGCTTAAAACCAAATCCTTGCTCCGTGTGTTGCAAGCCTAAAGCCTAAGTGATCGGCCGCGAGTGTAAGCCTATGCCTAAGCCTTTCGCCGTGCCTGTAAGCCTAAATCGTATTAACGATTGTGTCGCGCGTGTAAAACCTAAAGCTTAGCCACGGGCCGGAACAGCAAACAGTGTTGGTTTTCATTCTTGACAAGTAGAACCAATTTCAGTCTGGTCTGACCTTTTCAAATTGTAATATTTCTGGTTCAAATTAACTTCTTGAATTTTAGCCTTTTCTTTCATACTATTCGTTATGATGTTAAAAATTGTTGTCTTCCATGGCCCACTTTACTTAAAGGGGCGTCGAGCTTTCTGGTGGGTCTATAAAAGAGTAGGTTTAGATTCTAGATTACATTTTTGTGCTTAGACTTAGGCATAGGCGTAGGCTTAAGAACACATTTTTGCAACTGCTTAGGCTTAGGCTTAGGCTTAGAAATGCGCTTAATCTACTGTTACGCCTATAAAAATAACATTGGTCTCTTCGATAATGCGGAGTTACTGCTACAAATTCTTTTTGCGGATGTTATGCGTTGTATCATATTTGTTGCCTTTCAGTCCGCTATTACAGAAATGTTATTCGGTAAATTGGCAAATTTGGCCTATGTGTATAACAGGCTCGGAACAGTAGTATAAGCATATTCTTAACCCTACGCCTAAACCTAAACCTAAGACTAAGCATAAGCATGAGAATGAGCTTATGCCGAAGCCTAAGCAAAAAATGTCTAACCCTTAAACTTACTCTATTACAGTCTCGCAGGAAAACGATCCGGCCCTGTTTCATACATGGGCCTATGTAAAGATCAGGGGCGTAGCGTTTTTCCATCGGACAAGAATAGAATAAGCTTAAGCTTTAGACTAATTTTTTTGCTTCGCTTAGGCTTAAGCTTAGGCTTAGACTCAGGAATAAGCGTATAATACTGTTCCGCTCCTGTTCTTTTCATTGGCCCATACATGGACTACAGTCTTATTCATTATATTATTTCAATTCCATTCCAAGGCTTTATTTTATAGCTGTCTGCAAAAGAGTTTGCCACTAAAAATACAGATAGAATTTCATGATTAAACTTTATAGAATCGTTTCATACGCAAAACCGTTTACTACTCCGAATTTTCGCATGCTCGGAAGTGAAATTTGCGAAAAGTAGCATATTTGAAATAGAATTATCAAAACACCACAGGGTGTGTGCAAAATATTGCCGATTTAAGACATTTAGTTATAGCGCAAGAATACAAACCCGTTCGGTGTCCTTTTAAATGGATGAGAGGGTGTTGACACTGCCTGTAGTCACTTTATGTAATGTATTTTGTAAGTTTTTCAGCATCTTTGTATCATAATACCTCTCAATCAGACAATAGGACGATTTATTTACTGATTTAAAAAGCTTAAAAAATACAAATATCCGTTGTTAAAATTTGTAAACAATTAATGTAACAAAGAGTCGATGATCACTCTAACAAGAGTGTGCAACTGGGTACATTCTGTGTATTAAAGAATGTACCGGCACGCGTTGCGTTTTTGGCCAACCCCCCTCATTTGGGGGGGGGGGTCAATTTTACGTCTATTTTACACGTCTATCCGCCAGCCAACACCGAAAATATAATCGGACCACATTTTAGTATATGCAATAGCACATGAATTTCAACATCGATGGAGATTTTGACCCCCCGCCTCAAATACGGGGGGTAAGCCAAAAATGCAACATGCGCTGGGTACATTTTTTTCTACATAGAATGTACCCAGTTGCATACTATTGTTAAAGGGTATCATGCACTCTTGATGTAACCAACTGAAACAATGCGCAAAACAAAAATATTTAAACTTGTGCGGCAAAAGTTATAATTTGGCTAATTGTGTTCCGGGGAAATAGAATAAAATAGCGGTCATAGCTTAGTCAAAGTATATTTACACATATAATGGAGGTAGGGTCAACGAAGAGTTTTCATTGAGGTATGGTTAAAAAGTATGATTGCTAACCCAGAACTCCGATACTTGTGGCCCGGTCGAATTTTTTATATTGTGAACGATGCTCGACGGCAGTTGAAAAGTTTTAGTTCAGTTCAGTTACTCTAGCGTTGCCGCTACAAGCGGTCATTGCTCGCTTGTAACGAGCGAGATTTCCCACTTATATCTGTCGCGTGCTGTTCCTTCTATAAATTTTCCAGTTTCACAACTACCAGTAGCCGTTCTTAGAAGACTACGGTCCAGATGTTGGTTTTAGACAATTTCTTGGGAACTATGTAAAGCGACAACTGGAGAAAGTATTCATGTGGTATTGTACGCATCGATAATTTTTACGTCAAACTTTTCAACTCAACGTCAGACCTGTGATTAAACCGACCGTGAAAACATTTATTCAGAAAATATTCAAAATAACACCATTTATGGCTTTGTTTTAGCTTTTATAGGAAAGAAATATGAAACTTTCATTATCAGTTCTCGTATGCTCAGATACCCATATTAAAATCGTAAAACGGAACATTTAAACACAATATTTGACAATTTTTAATTTTAAATTTGTGTCCAAATCCTAAAACGTGAAGACCAACGTACACTGTAAATTTCAGTGAGTTGATTTAAACTCAGAAAGAGTAAAATCACTCAGCCTGGGTTAGGACTATCAGAACTCAGAATTTTGTGTTGATTCAATTGATTGTGAGTTAATTAATCAACTCCTCCAGAGTCAAATCAACTCAGAGTAAGGATCAACTCAACTGAGAGTGAGTTAATGTTTACTGATATTTATTCAGAAACAACCAACCCGCTAGCTGAATTGATTAATCAACTCATTGGAATTTACAGTGTATAGAACAGGGCTGTAACGGTAGTATGGGCATATCCCTAAGCCTGAGTCGAAGTCTAAGCCTACGCGTTAAAATGAGCTTATTTCTAAACCTAAGCCTAAGCGTAATAATGATCTTATTCCTAAGCCTAAGACTAAGCCTAAGCCTATGTGCAAAAATGAGCTTATTCTTAAGCCTAAAGCCTAAGCCAAAGCAAAAAATAGTCTAAAGCTCAAGCGTATTATAATGCAGTCACGCAGAAAAACGTTCCGCACCTGATGTTTACATATAGGTCAACTTGAGTAGAGCGTACCATCAGTTGCTGATTATTAGCCATGTAACCGTTCAGCTAATTAGTTTTGAGCTTTAAAATTTAGCACATTTTGTTACACTTGATTTATACTTTCACAGTTCGCTTGTTTCAAAACCTATTTTACTAGTATCTAGAGCCAGTGCTACACACACCCAGGTGTAAACACGGCTGCAGAAATCTGGCCATACTTTGTTAAATTGATAAGGGCTAGGTTTTTGAAATCTTACTTATTTACTTAAAGTTTTGCTTAATTACTTAAGTCACGGCTTAAGTAAATACTTAACTTTTTGGACAACAAATAACTGCAGATTATAGGTCACAAAATGGTTAAGTGGTTACTAGTACGAACCTAAGTATTAAGTTATACTGTAGGCTTACAGAAACCCAGCCATATTAAATTTATAATTTCTTCAAATTTACAGTCTGTTTGGTTTAAGCGTTGACTTTTTTGAAACGGTGAGTTTGCAAGTATGCGTTTTCTAGATTGAAGGAAGGGAATGAAATATTTTCTCACGCCCAGATATTCGCTAAAGACATGCTGGATTCATGGATTTATCACGATAATTAAATTTTTACTATACTCGTCGCGTGTCACAACAGTAATTTTAACCGTTGTTAAAAAATTTTGGCTAATATCTGTTTAATTGTATAGCTATTAATTATGCTTTCCTTGCTTCGTCTATAAACGCTGTTGACATCGGCTCCCTTGTCGAAAATTCCTGCTTGTTGGGCTGCAATCATTTATTGACTCAAAAGTTACAAGAACTTTTTCAACGGGTGATAAATGCTGCACACATTTGCTTTTTAAAATCTACTGTATTGGCTCGCATAAATGGGGGTAATAAAAGGGAGTCACCATTTTGAGTCCCAATCAATAGGAGTCCGTATCCCTAATAACAATCCGTAAGTGGATAGAGTCCCTAAACCTTAACTAGAGTCCATAAAGGTCAATTATCTCTAACTGTAGCGCATAAAAGACTAGAGGACCAGATAAATTGAGTTGGAAACATTATATAAAGCGTACTTTAGTTTTAAAAGTAAGTAATATTCGAAAGTATAACTTTGAATTATCGCTCAAGCTTTTGATTCAAGGCAAAAAACGTTTAATTCAACGGATAGTTGCAATACCGGATTTATATCAGTAAGGAGGGTGGCGGAGGGCAGGTTGAAAATAAATAACAGTCCGTAACCGAATAAAAAGGGGGGTACCCTTTGGCGAGGCCAAATACATATCAGTCCAGTCCCCCCTCTTATTCGGGTCACTATAGTACTCCTAGAACAGTGGTGATACTAATCAGCTCATGACTGAAACTTGAACGTTTTTTGAAAACCATTTTGATATCCTGCGATCAGACACAATTAGACTCCGTCAGACTCTAAAATGATTTATTTTTCAAGGATCACATGTCAAACTTTTGCCCATTTTGATGTAAAAGAATTGGTCATAGGTTACAGGTTTGACCGTGGGACGCACGTAAAAAATTTGTATGCTTCAACCGACTGGTTAACATGTTAACCGCCATCCAGTTGCGCCTACCGCAGTCTTGTACGCCAATTCATGATAATTACTACCTCTGAGTAGCCATTTTAATGTAGTTCTTTGTTCTTGGACAGTAACACGACTCATGTATATATAGTTCGAGGGAAAGGTGACATTCGATAGAATCGCTGTTGCAGTGGTTTAAATCGGACGGAGACAAACCAAATCAACTCAATCTCAGGTGGCCAACGCATGTATTTATAAGTCAGTAGCAATCTTCTATACGGAATACCCAGCACTATTGAAGCAGTTGCATAATAAATATATAACTATTTATTGAATTGTACACTGCAAAAAACAGTGAGTCAATTTGACTCTCTCCGAAATAGGCTCTACGGGACTACGCAAACTGAGTCAAAATTCGACTCCGCCCGAGTCAAACGTGTGCCTTACTGAGTCGAGCTTTACTCTGGTGGAGTCGAACTTAACTCAATTTGTGTAGTCCCGTAGAGCCTATTTCGGAGAGAGTCACTTTGACTCACCATTTTTTGCAGTGTATATATATCTCACGCTCATAGCAATCAACTTATCGGTCATTATATTACCGATATAGCAACAATTTATAACAATTTTTTCAGAAACAAAAATTGAAGTTTGGAAACCCAACAAAAACGAATAATCGAGTTTCGGATATGCGAAATAGGAAATTTAATTTCGAATATGCAGATATGTGGAGAAATATCCGGCAAGAATTGCCGGATATCCGAATATGAAACAATATCAGATGCCCATGACTATACTGCTGGCACATACACATTTTCATTAGTAAAAAACATTAGTACAAGCTAAGTCTGTCTAAATTAGCATACTTAAGCGTTGCGGTAGTGTGCCATAAGCCAGTAACGAACCAATTATTTTTTAGAAAGTAAATACAAAATCTAGGCTCTTTAGTATTGCCTATTAAAGTTATATATGTTTAAGGGTGATGCTATATTAATAAGAATATTTTCTACTGGTTTGAAACTTGATTAAATCTAAGTCTGGATAGGCGTTTTGTTCTAATTAAACATTATGAAATAACAATTTCTAAGTTGAGTTTACTATCAAAACATTTTCTATTGTTTTTTTATTAAAGCATTGCCGTAGCTATAGCCAACCATATTTGGGGGTGGTGAATAATTTCAGATGCGGTATACACGCGGATTTCGTTGTATTATAGGCGAGACTCGAACGTTCACGCTGGGAAATGAGCAAAATTTTTCTAGAGGTTGGTATTAACTGGTCTCGTTCTGACGGAGGTATCTGATCCAATATTGGGTCGATTTTTGACGGGCGTTAGTTTAGTTGAACGAGTGTTTATCCTGATATATGAGCACCAAAGATTTAATCAGTTCTCACTAAATGATGAGTATCATAAGTGAACGCAAATCAGTTGCGTTTGCAACAATTTATAAATGGTGGGGTAGGGCTTAATTTTGTGACAGACCGCGGCATTCCGAGAATTTTGGACTGATACGGTTCGGTGGTTGGACATTAACAGAAATATTGGTTCGAAAGATAAAATAGACAAATCTTTATAACGATGGCTCAATCAGACAGTGTCGTATATATTTATCTATCTATATATATACATCCATACATACATACATACATATATATATTATATATAAGCCCTTTATCTAAAGAAACCTGAAGCTGATATGAGGCAGTAATAAATATCAAAAGTCGTTTTCACTCATTGCTTGTCTTAAATGTTATATTTTATATTTAATATTAATTGAAGTAACATTAGAAATGCTCGTTGCTGCGTTTTTCAACAGCGGTAAACATGTATGCCATTCTAAAACATTGTGAATTGCTGTATTGCTGAAGTATTGAGTACATTTTCCCAACGTTCCACAGGTATGTATATATAGTGTAGCTTTTAAATTTCTAAACCGAAATTTGCTATTAACCTGTTTGCTGTCGGTTTAATTGGCCAATGAATAGAACACAGGGCCGTAACAGTAGTATAAGCATATTCCTTTCCTGAGACTAAGCCTAAGCGTAAGAATGAGCTATTAATACCTAAGCCTACAGCATAAGCGTAAAAATAAGCTTATACCCAAGCCTAAGCCTGAGCAAAATGTTAGTCTAAGGCTTAAGCTTATACAGTCTATTGCAGTCCTGCAGTCGTACATTCCGCCCCTGATCTTTACATGAACCATTCAGTTTAACGAACAGGAAAAGCCCGAATTTTAAAATATTCTTTGCTGTATAGCATCTATGACTGGTTAGCAATACATTTTCAACTCAAGCAACCTATGACACAGTCGGATCCCTAACTGAGCTTACAGGAGGGCACACCATTAACAGTGAAAAATGTATCGAATTCGGAAGTTTTTCATTGGCTGGTTCCAAAATTACGAGAACGATATGAAATAAAAAATATATACCTCCAGAGATTAAACAATATGAACAATGGCCAGTGCCTGAGTAGACTAGGATGGAGGCCCCTTTTTGGGGTGGGAGGACCAAATGGGGGGTATGGGGGGTGTCTGCTCCGGCCCTGACAATGACAGAGTAAAAGCGGTTCCATGAATTTCAATATGATGAATGATAGTTTTTGACTATGAATACTATAATCCTAGTGCTCACGCCAGGTTGGACGCATAGTGGAATTTAAGAGATATGTGTTATATGAATGTTTTTAAATTAGAAATTGTACCGAAACCGATAATGTTTTCGAACGCTTTGTTCCGCATTTCAAAGTTTCTCAGTCACAATTTGTCATTTCAGTATAAAAAGTAATAGTTTTTGTCGTAAAATTAAACTTTCCACGATTGTTTATCTTAAAATTATTATAATATTTTCACGAAATTTTACTTCGCAGTGAAGCATTCATTGCAGAAATTGGTTCGACGTTTGAAGATTACACAATCGCATGTCAACAGGCTGTGGTGAGTTTTATCGCAGTGGTTATGATGATTTTGTTAGAGGTAAGTGGAAAGTTTACTTTTGTTATTGTTCAAATTCCAGTGTTAAATTTTTCGTTTACCATACTCCAAGTAATTGTTGGAGCACAATGCAAGAAAACTTTAAGACATTTACGGGGTTGTCTCCCTTGAACCTTCCACAATTTAAACGGACCATAAGCACTGCTTTGATTGCGGTCCCACACACGCCCTCCCCCGCACTATGCTGGTGCCATACTGGAGCGACAAAACCACAATATAAAATACTTCATAGCAATTTTAGCTGTTCCAATAATAAATTGTTCAGCGTGGGAGTTAGGTCAAGTAATCCCCATCCTGCTTAGGATCCTTGAAATTGTGCGTTGTTCAAGTGTGGGGCATAGCCCCCCTGAAAACCGAACAAAAATTTTTCTATGCAGGGGTGTAAATTTTATTATGCGGGGTAAAAAATACGAAAGGTTCAAAATTTATTTCCGTTTTAGTCAACCTTCAAGTTAACGAGCAAAATTTGATGTTTACCGAATGCAACGCATGCTTATCGGCAGTGTTACACCGGATGCTGTGTATAATGGCGATAAAACGTTTTAAATTGAAAAATATAATGAGAAATTTGAAACTGGCACAAAGTTTCATTGAACCGAAGCGTTCAATTGTGATTTCTTAATTAAAATATTTATCGCAAACTTCGCACGAAATTTATTATTCAATTCAAAAAGAGCAAAAACCCGGTGACAAAAGTAGATTTATTTTTGTTTATAAGATAATGAAAAGGATTTTGTGAAAATTTTGGTCGTTTGATTTAAAAATGTTTAGATTCGTTAGATATCCAAATCAGTATTTGACTTAAAATAGTTGTTAAATTAAATCAAAGTTAAGTCTAAGACTCCCAAATTTTCAAATGTGTATAGCAACTGTCTTCAGTTTCTAGCTCGTCTTCATGCTCATTAACTGTTGCAGTTGTTGAACTCAAAATTGGTACAGGTACAGTAGAATAAAATATATGCGAAAAAATATGCTAAATTTTGAGCCTCAGCATTCCCTGGTTCAAAAGGACATATCAACAACTGGTTATAGGTGCTACACACATTTGAGAATACGGGCCCAGCTTGTAGCACGCTTAGCATTAAATTTAAGTTAACCTTTAAACGGATAAGCTGTTTATTTTATAACTTACTTTTGCAAGATTTATTTTCAGCTTATACCACTTAATGTCAAGCCTGTTCAGCATTTAGATTCTGATAACCCATAAGATTGAGTTACCGATTTGTCTCGCCTCCAACCAGACGATTTGAAAAATACTCGTTTTGCGGGAGTTGGGTTGCCCTTAACCTAACACTTGCTTAGTAAGCCTTCTATTATTCGAATATGATGTTACGCATACCTGGATATGGGCCCATGTTATGAGTGTACTTCTTAAAGCTACACTGCAAAAAATGGAAAGTCAAATTGACTCACTCCGGAATAGGCTTTTCGTGACTACACAAACTGAGTCAAATTCGACTCAGCCAGAGTGAATCGTGCGACTCAATGAATCGAATTTTGCTCTGGTGGAGTCGAATATTTTAACTCAATTTGTGAAGTCCCGAAAATGGGATTTCGGAGAGAGTCAATTTGACCGAGAATTTTTTGCAGTGTATGCCCGACTATAAGCTTAAGCCTAAACCTTACCCTAAGCCTAAGCTTAAGCCAAAGCCTAAACACAAGCATAATTCTTAGCCTAAGCTTTACATTTCAAAAAATGGTGAGTCAAAGTGACTCTCTCCGAAATAGGCTTTTCCTGACTACACAAACTGAGTCAAAATTCGACTCCGCCTGAGTCAAATTCGACTCAATTTGACTCTGACGGAGTCGAATTTTGGCTCAGTTTGTGTACTCAGGAAACGCCTATTTCGGAGAGAGTCAATTTAACTCACCATTGTTTTGCAGTGTAGTCTAAGTCTAAGCTTCTCTGACTGCAAATCCCGCAGTTCCATAGCCTCCCAATGGGTAGGCCGGTATGATTAACACTGGCACGGATACATATCCGAAGTTAACATGTACATGTCCGGATATTCGCCGGATATTCTCCCACTGTCCAAAAACAATAGTGCCGTGAAGTACAATCGAATATCGATGCGGCTGCGGCCAGGGAGCTGGAACCACTTTGAGAGTTTTGCGTAGTGGCGTACTCAGACACCAAACATTTTAATGTTTACAAATTGCAAATTTCACCCAATTTTAACGTTTTTATGCATTGTTTACCTCTTTTACATCTGTTTCCTAAGAAGCATACTTACTCAGGTTCTGCAACACAATTTTTCCAAGCACATTTTTCTATTAAGTAAGCTTAGTAGGTTATTGAGCGAAGCGAAACTTCGAGCGAAGCTCGGAGTTTCGCGAAGCGTTTTATGTTTTGTACTTGTGGGTCGAAAGGTGGATGTCCGTCTGTCCGTCTGTTCGTCTGTCCGTCTGTCCGTCTGTCCGTCTGTCCGTCTGTCCGTCGTCTGTCCGTCTGTCCGTCTGTCCGTCTGTCCGTCCGTCCGTCCGTCCGTCCGTCTGTCCGTCTGTCCGTCCGTCCGTCCGTCCGTCCGTCCGTCCGTCCGTCCGTCCGTCCGTCTGTCCGTCCGTCCGTCCGTCCGTCCGTCCGTCCGTCTGTCCGTCTGTCCGTCCGTCTGTCCGTCTGTCCGTCTGTCCGTCTGTCCGTCTGTCCGTCCGAAAAGAATCTCAGGAACGACTCAACCGATTTTGATAATCTTTTTTATTTGAAAGGCAATTATCCTGGGGTGTTAACCTCGCATTGGGGTTTTAAAATTTTTAGCCGTTTAATAGCTACAGGCTAATTTGCATAATAATTAAGCCTAAATTAGGTCTTTCCACAATATTTCACTAATTATTACAGTTAGAAGCAATCTATTTTTAGCATTAAAAGGTTTTTGGTTGCGAGGAATCCGCGGAGACTGTTTACAAACCTCCAAAGCCGATAATTGAGCAGTTTGCTAATAGACAATTTGCATATTAGCATAGTTTATAAGCCTAAATTAGGACTTAGTTTATAAGCCTAAATTAGGACTTTTTACAATATTTCACTAATTATTAAGGATAAAATCAATATAATTTCAGCACTAAAGGGTTTTTAGGTGCGAGGAATTTGAATAAATAATTTACAAACATCCAAAACCGGTAACTGAATAGTTAGCTAATAGCTAATTTGCATATTAGCTTAATTGACAAAACAAAACTAGGACTTTTTAAATTATTTCAATAATTATTAGGGTTTACTGAAGGTTTTTGGGTGCGAGGAATCTGTATCAATTGTTTACAAACCTCCAAAACCGATAATTGAATAGTTAGCTAATAGCTAATTTGCATATTAGCTTAATTGACAAGACAATATTAGGACTTTTTAAATTATTCCAAAAATTATTAGGTGGCTGAAGGGTTTTTGGGTGCGAGGAATCTGAGCAAATTGTTTACAAACCTCCAAAACCGACAAATGAATAGTTAGCTAACAACTAATTTGCATATTACCTTAATTGCTTACGTGTGTTCGAGCTTCGCTCAATAAATGTAGTCCCACTACGACTGGTATACAGGGTGCAACTGGAGATGCAAAATACCGGACCGGAAATCAACCAAACTTTCCAGAGCCAGAGCTGTATGTGAAGCCGGATGTGAGGCTAAAATATATAGTTAAAAAGAGCGTTGAATTGGTTAATTTTAGCAAATATCTGTAATGTATTGTTAAATCGTTTTGTTTTATGCTTAATATTTTTTTGACGAAATCTCGGTATAATTCTTTCCTGAAAATTATGCCAAATTTTTTAATACGAAACACGCCAAACATAAATTTTGTAACGTTTGAGAATTCTTTTCGAGAGAGGTGGACCTATATTTTTCAGCCGGGTACCGGTTGCATCAGCTAACAATTCAGCTGTCTACAAAAGTTCTTAGGAGCCTTCTTGTTGTCATATGATTCCTAAAACGTAAAACTGAAACATTAATCTTATACGGAACATGTGTATGGGAGCCAGCATAATATCATCACTTTACCAGTATGCTTAAGATCTATTATCGGCAGCTTTTTCGGTTTTTAATATATACTCTATTTATAGACTTTTAATAGTATATTTTAACTCAAAGTAGTTTGATTTTAAATTTGTACAAGTATAGCATTGTTTTTATAGTATATTCAGATCATATAGTATTTTTAATTTTAAGACCTATAAGTCAACGTGGATGAGCTTGGAATGCTTTTGACGAAAAATAAAGGCAAGCGCTATTAACACAAAACATCGTTACGCGTGTGCCGGACAAAATTTAAGACAATTTTTCTAAAAAAACAACAAGCAAACGTTTCTTTTCTTTTAATACAATAATTTTCAGCCTTTATTTCAAAACTTTTTTGAAAATGTTTCTGTTGTAACAGAAATACTTTTGAAGTGCGTCTTACTAATTATATTTGTTAAATGTAACAAATTCTTTCGTAATTATTAGAAACGTTATTTTGTGTGGACGAGATAAACGTAAAAAGACCCAGAAACGTACTTACATGCGCTTGGTGGAATCACCATTTTTGCAATAGTCAACGCTATAAAAGTAACTGGTTCCTTTGGTTACATTTTCAAGAAAATCCTTTGTGCCACTTTTCGGTCAATAAAGATCATGGGTGGAACGTTTTTCTGCGGGACTGCAATAAACTAAAACTGTAGACGATTTTTTGCTTAGGCTAAGGCTTAGGTTTAGGAATACGTTTATACTACAGTTACGATCTTGTTCTACACATTACAGCCCAATTTTGTAACCTTTAATTAGTGGTATATAAACGTCAGACAGTACTTTTAATACGGAAATTAATTTATAAAGGCATCACTAGGTGTTAAATACTTTTGAGAATAGTTATCTAAGCTGTTTCGGATCAACTGACGTACGTCCTTGCATTTCACGTTTGTATCCGTAAAGGTGGTATGGACTGGAATACTAATTTTTGCTCAAGTTACAACAACATATTCGAGAAGAAGTTGCCACTACGAAAAGATAAAAATACCAGCATTAGACAGAAATTTAATTTCAGGACATATTCGCTGAAAAAAGTATTTTAAATTCAAGTGCCTGTTCCCATACAGAATTTGGACGCAATTAAGAGCTGACTGTGACCTACCGATGCATACCAGCCGTAGAAATTTTGGCCAATATGACTTTAAGGGGTGTAACAGTTGATTCAGCGTATTCCTAAGTCTAAGCAAAAAATGTAATCTAGAGTCTAAACCTACTGTTTTATGAACCCATCAGAAACCTGGACGCCCCTTAAAGTAACATGGGCCGAAGTTTTGATACTTCTTTGTAGCATATATATGTACATATAATATATATTATAGTATTATAATTTTTTCTGATATTGATGTTAATAGGCCATAAATGTCAATTATCCCTAATTGTAGTGCATAAATGACTCCAGGACTAAATAAAGTTGAGTTCGAATCGTTAAACCATTCTTAAGGTTTAAAAGTACATTCCTAACTAAACCATTTATTATCGCTCAAGCTATTGATATAAGACAAATAAACGTTTAATTCAACGAATATTTGCAGTACCGGATATATATCAATAACGAAGAGCGGCGAATAGCGGGTTTAAAATAAATAACAGTCCGTAACCGAATAACCGGAAGTACCTTCTCGAGAGGCCAAATAAATATCAGTCCAGTCTTTTATTCGGGTCAATACAGTACAATATTTTACGATCTCGTACTTTTTCTACGTTTAAACACAATATTTCTTTAGAGACATGTTTGGTATATGTTCTGCCTTTTAGATATTTCACAGCAAGATTACATTTTTTAGGCTCATCTCTCTAGTTCAACGGTTCGGTCCATGTAAAGATAAAAGGCTGAACGTTTTTCTGTGGACTTGAATAGAATAAGCTTAAGCTTGAGACCAATTTGCTTGCTTGGCTTAGGTTTTAGGCTTAGGGTTAGAAATAAACACATTCTTACGCTTTAGGTTTCGGCTTAGGCTTAGGCTTAGGAATAAGCTTATAATACTGTTCCGCCCCTGTTCTTTACATATGCCAACGGTTCTGTTTACCTGTTAATGTTTTTCGTTCTAGGTTTATATACGTTTCACATACTTTTGAACGGCCACAACCTTGCTATCATCTTTGTAGTTTTTTATTTTTATTTTGTGTGTTCGTCGAGATTTCTTTGTTTTTGAAACATTCTGCAACAAAACACACATGAATTTTTGGAACAAATCTCTACGCTGTTTCAGTGGTTTTTCTTTCATTTTTCACACCTTTTTTGCTTCTTCAGGATCTTCATGCCATTTCTCTTAATAATTCCGTAAGACTAAAAATTGCTAAGATTATAACCAAATATACGATCGGTGTTTGTTTAGCTTTTCACCCCGTATAAGTTCCGCAACCACAACGAACCTAAGCTTTAAAATAAGCCGGAATGAGAATTAGCCTAAAGTTTAAGCCTAAACTTAACCTTGTTAAGCTGCCCACCCCGTACAAAGTTTCCAAAGTTTCACCCGCACTCATAACGAACCTAAGCTTAAAAATAAGTCTGAATGAGAATAAGTCTAAGTTTAAGCTTTAACCTAAACCTAAGCATGTGATAATGTAACAATATAAATCCTGTGTGCATGGAATAAGTTTGGCTGTCGATTAACCAAACTTTGCTAAGAAACTAAAGTGTCAAAGCTTTAGGAGGGGCATATTGTGACGATTATATATGACCTTACAAAAAGTGCTATTAATTATTTCTGGAGGGTCTGCATAGTCCTACAGATGGCTGAACCTTCGTAGTCTCTTCTGACTACAAGCCTAATCTTATTATTTCACTACATTTGGTTAAACAAATCTTAAATCATTTGTTTTCACGTTTTCTATTGAATGTTTTTTCACGTTTCTTATTCATGTTTCTAGATGTTGCTTTGTTTTCAACTTGCCGGTTTACAGTATAACAAGCCAATTTGAAATTCCTAGAACCAATACTGCGACGGGATTTGTTTAGTACAAATTCTACCCTCAAAACTATGAAAGTCTTCATTATTTCATAAACCTGTTAGGTTCACTAATCATCAAATATTAATATTGAACCAAAAAAATAGCCTGATGCAGACAAAAACAACACCAGACAGACTTTAGTTTTGTACAGACTACAAAGCAGGTTGCAACGACAGATTGAAATTTATATTTTAGACAAATTAAACTAATTAAAATGTTGATATTCTTTATGTGTATCTGTTTTAGACATATAATGGCAACTGTTAGTTGCATGATTAGCATACATTCTTAGGGCGAAGTCATACTACGGCGTACTACGCTACCTCAGATCTAGAACCCATAGGGGAATTATACAATGGGTCAATTTGAATATGCCCCAGCAAATCTATAGAATAAGTCCGTAACAGTAGTATAAGCATATTCATAAGCCTAACCCAAAGCACAAGATTGAAATCATACCTAAGCCAAGCGTAAGCAAAAAAATCTAACAGTTTAAGCTTACTTTATTGCAGTCCCGCAGAAAAACGTTCCACCCCTGATCTTTACATAGACCGTTTACCCCTTACGATGAAAAATGCTCTATTTGTACAACGAGAGTGAAAATTTTACATTATAAACAAAAATATAATCGATATCGTGCCGAAAACTTTAATTTATAGCTTACATTCTTTTTCAGGTGAATTTCAAACAAAAATATTTCGCGGAAAATTTCAACTGCTGGGATTTTAAAACTTTTTTTAATTCAGGTGAATTTCAAACAAAAATATTTCGCGGAAAATTTCAACTGCTGGGATTTTCAAACTTTTTTTAATTCAGGTGAATTTCAAACAAAAATATTTCGCGGAAAATTTCAACTGCTGGGATTTTCAAACTTTTTTTAATTCAGTTGAATTTCAAACAAAAATATTTCGCGGAAAATTTCAACTGCTGGGATTTTAAAACTTTTTTTAATTCAGGTGAATTTCGAACAAAAATATTTCGCGGAAAATTTCAACTGCTGGGATTTTAAAACTTTTTTTAATTCAGGTGAATTTCAAACAAAAATATTTCGCGGAAAATTTCAACTGCTGGGATTTTAAAACTTTTTTTATTTCAGGTGAATTTCAAACAAAAATATTTTCGCGGAAAATTTCGAACTGCTGGGATTTTAAAACTTTTTTTAATTCAGGTGAATTTCGAACAAAAATATTTCGCGGAAAATTTCAATCTGCTGGGTTTCTTTTTTGGGTAAAAAGGGAAAATTCACCTGCTGGGATTTTATAACTTTTTTTAATTCAGGTGAATTTCAAACAAAAATATTTCGCGGAAAATTTCAACTGCTGGGATTTTAAAACTTTTTTTAATTCAGGTGAATTTCAAACAAAAATATTTCGCGGAAAATTTCAACTGCTGGGATTTTAAAACTTTTTTTAATTCAGGTGAATTTCAAACAAAAATATTTCGCGGAAAATTTCAACTGATGGTATTTTCAAAATTACGGGTGTTACCGTTACCGTGTGACAAATTTGAAATTTGTCACGCGTTAACTCTACCTTATGACACATTTTGTGGCAGACTTTAAAATTATACAGGGAACGGTGCATCATTCAAGCACAGCGTGATTTATTGCACAATCCATCTAGGGGTGCTGTTTGCGGTACATACCTCTCATGTCTACACAAACATTCACCCTATATGTAAAAAGTTCTTCGCATCTTAGCCCAATGCGCAGAACAGGGCCCGTAACAGTTGTATAAGCATATTTCTAAGCCTAAACAAAAATTAGTCTAAAGTTTAAGGTTACTCTATGACAGCATCACGGAAAAGCGTTCCGCCCCTGATCTTTACACGGCAAGAGCTTATCAGCAAATAGGCTAACTATAACCCGTCAACATCAAGGGTATGTATTTTGCCGAATCTATAGCGTTATTTTGAAACCTTACTTTAGTTTCGTTTACAAAACGACAAATTCCGTTTACAATAATAATCAAAAATCGGCTTCAATTAAAATATTTCCTTTGACTGACCGACTTGTTAGCTAATAAACCAAGTAACTATTCGGCTTTCTTTTGTAGCTTTATATTGAAATCTTCGATTTAGTCGGCTGCCGTAAATCTTTAAAGACGACGCGGCACAGGTTCATTTTCACTCCAAAACACCTTTCTGACCATATTGTCATCGTCGTAATTACATCTGTTTCGCTGTGAACTTTCTTTCCCGTGATCAATCAAACAAAATTTTTCTTTGCTCACTAGCTATGTAATTATTTCACTAATAAGTCATTTGAGTTATACATCTTTTTGAATTTCGCACGTTTTTTGGTGTTGTTGGTGCCAAAAAATGAGGGCTTTCACGACGTTAGTGCAATTTATTATTGAGTATTCTTGTATTCTGTTTCGTTTTGATACCTTGCGACACCGAAAACATCACAAATTAATTATATTTTGAATTCAGTTTGCATCGGGCAGTTAATAAATAATTTAAATCGCACCAATAACGTCTCTCTTTTGTTGTTTGAAAAAGCGGCAGACTTTGTAGGATAAACAATACGTCTTGAGCAGAGCTTCACTATGTATTACTACTTTAAATTAGGTAAACAAGCTGACAGGTTGGAGTCTAAATTTTCATTATCGTGAAAGTTTCATGGAGCGCTTTTTGGTCAAGGACTGGCTTGATTCTCTTATTAATTTAAAGAGAATCACGATGTGGGCTGGTTTAATGTAAGTTTTGGAGCTGACAAATGTTACCCTGTAACAAATGGTGAGACGAATTGACTCTCTACGAAAGAGGCTCAACGGGACTACTGTAGTGACCTGAACAAGAATGGGGGGAGTGATATTTATTTGGCCTCTCCAGAGGGTACCCATCCCTGTTATTCGATTACCCTTCGTTACTGATATATATCCGGTATTGCAACTGAGCTGAATTTTATTTGGTCCAGGAGTAATTTATGCGCTACAATATTAGGAATACAGACTACTACTGTTTGGGAATCAAAACGAGGACCTCCTCTTATTTGGGTCACTTCAGTTCACTACGGGACTACACAAACTGAGTCGAATTTGACTCCGCCGGAAACAAAAATTCGATTCATTGAGTCGCACGTTTGGACTCTGGAAGAGTCGAATTTGACTCAGTTTGCGTAGTCCCGTACATTCTATTTCAAAGAGAGTCAATTTGACTCAACATTTTTTGCCGTGTACGTTGAAATTTATAAAACGAAACTGATTTCCAAATATTCATTTTTCTTTATGATACCTTTTGCAAAGCCATTGAAATACAAAAAGGCTTGGATACATGTACTTTGGACCAGGGAGCAAACTTAAAAGTGATCAGTGTTACTTATGTATACGGTCATGAAAAAGTTTGCGGATAATCCTGGGAAATTCGAATTGTGGGGAATTAGGATTTTACTAGGGAAATTGTGCTCAAAAAAATTGGATTTTGGAAAATTAGCTTTTTACAAACGGAAATTGAGTTTTTTGGAAGTTGGAATTTTATCGCGGAAACTGGAACTTTCGGCGCAACTTTTTTCGCTCGAAATTTAAAGAAATAGACATTTAAGATGCAATATTTTTCCGGCGGATTTTAGGAAATTGGTATTTTGAGAAATTGGGGATTTTACCCGGGTATTGTGGAAATTACGAAAAGACTTGCTTAAAACTGGCTAAAAGGGCCTATTTTTTGTAAAAGGGGTTTGCCCTTTGACCCCCTCTGTCTCGGACCCTGTAAGCCTACGCCCAAACCTAAGCTTACACCTAACTTTAGGCTAAACGTAGGTTTAAAGCCTAAACATAAAACCTAAGCCAAAACCTGATTTTAACATTAAACCTAGACATTGGGCAAGCCCAAGACTAAAACTAAGCCTAAGACAGTGTCAGAGCCTAAGCTTGAACCCACGTCTATTCTGGTTTTCATAGAAAATGCGTGTTTTACTATAGAGAAAATGCGATATTACCCGGGATATTGCGATTGTGAGACACCGAGTTATTATCAGGGAAATTGAAAGAGACCTATGAGTAGCATGGGCCGTAATAGTGATCAAAATATTGCTAACGGAATTGAATAAGCTTAAAATTTCAATATATTCCAGTGTAATTTTGTATTAATTAATTAATGAAGGACACAGTTAAAATTTTAACCAAAATTAAATATAAAAACGTTTCGTAATAGGTTACAAGCAGTTTACAATAGAAAACATCAGACTTAGTACGTTTCATTAATGATGTATAGCAAGGTGATTTTGTCAAAAAAATTTACTAAAGATGAAAATTATAGGTTATTAGGTTTAGCGTTTTTAACTGTCACAAAATATGGAATGCCGCAGATACAAACAGTTGACTATAGTTAAGTTGTAGTTGACGCAGTGGGTATGGTTTGGCGTCTGAAACCATATTTTAGGAACGGCAGTCAATTTGAAATCGCCCGGGGGCGCTTTGAAACAGTAAATTTTCTTCAAACATTTCGGCCCAAATTTATATTGATTTAGACAAGTGTGACAGCTGCCTATATATAAGACAAATACGACTATACCCATGACACATCATTGGTATTAGCTGAAGCGCTTTTTACTAAGCCAAAAAATAAACTTCGAATAATGTCCGTTTGGGTTTGGGCCACAGGTTTACAATTAAAATAGCTTTTGAGTATATCAGTATCGTTTGTTGGTTTCTATAAAAAGGGTTTTTTTAAATTTTTTTTATATCTTTTTTGACCAACTGAAGGATTCAACGGTGAGCAATACAGGACAGTTAAGTAATACCGAACTGTACCGGTCCAGGCGCCCCAGAGTCCCGATTGAGGATGCCCGAACCTAGGTGAGCCGCCACCGTGGCAAACTAAATTTTTTTCACGGACCACGAAGTTATAGAGTTATGAAACATTTTGTTGGGAGCCGTCAGGGCTTCTAAAATTGAAAGTTTGCTTTTTAGGTATGATGTAACACGAAAAATGTGTCTGGGATCAAGTTCGCTCTACTCGCGAAGTTTGAGCAATTTAGAGGCTCGATGTTAGAAGGAACTCGAAAATTGTCTTGGGATTTAAGATATACCTACATAAAACACAACTGAGTAGGTCTGCTCGCGCCACGCATCAGCTTTCGATGACCTCTCCTGATTATTCTACGCCCATATTTGAATTTATGAAAAAGTCGATTTCTAAGGTCTCCATTTGACGAAAATTTTTTGTCCAAGTTAGACAAATTATATAACACTCGACTCAGAATGTTGAATTGGAACGAACCGTGTTAAATTTTAAACAATCAGAATTCTCGCTTACAAGCTAGTGTCAGATATTTGACGCCCACCCATGATCGCTGGCAGCACGCCAAATCAAATATTTTACAACTCGTTAACCAGACTTTGATTGCAAAAAAATAACTCCGCTGGACTCAGCTCTATGCTAGTTTCGCCCAATGATACATAATTTGTCTAATTTTTCGATAAAAAATTTTTGGTTCCCATGGCCGGACCTTGGGACCTTAAAAAATTGAATTTTCCAAAAATTCGAAATTCTGGAGTGGAATGATCAGGGAAGTTCATCAGAAGCTCAAATGTGGAAAAATTTTCAAAATCCAACCGTTTTTGAGCAAACTTCTGCTGGATGTTGGATAACCAAAAGGACAAGAATTCTGGCTGCGCCACGCCTGCGATGGTAATGTGGTGCCTATGTTCAAATCCTTACTTTTAGTGACAATGATCTTGTTAGCATACATCGGATTTTGTTATCTATTGAGTTACATTATTACCAGTGAGCGTACGAGAGAATACTAGGGCGAAAACTTCACTTAGTCAAAGAAGAAATTTATTCATTTTTTTATTTTTTCCGGAAAAAAATTGGAAAAATTCATTTTTTCCGGTCATCTTTTTTTCCGGAACAAACAACCCTCGTCAGTACGCGAAGAACTTTGCGGATATTTACTTTGCTTGACGTAAACAATGGCCCAAAGTATATGCGGAAGTTTAACATCTCGATAGCTTACCCGTCACTTATTTAAGAAAACATTTTGCATAAATTGATTTACGTCAGATAATGGTTTATTTTTTTAACCAATAAAAGACTTGCTTGTAATTTGTTCTAAACGAATTATGTGTGAAGAAAATTACTTTAAATAGATAATGCCCACCGAAGGATTTGACGACGTAATATTCCCGAAAGAGATAGTTTCAGTCTGTTCACTAGCCAGGAGGGGGCAGTGGGCTCACCCCCCTAGGAAAATGCCACTCTTACAAAGTTTCGAACTTTGTTTGTAAGTCATCAAAAACACCTGTATGCCGCTCTTGAAAAAATTTAAAGTCAACCCTAGCAAAGTGGATTTGCTAGCGGTCTGGTATCATTTGTTCGCAAGACGCAAGATAATATAATTTAAACTGTTTATTCCTTTCTAAACTTAAAGAAATATATAAAGTATAGTTCGCACCTGGTTGCGTACCTCTGAATAAAATGGTACAATAAGTGAAATTCAATAGGAAAGTATACGGGAAATACTAAATGCTACATTTTCTGAAAATAATTTTTAAAATCTACTTTAAATAGCCATTCTGAAGCGTGCAATATTTTAGTTTGACCGGAATTCTATCGTAAACCGTTTACAATAAAATTATAACCACAGAATCGGTATTTTTGCCCTGTTCGCTTGTTTTACTGTTTCTAATGGTGGCTAAATGAGTTAAAAAAGCGACAGTAAATGCGTTGTAACGCAACAATTATTGCTTAAGCGTTAAGCTTTTGCAAGAAACTATTTGTCAAAAGTAATTCATTACATAACAAGAAATCGTTCTAAATCACTCCAGAAATAGGTTTTGAAACATTTGCAAGCTGTTCGTAAATAACTTTTAAAGTCAGCAACATGGCTCAGTATAAAGTGTTTGCACAGTTAAATATTTTAATTAATGCAGTTTATGGAGTAGACAACGAGGAAGACTATATCTTGCAATCGCAAAAATTAAGTTAAGATACCTACCTGTTAGGCTGGATCGAACAGGAACTAAATTTAGCCGGAACAGGAACAGGAACAGGAATTGAATTTTTATGCAGGAACCGGAACAGGAACAGGAACCGGAATACGAAATATTAATTTCCATCGCCGAATTACTGTTATACTTTTTGGAAAACTTGCCAAAAAATAACTCAAGGAAATTTTCAGCTATTTCATATATATACATATATATAAATATATCTATAGGTATATATATGAGCTCGGTTTGTTTTGCAATATTTTTGAAAATAAATATAATTTAGGAGTGACCTAATTACGCATTATAAGTATTTTTGTCTGTTCCGTACGCTATTTCAAATCCACCCGGATACTTTTAATCGAAAACTATAAATTGATAGGCAATGAAAGGAAAGACCACATGGATTTTTAACCACCGTGGTATTTCGATTATGGTGAATTTGTGTTTAACCTAATTTGTGCAGGATATTTTCATCGTCGGCGCATGTATATTTCATGTCAGAGTTTGTTTATTGTGACAGTTGAAGGAAGAGACGTACAAATTCGTGTCTATACGTGAAACATTTGTCACGTAGTTTTGTTAAAAAAACTACTAAAAACGGTGATACACACAAAAAAGTATTTCTGAATTTATTCAGAAAAGTATTTTCTGTGGCAAATCTGAAAAGTTTTTCTGATATTTAAGGCAATTTTTCTTAAAATAACTGGAAACCGTAAATTTTCAGACTTTATTTCAAAACTTTTTTGAAAACTTTTCTGTTATAACAGACATACTTTTTAAGTGCATTTTGCTATAGCACAAATGTAACAAATTTTTTCTTAAATATCAGAAATATTATTTTGAGTGTGTATTTGAGGGGTATACTTAATTTTTACCCTCCTTGAAAATGCGTGCCCGTTTTCAGACTTTAAGTCTATTAAGCTACTTCTTTCTTCACGTCAAAGCTTTTTCTATTGCTTACCGCTCCTGCTCGCAAAAATCATTGCGGTTTATACTCTTACGAAAATAACATTGTGACTACTTTTCAGCGGTCAAATTCAGAGTAGGTTTGTCAGCTTGTAAACTGGCGAAACCGTAAAAAGGTTGCTAATATTACTTTAGCTGGCATCAATCCCAATATTTACTGTACAGAATGAGTTCGTTCCTCCTTGAAGGTTAACGTTTCGTTAGCTTTCCGTAGCGAATGTTATAGTATTTGAAAAAAAGCCAAGTCGTAATTGGTCCCATAGACCATAGGGATCAGCTGTTTCTAAAAACAAATTTTGGTCCCTAAAAATAGAAAGGTTTTAGGCCAAACCTTGCAAAAACACATGCGAAATCCTTACTATTTTGCAACAACTACTAGTTCTTTAATTGTTTAATTCAATTTATTTTAGATATTGTCTTGTTGTGGAAACGATACAAATAACAGTTTATAATTGAGTCACAATGTTGTCTTAGTTGAAAAGCTAAACCTTGGGAGGCAATGATGTCATATATGACGTGTTGCTACTTTCACATGAAAGCTCCAGTGATTGGTTGAATTTCGCTGGGTTTGAAGAAGGGGTTAGACAGTGCCCTGTAGTGTCAAAAAAGGTTTGGGCCCGGCTTATAATTTTTTAAGACGTTTGCTCTTCGAAGAAATCTATGTTGCCTCCTAAACTGAGCGTAGCCTAAGACGTCTTGGCCAATGTATAGAATAGGGTCGTTAATGTAGCATAAGCACATTCCAAAGCCTAAGCCGAAGCCTAAGTATCGTTCTTATGCGCGTATTGCGAGAGCAGTTCGACAACATAACTGTCAGTAGTTGATAACCAATAAAGTTTTCAAATGTTGAAAATGTTAAAGTAAAATATCGCTATGTTACTTAATTTTTCACATTTTTAAAATAAAGTAAAAAAATAAATTTTTCAGTAATTTTTATAAGTTTCTAATTATTCTGCTTATTAAAAACAATGGAAAGAGATAGTGATCAAAATAACGGAAACGGAAAATAGATATTGAAGTGTATAGGTTTCAAAGATGTTTTATTTTTCGGCCAATAAAAATTAAGGCGTGCAAATATTCACTGGGCTTTATAAAATTTTAAAGAAAACGCGCCGGATGCGCTGCATATTTTAAAGTTTTAGACGAATTTCGTAATTTTGATTTGATTTCAACCTATTGCAGCATATCTGTAGCGAAAAATTGCGAGATATATACATTGTTTTTAACTAACATCGAGTGCAAAACTAACAGAGTTTTCGACATTTCAATTAACGGAGACGGACACCAACTTTTACCGGAAACTGAAACGGATATCCGGTTACACCACTCTTGCAATCAACGATATCCGACGTCTGGTCGCATGCAAACAGCAACGTTTGATGGTACAGTTGTTCCTTTTAAACACCGGATACGAACGTAAAACTAACAGAGCTTCCGATATTTCACATAACGGAAACGGAAACCAACTTTAACCGGAAACTGAAACGGATATCCGGTTACACCCTGGCTCGCAACTAACGATATCCGACGAGTGATTGCATGCAAAACAGCAACGTTTTGTGTTTAGTTGTTCATATTTTAAACGCCGTATAATATCTTAGAAATAATAATTCGAATATTTGCTGTGATATTAAAGTGTTTATAAAAAACATACATAAAGTTTTAACAATGAACATGCGGATTGCAACGCTGGGCTTTATTGTAGCGATACTGGTTTGTTGTGGTAAGTTTAACCTAATCTTCCGCAACGCAAGGACGGACCGAAAGAAATGTGGGAGGTATTGCAAACCCACTGGTTCTCAAGAAGATCCCAACGGTGGGGGGCATTGGGGGGCCGTTCCCCCTCCCAAATTTGACTGGTGCCCAGACCCAATAGACTCGGTCTAAAAGTAAACAATCTTGAATTGCAATTGTAGGAGGCCCACCAAAATTGTACGGTGCCACCTCAAAAATAATTTGTTGCTGGCGCCTCGGCTGGCTCGGTCATCCTAAAATATTAGATGATGACAGCGCATATTTGAATAGGTGCATTTTTGCCTAAACAACTGCAAAATCGTTTGCTGGTTATTAATTATTTTAAATGTTCAGATTTGTGCAGTTTCTGCTCTCAGTTAAAGAATTTCTATTTATTTCAAAAATTATTTTAAATGTTCAAATTCGTGCAGTTTCTGCGCTCAGTTAAAGAATTTCTATTTATTTCAAAAATTATTATAAATGTTCAAATTCGTGCAGTTTCTGCTCTCAGCTAAAGAATTTCTATTTATTTCAAAACATTTTTTAAATGTTCAAATTCGTGCAGTTTCTGCTCTCAGTTAAAGAATTTCTATTTATTTCAAAAATTATTATAAATGTTCAAATTCGTGCAGTTTCTGCTCTCAGCTAAAGAATTTGTATTTATTTCAAAACATTTTTTAAATGTTCAAATTCGTTGCAGTTTCTGCTCTCAGCTAAAGAATTTCTATTTATTTCGAAACATTTTTTAAATGTTCAAATTCGTGCAGTTTCTGCTCTCAGTTAAAGAATTTCTATTTATTTCAAAAATTATTTTAAATGTTGACATTCGTTGCAGTTTCTGCTCTCAGCTAAAGAATTTCTATTTATTTCGAAACATTTTTTAAATGTTCAAATTCGTGCAGTTTCTGCTCTCAGTTAAAGAATTTCTATTTATTTCAAAAATTATTCTAAATGTTGACATTCGTGCAGTTTCTGCTCTCAGTTAAAGAATTTCTATTTATTTCAAAAATTATTTTCGCATTGGGGTTAAGCAAAGCTGTAAATAAATGACGGATGCAGACGGAACATTTTTGCCTGTTGGCCTATTATGGCTCATGAAGACACATCTTATTCCATGCTACATATTCCGTCCTTGTCTTTGAATTTACATTTATTTGATATATTACATGAATTATGTATCAGGGTGCAACCGGAAATCTGCCTCTGGCTCCGGTTTCGGTAGAATTTTTGCAGGAGTTTCCGGCCATTTCGGTAGTAAAATTTTGGTTAATTTTGCAAAAAGTTTCTGTTTAGCGCGTTGCTAAAGCCAAACGATTTAATTATAGATATTTGCGAAAATTAATAAATTTTTCACGAAAGAATTTCCGAAACTTCGTAGACAATTAGCGTAAAACCAAACAACTTAACAAAATATTGCAGATATTGGCTAAAATTACCTAATTAACCATCATTTTTAGTACCTAATTTCGCCTCACCTCCGGCTCCGGCTCTTGCTCCGGCTTCGGGTTTGGCAAGTTTTGTTGACCTCCGTGCCTGGTATTTTTCACCTCCGGTTGCACCCTGTTACGTACGAATATTATAGCACATGAGGGATTATAACGTGATTGCATAGAAATATTTGCTGTAAAAATTAATTTACGCAAGCTATTGTGAATAACGCATTATTAATTATTGCAATATTTGGGGAATTACAGGTTTGAGCCCTTAGCTAATTTTTTTGCCAAATCACATTATTTGGGCTATATTTTTTACTGGTTAATGAAGTGACCAAACAGAAATTGTGATGGAAAATATTCTTTGATAAGTTTTCCTAACAAACCGTATGAATAGTTAACTTTTTGATGTGTCATACCGAATCCGTTTGATATTTTGACTTTAGCTTAACGAGTACACTTTTTGAGTTTTTGATGACCAATTTGTGTCCCAACATTTATAGCACGAGAGGCTTAAAATGTCCACGCCTGATGAAAATATTTCAATGAAAGTAGAAAAAAACATTTAGACCAGTTACATTTGGCACATATAACGTAACTCTTAGTTGGTCATTAAGATACTTGCATTTCAGGGCCCCGTAGCCATCTCACCTTGTACGGAAGGCTAAACTGTTTTCAGGAGGGGAATACAACGGATTTCGATGACTTACAAGAAAAGTTTAATATTTTTAGGGGAGTCAAAATCTTCTACGAGAGATTGAGCTCCCAAGATCGCATTTGGCTACGGGCCCGTCGTATTTACGTAATTTTATGTTATGTTATTGTTGTGTGGTTGAACAGTGGTACCGGTAGCTTAAAGAAAGGGCGAGATGCGGTAGATTTAGGTGCGCATTACTACATTACATATTCTCGCTCATATTGAACTATAACACGTATAATGTTTAGTTCGATAATTCTTTCGGGTTGTATTGAGTTATTACCTGAGCGTGCTTTGGGCACGTACACCCCCTGTCGCCAAAAGATTCTGGTATCACTGGTTAGTTTGTGTGGTTATTAAATTATGTACAGAATAGAAATAACAATAACGTACATTTTAAAATGATTCGTATCAGCCCAAATTTGAAAATATTAGCAATTATAAAAGTATACAATTGTTTCACTATTACACAGTTAATTGAGTCGCTTTTCGATGTTGCATACTACCACTGCCGGAGACGAATTGGGTTTGGGCTCCCCCCAAACTCCAAGATATGACCCCGAAGTCGCGAGCGAGAAACCAAGCGCATTTTAAAACTTTGGCGGTTTTTGTTTCAACTGGTTAGGGTGGCGGCATTTTTATAGGTGGGCCCATCAAAGGCGGTATAAGGGGTGGCTTCTCGAACCCTGCATACTACTTAACTTGGTATTTAATTTCGAAACATTATTTCTTTTTATTTTATCTGTTTTCTCTTTAGTTTATCTGTTTCTTTTACATGTTCGGAGTGTTTCAAAAGGGTCAATGCTAACATTTGCATTGTGAGAACAGAGCCGATACATCTGTGCATGACGGGTTCGAAGAGAAGGCCAATATATAGAACAGGGCCGTAGCAGAAGTACTAGCACAATCGTAAGCCTTAACGTAAGCATACGAATGAGTTTAAGCCACAACCTAATAGCCTAGGCTAAACAAAAAAATAGTCTAAAACTTAAGCTTTACCTACTTTATCGAAGTCCCGTAGAAAAACGTTCCGCCCCTGATCTTTACATTTGGCCAAAGTGACTTTGGTAGTTAACCAAAATCCAGCGTTGTTGTGCTAATCGTACGTGTCAAGATAAAACGCAATCATTGTGTTTGTTATTGTTGTTGTTGTCATGGATATAAAGCATTGATTTCAGGTAGAGACTGCTGTTTAGCTGAAGTTAAACTGCCTATGATGATTCACAGAGATACAACCAGCTCATCAACGCATAAGTTAAATCGTAAAAGCTCATGGAACGCCGCCGTTCCTTCAAGTCGAGACCAATTTTTACAGCGTTACCTAAAACTTTTAAAAGGTTCCTGCCGCTATTAAGTTTATAAATCTATTTTAGACAAGTATTACAGCGACTAAATGTCAAAACTATTATTTTGCACTTGCAGCAGCCATAGAAATCGAGCAGATCTAAATAGTACAATCTGTGTTTCAGTGATATATACCCTAAAAGGCATCGATGTAGGTCATTTTAACACAAGTCAAAACTTATATGTTTCGCAAAAATTTCTAATACTTCAAACATACGACACTCAACGACTAAGCGAAATATTTTTTGGCAAAAAATTGTAAAAAAATGTCAATTTGAAACAGATAATTTTTTTCTACAAATAAAATTGGTTGTAAACTTTTTCACTTTTTGTTTTCAAATTCAACAACAAATATGCGACAGTATGTCCGGGAGGATTGGATAAAGTCAACTGATGGTTATGATGACAGCCTCTTTGAACGTACACTGCGAAAAAATGGTGTGTCAAATTGACTCTCTCCAAAATTTGCTTTTCCGGACTATACAAACTGAGTCCAACTTGACACTAACCCGAGTTACTCAGTGAGTCGAATTTGACTCTGGCGGAATCGAATTTGACTCATTTTGTGTAGTCCGGAAAAACCTATTTCGGAAACAGTCAATTTGACTCTCAAGTTTTTACAGTGTATATCGACATGTCAGAAATACAAAACGTTTTTCGTAGTTTGAAAATAGTGTTCACTTCACACTAAAGCGTTTTGATACGCAAGCGGTTCATTTTACAGTTTCTCTGCTTAGTAAAAGCGTTTTGAACGGTGCTGCTTAAAACGTGAAAAGTATTTAAAATAGCGTTTTATTTTTGACACAATATTCCAGAGCTTTCAACCTGTATACGCAATGTTGTCTTAGCACTTTCCAGCATTTGTTTTACTGTTTACATTTTTGTTTTCATTTTCAGGTCCGGACGAAAGTTCCGGTGTGAAATTGCCCATGATGAGACGATCAAGCGAGCTTTACCGGTATTATCCATCGTCTAATTTGGCCAACGTTTTTCCGTTAAATACAGCCGCAATCAACCCGAACGATATGAATTTATACGATGGGAATTGAAACCGGAAACACTTGGCTAAATCCGAGATCCAAAAAAACTGCTTTAATAAATAATAATTGAATAATTATTTTCTGTCACAGTTTACTTCAACGTATCGCAATTTTTTGCTACTGCAAAGTTGAGCGAAAACTGCATTTTTTACTAAAATCCATAATTAAGAAACCTGTCTGTTTACGCCGCTCTTGATTAATAATTTTGTGCAAGCTTAAGCTTTAGACTAATTTTTTGCATAGTCTTTAGGCTTAGACTTAAGGTTTGGTGCAAACTCATTCTTACGCTTAGGCTTAAAAGTATTCTTATATATGCTACTGTTATGGCCCTGTTCTATGCATTGGCTATAATTATCGTAAATGAGAAACATGTCTTTAGGAATTAAATTGGGTTTAGAATTGCTGATATTCTGTAAAAATATTATAGTACAGAATTAAATTCTCTTGTAACTAATGTTTCCTGATATTAAGCGATAATTTTGTCTTACTGTGAACTTGTTATATGTATCATTCCCATCTGTGAGTTACCTCGTATGAATAAAAAATGGTTTTAAATGATCGTTTAGCGTTTGAATTTAATAAACACTTCCTAGGCCGCATTGGCCCATGTAAACATCAGGGGCGGAACGTTTTTCTGTGAGACTAGAATAAAATTAGCTAAGCATAAGACTAATTTTTGGGCGGCTTTAGGCTTAGGTTTAGGAATAAACTCATTCTTACGCGAACGCTTAGACTTAGGCTTGGGCTTAGGAATATGCTTATAATACTGCTCCGCCCCTGTTCTTTACATTGGCCGGTGCATTTTGAACTTTAGAAATCAAAGTTCTGTTGAAAACGCAAGTGGTACAGTATATGAAATGGCTTAAAAACGAATAAATGAAAACTCAGAGCACAGGGGATGTGCGTAAGCAATTTTTTACCCGACCTGAGCTTTACCCCGCAGGCAAATAAAAATCTTTTTACCTACCAGTTTTACCAACGCGAAAAAAATTTACCCACCACCCACCTTTTAGCCGGGCCTGAAGTGAAACCAGTATTTTAAAGATAACGGGTGATTTTCACTTTAATGAAGTTTTATATTTTATAGCTCTAGAAGTTTACACATGAAGGCTTACTAGAAACGACAAAGTATAAAACCAAACTAAATATTAAAGCTCAGAAATTTTGCCTTTTTAACGCTCACTGACTAGCTTTCTGCGTTCTAATATATGAAAAAGTATTATTAAGGAGGAAGGTGTCCTGCTAACTAAAGTTGGCGAGAATCATCTACTGGGAGAGTTAGTTGAAGTCAAGTAACAGCGGAGGCCGAAACCGCACATGTTTGCGGACATTTTACATCACAATATATATATAATAGGAATATACGACAATTTGTCGCCCGACAACTTGTCGCCCAACTGTGTTCTATTAACGCCTATTAATATATTTAAGCATAGTCTAAGCCTCCTTAGCCTAAACGTAAGCTTTAAAGCATAGTGTTGGACGACAAATTGTCGAGTCGATCGAATTTTAAATTACAAGTGGTAGGGCGCCGAGTTCTCTGGCGACGAATTGTCGTGATACCAATATAATACATTCATATTTAAAAACATTAGTTCAAAATCAAACGGCAACACTGGCATAATGATTAGGTCACGACGACTTGACATCGAGTGATTAAAAAATGGAATATTTTTAGAAAATGAATCCTTGCAACAATTTCCATAAAGCGGTTTCAATTTTAAAGATAGTTTCTATAGGAATGATTTCGCAAGATTTTGCGCAACTCGACGAGTTGATCGCATATGCAGGGCCTATGTACACTGTAAATTTCAGTGAGTTGATTTTAACTCAGAATGAGTTGAATCACTCAATCTGAGTTAGGACTATCAGAACTCAGAATTTTGAATTGATTCAGTTCGTTTTGAGTTAATTAATCAACTCACTCAGAGTCAACTCATCTCAGAATGAGTTAATGTTCACTGATATTAATTCAGAGATAAGTAACTCGCTAGATGAATTGATTAATCATCTCATTGAAATTTACAGTGTAAGTGGAAATAGGGATATATATCCCCCATTTCCAAACGCCTCTCTAACGATTCGAAAAAGGTACTGTTCCCAAATTTCTGGAAAAAAATCAAAATAGGATTTTTTTAACGTCAGCAGAATAACCGGGAAAGGTTAGCCTTTTAACACATATAGTAAACTATTTGCAACTAAATACAAGTAATATACGAGCAACACAGACACTGTAAAGTAGTTCTAAGTTAAGCAGTACCATATAGAGCCCTTCACGAAAATTTTGCTGCGTATGCGGTGGGGCTCGAACCCACGACGTACGGATTAACAATTCTAACATATATACGCAGCAGGGTACAACCAGAGGTAGTGCAAAATCTCGACAAGACGTGAGAGCCTCATTGGGCTCGAGCGTGAAGCTTCTATAGCTGAGTGGACATCGCAAACGCCTCCAACCCGAGAGACTGGGAATCGAATCTTACAAAATTACATCTCATATGAATTTGGAAATATTAATCTGAGAAAGGGTTAAAGAAAAAATTCCCGTATAGTATCAATAAATTTTGATTTTAGCTTGCTATCCTCACTCGCAAAAAAATTTAATCGTGGTTATGCCTTCTCGAAATGAACGTTATAGCTAATCTTCTATGCCTTTAATGATCAGGTTTTGGCAACTACTAGGTTTCGCATAAATGTTATAGAGCGAGAACACTCGTTCTTGTTATCGGAAACAGGGTACAACCCGAGGTCTGTCTTCGGCTCCGGCAGAAAATTTACCTGCGTCTCCGGCTTTGGCTCCGGTAGAATTTTTGTCGGAGGATCCGGCAATTTAGGTAGTGAAATTTAGCACAGTTTTGCAAAGTTTATTTGTTTGAACGCGTTTCGTTTTAACTTTTGACAAAGTTGAAAAAATTGCCAAAATTTCGTAAAAAATAAACTTAAATCCAAACGATTTATTTACAGATATTTGCTAAAATTATCAAATTGAACCTCGTTTTAACTACATAATCTCGCTTCACTCTCCGGCTCCGGTATTTTTCACCTCCGGTTGCACTCAGATCGGAAAGAACATTCCCATCAGTCACCATACTGCTTAAAGCAGCGATGTAACACCAGGTCCGTTTCCGCTCGTGTCACTTTTATACAAATGACGGAAATTCTGTTCTTTTCATACGTACTCATAATTTGCTTCTAAATTACTAAAAATGACTCAGTTATTCAAATCATATATGATGCAATTGCTTGATTTGAAGCAAAAATGACAAAACACGTCCAAAATTTTAAAACTTTTGAGTGCATCAGGTATTTTTCAAAATTTAAGAAAGCCTAGTACCTAAACATTAGAATGCCTGAATTGTATTGGTACAAAGTATTAAAGCATTTTTTATACTTTATACTTTACCGCCACCCGTTTCCGTTATTTTATGAATTGTTTCGGTTTCGTTATTATACTATCCGTTTACACTACTGACTGCAGTTGTTCGATTTGAAGCATTAAAAATGATGGTATTCGTCCGCAGTCCAGCAAAATTAGGCGCAAGTTAAATATTTGCATGCCTTTATAACTGTATATATTGGCGAAAAATAGAAATCCTTTTAGTAGAAAGGAAGGCTGTGGCTCCCCAACCCCCACTGAACGATTCTCACGCTAAAAGCGACAAAAACACGGTCATATCTTATTACAAATTTTAGCTGCTCCAGACAAGGGGCATTTGGAACCTGAAATTCTCCTTGGCCACACCGCTGTGTATTGTGCATAAACAAATTTAAGCAGGCGTTTTGATCGCTGGTTTGCCTACTTACTGTATTGACCCGAATAAGAGGGAGAGGGGTACTTAAATTTTGAAAGCATATTCCTAAGCATAACCTTGTATTATCGCTCAAGCTATTGACACGAGAAAAACGTTTTGAACGGAAAATTGCAGTACCGGATATATATCAGTAACGAAGGGCGGCGGAGAGAGCGTTAAAAATAAATAACAGTCCGTAACCGAATAACAAGGGGTGGTACCCTCTGAAGAGGCGCTGCACTACTGCTTGTTGTGGTCCCGGTTCTCAGAAGGGAACTGCTGGAGGTTTGCCTCCGGCTCCGACTCCGGCAGAAAAGCAACCTTCGGCTCCGGCTTCAGTACAATTTTAGCCGGAGGTTCCGCTAATTTCGGTATTAAGATTTTGCATAATTTTGCAAAATTTATCTGTATAGATCGTTTCGTTTTACTTTTGTCACAATTTTCAGGAAAGAATTTCCGAAATTTCGTGAAAAATTAGCGTAAAACCAAACAATTTAACAACATACTGCAGATATTGGCTAAAAATTAACTAGCCATCATTTTTACTGCCTAATTTCGCCTCACCTCCGACTCCAGCTCCGGCTCCAGCATGTTCGGTTGATCTACACCTCCATCTCCGGCTCCGACTCCGGTATCTTTCAGCTAGCATAACATTGCGTGAACGAAGATTTTGGAGAATATTGCACCGCCAGTTAAATGCAAACACATTGAAATACCAAAACCGGAGGAAACAAAAAATAATCAATGACTATGGGACTCTACGTATCATTATTAGTTCGAAAACGTATATACCTTATTGCCTTGTCCGATACAATTCTGTGAAAACGCTGTTCTTTAGGGTTTGTGGCTTTTGGAAAGATGCTTAGCTAGTGGGTTTAGGGTTCGTCAAATTTGTTTGCTCTCGTACCTGATGTCAACCACCATGGTATACGTAAATTATTATACATCTGTATTTCAGGTACAAGTATTTCAACTGAACTCAGACATTTGATCATAGTTGTTCGCCAGAAAACTGCAGATGTGTATCTATATTGCATTTAAAGAATTTCAAGAAGTATTTCGAAAAATGTATATGCGTGGGGCTTGTGAAATCCAGTATTTTATTTCTATAATTTTTAGTATTATTATTACGTGTTATTATTATTTATTATTAGGCTACATTTTCAATGTGAATCCACCGGCTTCCGGAGAACCTGTCAATACGGAACTGGTCGGTTGTGAATTGCGATTGTCATTAAATCTATAGCAGTTTATCACAGGTTGGCTAAGGCTGAAGCCACACGAAACGATTTTTAAAGGTTTAATACACGACCTAGAACTGTACGGCAATAATTATTAAGTATAACAGGCTTTCTGGCAATACATTGCAAAACGAGCACGCTAACATAAATGCGTTTTCTTATTCATCTGACTAAGAAGTATCCTAAGGATGCACAGACCATTACGGGATATAAATAGAACAGCAGTTACACGATCGATTACAGTGGCTCAAGCACTACCAAACTACATTTTTGGCGCAAACAGTAAAGTGGCTGAAAATCTGAGATAGTGTAGGTAAACATGAACATTATACCAATTGAGTATGAACAACTATCACCAGCTACCTACAGCACTTGCACAGAATAGGAATTGCAAATGAAATACGTATGTAAATTGGATAATCTGGCCTAATGTAGGTAATCATGAAAATGATATAAAAACGAGTATGAACAACTATAGCCAGCTACCTACTGCACTTGCGCAGAATAGGAATTGCAAATCTTATATGTGTAACTTGGATAATCCGGCCTATAAATATGAACCGTGCGTGGGGACACTGGCGTATCTAGCAACTTAAAGCAACAACACGGAAGTGATATACATGTACCTGAAAACTAAGTAAATTCTTGGCGTACGACCGAAATATGTAAAACATCTCACTTTTTAAGTTTAGTAAGCTGGATTAGTGTTAAATATTTGTGATGTATTATTCCTCCTTTTCAACATGTATATTGAGTGATTACAGGTACAAATGCCCTGGGGCTGACGCCAGCGTATATCATGTTGGAGCCTGACCGGGCAAAATTTTAAACGTAATGTTTAATTGGCTTGAGGCGATCACTTTTCTCAACGGGACGCCAAAAACTCAGCTGGACGCACTGTGGACTCATCAGGCTAACGTAAAATTTTTGCTCGTATAAAACACAGCCGACTTGAAATAATCAAAAAATACAACGATTCTAATAAGTGGAAATTTTGTATGAAAACGTTTTGTTGTATATAGATATTGGACCAAATTGCTGCAGGCAAAATGTATAAGTAGATAAAACATTTTGCCTCCTGCATACAGACAACACTAGGCAGAAATCAGGTGTATGCAAAAAGTGGTACTAAAGCTTTGGTTGAGTCGAAGTTATATTTCAGTTGCCATAGTCAACAAATGCCGCCACACCTATCTTGAGCCAAACTGCATTCCCCGCAGAATACCTAGCATTAACATAATAGCACTAAATTAGAATTAAACGTAATAATATTATCTTTAATTAAAATTTAATTAAAATATCATTACTGCACAGATAAAAGTTGCATATTTATATACTAGTCATTTTTCTTACGTATAGGTTAGCTTGATTACACAATACCGATGGGGTATCATATTTTTTACTCCAGCATTTTTAGTTACAGCAGATAGTCAGTAGCTATTTATCAGGGTTCAACCGAATATCGGGCTCCGGCAAAAATCGACATCCGGCTCAGGCTCCGATAGAGTGTGCCTGTTGATTAGTGTATAATATTGTACTTTGGTTGGATTAATTAGTAAGTTTCAGAACTCTGATTTCAATTTTACCTTTCACTTGTTACAGGCGGTAATGGATGAATTGAAAATCCGAGAAGACGAAACGGGTTTCAATCATGATACACGAAAAACTTCTAGTGGTGAGGATACGAGGTGAGAAAACAATCTCTCCTGGCACTGCCAAAACAAACACTACTGTTCTCGCCACTATATGCGAGTTATCATTCCCTTGATAAGATCCAAAGGCGAGGGACCATCGATTCTTGTTTTCGGTGGGCACGCATCACATGTGTCGGTCGACTTGATCGAAGTGGCGTAACTCAATAATGTAGTGCTGCTGCGGCTACCGTCACACACAAACGATACTTTGCAGGTATTGGACGTTGGTATTTTTGCACCGGTCAAGGCGCGGTGGGACGAACGAATGCAGCAACTGACAACTTATTCTCATGGACAGAAAACAGTCAACAAATGCAGTTTTGCTAACGAGCTTGCGAACGTCTGGCCAACAGCACTAACCCAGTGCCATATACGCAGCTCTTTCAGAGAAGTTGGAATATATCCCGTGGACAGAGCGAAGTACTACGAATAATAGAGGTATGATGCAACAATATGAATCTTGTGTTCAACGAGGAAAACCAATGGACTCAGACGGTACTCCAATCGCTGATTGTTACGAAAGTGTTCGTAGCGATACAGAAGCTGTCGCTGCACCATTCTTTGATTTGCCAGGGCCAAGGGGTTTGAACGATGTTCACACTCCAGGACAAAGCGATTTGAATGATGGACAAACTCCAGGCCCAAGCAATTTCAATGACGAACACTCGACAGAGCCATGTAGTATGAATGACAAACGAACGCTAGTATCCAACAGTTCCACAGCAGAATGCCACACTCCGGGGTCGGTCAGTGCAATGGGTAGCCAAACACGAGCCACACGCCATACCTCCACTCCGTCGATACAACATACCTCCTAATTGTGGACTGCAACTAGAATGGAGTTTAGTTGAAACTACGCCGGTAACTTTCGCTGACATTGTAACGCCACGAGCACCGCCAGTGGAGCATCGGATTAGTAACACAGGAGCACGCAAACCAATACGTAGTCGTGGTTCAAAGGCTACAGTTATAACCAGTAGTCAATTTCTCGAAGCCCAAGAGCAAAAAAGTCCAAGAATCAGCAAAAGCAGGCTGCACGTACCAGGGTGGCAACAAAGGTTCGGATTCGGATTCGGCAAAAATTTGAGGTTCGGATTCGGATTCGGTTATGGAAAAGCCGAATCCAATAAAGTTCGGCAATATGTTTTTTCATTTTTAAGCAATAAAATTTTTAAATACCTTGCTATAAAAATCAATATTTTTTATTTCAGGTGAGAAATCTTAGAACTGACGTCGGGACGAAATATATGAACGTATTAAAAGTTATAGGGCTGGCATTGCGTTGATATTCTGAAACAAAAATTGTAGATATATCTGAAATTTGCAACATGCAGGATTCGGTTTCGGATTCAGCAAATTAGCATGGGATTCGGATTCGGTGCCACCCTAGCACGAACCACAACTCCATAAATTACAAAATGCGATGTATCAAGATTCACGTCGGAAGAAGCCTGTTTTGTTGTCAAAGTTATGAACAGAACAATTGAAGGAGAAAATGTCGTTTCCTTAACTCTAGCTTGTTTGGATCCAACGGTTTTTCCAAATCATATCATGAAGGAGCCAGGTCAAGGTTTTGATGTAGATTCGTTTCCTCTATGGAATATCTTTGCTAGACCGTTGGACGTTGAATTTCAAGGCAATAATCGCTTCAAAATTGGTAAAATTGCAACCAGTTTCTGAAAAACAGCTTGTGAAAAAATTTTAGATTGTCCTCCAACCCCAAATTTCTAGGAGCCAATCGTCAATTTTAGGGACTATGGCCCCTAAATTGGCGAAAAAACTATGGTTTATTACAGTGACAGCTGCGCAGGACAAAACAAAAACAGTCTTGTAGCTGCAACACTGTTTCATGCAGTCCAAAACATTCCTACGATCAATACTGTGCGCTTGACGTTTTTGGAACCGGGCCATAAAATGATGGGAACGACTCCATTCACGCCAGTGTTGAGGACGCAAAGCGAGGTAAACAAATTTTCGCATATCCGATGTGGGTCGAAATCGTTCGAAAAGCGCGTGTCAGAAGAGATTATACGGCTAGTTTTTAAAATACTACGGGGGGCTGCCACGGGTAAGCGCCGGGAAGGGGTCGGCGGCGTCAGGCTATTCGGAGGGATACCGTGGCGGATCTTCATGGTTTAAAATTGTGGTAGGTAGTGTTCTTAACATTTTTAAATTCTGAAATATTATGGTACAAGAAGCTGCCAAACACAATTAGGTTTTTACGTTTAAGGTTATCGAAATGACGCACGCCAAGTTTTTTGATTTAAAACGCTTGGTTGATGGCATCGGTATCCACAAATGTCTTGTGGCGAAAAGTGAAGTCTGTGTGCGCGTCGAAGACTGAAGAGTCAGTGTATCAGACCTTTCAATATCGGCTAGAAAAAAGGCTGACTTGATGGAACTTTTACGGACAGTAGCAATTCCTGTGGCATATAGAGGTTTTTACGAAGATCTAAAAACTGTTGAAACTTTGGAAGATGAAATCCCGCTTGCCGACGATACTGAGCGGCAGGAACTGGATGACTGACTATACATGCGACTTTATGCAAAACTATAAGTCGCACTTCTGAACCATAATGTAAGTTGGAGGCAAAAAGTCGCAAACGAGTTTTTTTAAACTTACCGATCCATGAACAAGCAATGTATACATTACCGTCTTACACAGATTTCTACTACTTAAAGCAACAATTTTTATGTATGTTTTTTTGGCAGCGATTTGCGCGTTTAACAAAAGACAATATTTGTCCATAACTCAAAACGTTGGTATTTGTATACGACTTTTACGGCAGGGTAGAACAGAATCCATGATTTGACAGAATCCGAATCCATTGCTAATTTGCCGAATCCGATGGAACCGGACTCAAAGAATTAGCCTGGACGCAGGATGGACTCATGTTCGATTTTGAAAAAATACCCTGTATAGTATATATATTATGAAAAGCATTGTTTCGACTAAACTTTTTATTTTCCCACAAACATCGAATAAAAATACATTTTTACTGATGTATACACTGGCCCCAATTTGTATTCGCTCCTGCCCCGGGAAAAATTCTGGCCCCGGGCGACTAGACGTGCAGGTATTTTTCTTTTGCTGTTTTGTAAATTTTACAAGATCAAAGCACCCCGTTACATAAACTTATATGTTTAAATTTCAGTGTATACATATATACTTTCACAGCCGTAAATAAACTGTTTAAAAGTTATCAAATATTCAACATGAATGTTAGTTATATGAATACATGGGATTGCAAACAATGCTCGCTTACTTTTCCAACGAGACAGGCGTATCAACAACACATGCTTAGCCATTTGACAGTTGGAGGATCTGGGTATGTGACAATCGAGTTCGTTAACAACTATATAAGTATAAATAAGTAGTTTTAATATCAATAAGTTGTCGTCTTACATTTCGGTTGAAAACAGAGGTTCTCAACTAGCGTTCGTACTTGTAATTCAGTAGATTGTTTTTATGCAATGCGTTGGATTTTTTAAAGAGATTATTACAAGGAAGACATTAGAACTTTTCTTCGCAAGCACATGTTACTTAATTTACCTGTTTGGCGATATATGATTCAGGGTCAGCTGTATATCAGTATTTTATATCTATTTATCAGGACATTTTATATGAAAAGTTTATGGTTTGATGTCAAATTTTTGCTGTTAATGGTTTAGATTTGCGGGATATGCCAGTCCTCTTGTCCAGTCAGGGTCAATGTTGATGTCGCAGTATGGTAGCGGCGGAAATTTTGGAGGCAGATCAACGTTTCCATGTTTACAATGTAGCGCAATGTTTACATCAGTTCACATGCTTCGGGATCACGTCAAGGTTGGTTTCGTGTATCGGTTTATCAGTTTATCCGTTTTATAACATCCAAAAGTACTTTTCGATTCTAAACCATTCAGTGGTAAAATTAATCACATTTTTGCCAAATGAACTACTTTTTTAAATGTAACTGAAACACGCATTTTTAGATAGAAGCCAAATTGTAGTAATCGATTAGCCGTTGTGTTGTGGTAGTTTCGAGCAACAAATTATATAATTTTACGTACATACGTATTATAAAATAGTCATATATCCCTTATAGTTATAGGCTTTCAGCAAAAGGTTTCATTTATTTAATGGTTATACCCGTTTTCATCGCTTCTCTTACAACGGACTGCCCACTAATAGCGTAATATATTTGCGAAATTTGAATCATTTTGTTCTTGGCTTTGTTATTTAGCAGATCGCTGGACAATTTAGTTCAGTACAGAGTTTTAATCCTGGTTGTAAATTCATTTTACAGAAAGTTCACGAACGAGGACAATTTAGTTCAGTACAGAGTTTTAATCCTGGTTGTAAATTCATTTTACAGAAAGTTCACGAACGAGTACTGATAATTTGTGAGATTTGCGGCCAGGAAACTTCATCATACACATCGTTGCGTCGGCACATGGAAGATCATGCTAGCACAATTCCACCCGGCATTCAACAGATGCAAATGCATGAACAGGTGTATGGCATGAATGATTCGCATTCTGCGATGCTCAGTATGTTAGATTATTGATTGATTGGTCGGCGCATAAAATTGAAAAGAGTGGTATAGAGAACTAATTGGGTGTTTTCGTAACTGACGTCCAAGTGGGGTGAAACACTGGACACCAAAAAATTTCAGAGCCGGATAAGAGAGACACAGCAAGCCCAATGCCTCACTGATTCATATAACAAAAGTAGTGCACGTATAAAATTAAACTAAAGGTGTTTGACATGCTGCCTTAGTAAGCTAAGTTTATATATTCCATAGATTCGTTTGTTGAAATATCGATTTCCTTATTCATTAAAATATGGATCGAGCTTTGTAACTGGGAAAGTTAACAATTGTTTAAAAATCGGTCTGTCAGTTCAAACTCAGTATCTAAACACTAACGTTTACTGCAGAAACAACTAAATTTGCTGTTATGTAAACAATTCTGATTCAAATTCCAAATATTTAATGTTTCTCAACTTAGTATTACGTAGGTTTCGTTCGATCAATCTTTCTTATTAGGTATTGGCACATTATTCGCTTTTCAGTGTCTGGGGCAATGACTGATTATGGTGGAGCTAGCGAAATGGGTGCTTCTAGGTTTCTGTCTCCTATGCCGTTGTTATCTTCACCGTCAGGATTTGGAGGCAACGGTATGGGCCGTTTAAAAACGTACGCTGACCAAGTATGTTGCAGCTGGTATCTTGTTTATTTTGTTTTACAGATAGATTGGTATTTGCATTTCATGAATAGGGCACAGCATTATTATTGCATTGTAATGTTAAAAGTCTGCTTTTTCGTATTGTAAAACCAGATGAAGTTTATTGATAATATCATGACGTTATATCTTACACCACAGATATACGTAGGTGTAACATCTACCAAAAAATTGTTTTAATGTTAACACAACTGCGCTTTCGTTGGGTTCCGATGAGGTCGGCCTTCGATCGAGGCCCCCGGTCCCCGGTTTCCATCGTTTTGGAACATCTTGATTGAGGGTAATTTTCGCAACCAAAAGTACTGTATTAAGGAAGATTGCATTTAACTATGGCTGATCGGACATATATAACATGTAAACACAGGTTAAATGTGCACGCTTATTTACTACATTATGACATAAAATTTTTTAGAAAAGTTCGTTCGACGCGCAAAGAAACTGAATTTTTAAGGCTTAAAACAACTCAACCATGGATGAAATCTTAAGTGAAGGTGCATGCACCGATGGGGCTTTGGCCGAGTCGGGGCACTGCCGCGCTTCCTCCACAGTAGCCAAACACCAAGATAACGATTTCAGGTATTGCGTTCGCCGCAAAGCCGTGCTGGCAGCATGGTAAGCAATTCTAATCCACCCTCACTTAACGTTTATCAGCAGCGAATTATCTCCGCATCGCAACGGAGCAGTGGCGGTACTACAGTGCCAGTCCGTCGTAGATTAGGTAAGACTGCAAGCGGTCGACCATTTTACTACTAAGTGATAACTTTAATTTGTAGTCGTTGCTGGAAAGCCTTATTCACACGTACAAGTTTTTGCAGCAAAACTTGCACATGCAACTTGCACGCGCAAGTTTCGTCACAAAACAGCTTTGAAGTTCTTGCAGCTGCAAATTATACACTGTGATTCATGCTATTTTATTTAATTCGCATCTATGAACGTATGAAAAGGTAATTGATTTTATAAAAGTCATTTTCGAACCAAACCAAACGTGTTTGTGGCAAATGTAACCGAAAGTGGGTTTTAGTTTAAAATTTGTGTGCGGCGAAAATTTACGCAAAAATTAAAATGGTGTGCGCAAAATTAAGATGAGCGTGCCTTTAAATTAATTTTCACACAAAATACAAGTCGGTGCTATAGCTGTTATGGTATGCTTAGATTGATGTAAACATGATGTGTTTCAGGAACTCAACCCCGACGACCTTTCAGTATGTCGCATGGTTCATCTGCAGACGCTACACCTGTGCAAGATGTTTCCAATGTTGGTAACGCATGTGCAGAGATTGTGAATGACGATGGGAAAAGTGATTGTGTCGTTGACCTTGCAAGTAGTGATGATGACGCTGGAGGAGGTGGGCGGCGGATTTCGGGTCAAGAAAGTTCAGGTGAGGCCTTTGCTGCAGTAACTTAGGACAGATACTTCAGAGAAGATAATGTAATGTCCTATTCGGTAACTGTGCATAATTGAACTGTCATTAAGGGTAATGTACGTATTGTCTTAAAGTAAAGTATGTATTGTCTATTGGGAAATAATACCTAAAGTGGCTTCGAGATCTTGGGGTGTTATTCTCGCATTGGTGTTTTAAAGTTTTAAGCCGTTTAGTAGCTACAGGCTAATTTGCATGAGGAACTTGAATAAATTGTCTACAAGCCTTCAAAACCGATAATTCAATAGTTAGCTAATAGTTAATTTGCATATATAAGCATAATTGATAAGTTTGGATTCGGAGTTTTTACAATATTTCACTAATTATTAGGGTTATAAGCAATCTAATTTCAGCAGTAATGGGTTTTCGGGTGCGAGGAAGCTGAATAAATTGATAAATTGTCTACAAACGTTCAAAACCGATAATAGAATAGTTAGCTATGGTTAATTTCCATATTTGTTTAATTGATGAGCGTAAATAATAACTTATTTTACTAATTATTGGTAGGGATGTGCCAATATCAAAATTTCTGGCGATGCCGATTCCGCCGCCGATTCTTGTTTTGAAATTTTCCGATGCCGAACCGATGCCGATGCCGATTACAACTATAATATACCATGCTTAATAAACAGATAGGACACCGCATTACATCATTATATGCAGACCTAAACCCTAAACATCATAAATGATTAGAATTTTATAAGAACGATTCATTTCAATGAATTTTTTCAAGCACAAACGCAAAAGAGATAACAGGTTTCCTTACCAGACTCAAAGATATGCGCCCAGAAATGAAACTGATAGCATCAATTTGCCAGTTATATGTGCAAAAAGTATCGACAAAGAATCGGCAATTTTTTGCAGTGCCGATGCCGATACTCACGAAAAGTGCCTATTATTAATTAGTAGGGTTACTGAAGGGTCTTTGGGAGCGAGGAATCTGAATAAATTGTTTACAAACCTCCAAAACCGACAAATAAATAGTTAGCTAATAATTAATTTGCGTGTTCGAGCTTCGCTCAATACATGTAGTTTCACCACGACTGGTTATTATTTATTTTTGTTGGGCGACACCTTATTTTCGCTGCTCGTAGATTTACAGCAGTTAGTTAGGTTTAACAGATGTGTACTTGATTGTCGAGCATCTTGTTAAATTTCGAACTGCTTGCTAAATTACATAAAACCGTACTATCATTGGTAACAGAGAACATATTGGGGGCTCCACCTAATGTAGGTTTTAAAGTTAAAAAAGTTGCAATGTGGGCTCACAATCTAGCATAAATATGTAAATTACTGTTTAACGGTCAAAACGTATACATACATTACAAAAACAAACTTTAGTTGTTCTATGCTGGAACGATGTTTAAAAATTGAAATACGCATGTTATGCGTTCCACCTTTAGTTATATAGCTTAAATTGTATAAAAATTTATTTTTAGCAGTATCACGTCGGCGTATGCGCCGCGAACAACGAACTCATAATCGATCGCGACAACGTCACGGCTGGCGTGAACCTTCGTGGAAGCCAACGGAACAAATTAGCGATGAAAGCAATATTGAAAGTTGGACACAAGACGAATCGCCAACACGACTGGAAGATGTTATGATACTTGATGAAATTGATCCAGTGGAAGAGCAAGCAGCTGGTAGGCGGCCTATGAGAACGTTTGGTGGTGGTGCTAGTGGTGGTACAACAACCGTCATGGAAGGCGAAGGTCAGAGCTGCCGCCAGAAAGGGGCTAAGTCTAACATTGGCGATGGAATCGGTAGTGATATGGTGGATTTAGAAGGAGATGAAGACGCGCAGTGGTTGACAATTGAAGATGATGACATAGAGTTGGCATTGGACGAGCCAGATGGCAAGGTTATGAAAGCGAAGGTAAGAGTCCTGTTACTGGAGTTTTAGATATCGGTTAGGTATAAATGGTTTGGGTCAAATTGTTTTGTTTGCTACGTAATGTTTTCCGGCGCTACAGGACAAACAGTGACAATTGGCACCATTCCAACAGGGGAGATTTTATTTACTTCTAACTGATCAAAACATCGAAAATCCAACTTCTTTTCTGCTAACTTTTGTTTTCCACGTGCATCTACGTCGCCTTGCGGCATCGTGCATGAATTGCTAACGTATGATGCCGCATGGTGACGGACGGCGCCGCGCGACAAGTGTAGCCCAAACCTAAGTAGTAAACTTGGATGTTGTGCTACAGTTTTATTACCATAGTGTAAATGAAGAACAACAGGGAAGCTCACTTTCGCGACAGGGAAAATATTGAGAGTCAGAATAGAACGCACAGGATCCCTGTACATTTTTGCAAAAATGTAACTAATGTTATATTCCTAACTAAACTGAGTACATACTCTCTTTTTGCTTGATTTGTGGTATTTGGTTGAGAAGCTGTTAGTTTTTGTAGTTCACGGCACGTTATTTGTGATTGGCAAGTTTACGTTTTTAACCAATTTAAAACCCATGTTTGCTGGGAAATAATAGGATGCTAGCAAACGTAGTTACACGGATGTGAAACTGTAGATGAACGTAAAATTTTGCGATTATGTTATATTGTATTATCAAAAACTTTGTTTACTTCTGTGCTGGAACGATGCCCAAAATACCTATGTGGGGCGTTCTAACTATAATAATATAAATTTAAAACCCTTGTTTGCTGGAAAATAAAAGGATACTAGCAAACGTAGTTGCACGAATGTGAAACTGTGGATGAATGTAGAATTATGGGAATAAATATGTTATATGGTATTATCAAAAACTTTGTTGTTATATTGTACGTATTATCAAAAACTTTGTTTACTTCTGTGCTGGAACGATGCCCAAAATACGTATGTTGGGCGTTCTAGCTATAGTAATATACATGTGATAACAGGCCTGAGCAATTTGTTTTGATTGTCAGATTCCGGTGTTGGTTGCTACATACCTGTTCATACACTGCAATGCAAATTTTAAAAGTATTAAAAAATTTCTTAATTTTTAGAAAATCGAAGACAATCATTGCGAGGTTGTCCGGCCAGCTGGTTCACGTATTGCTGAAGCATTGTGTTTTGACTATATTCCGCAAGAGAAGCTTGATGTTGGTGGCACAGGGGAATCCAATACGACGTCAAAGATATCGGAAGAACAAATTTCGATAGATGATAATGAAGACAGCGAACAAAGCCTTTCGGTCCTACAGGAAGGCTCGGATCAAAAGAACAAGAACCTCGAAATGGCGGGTACCGATGCAGGCGTAGTTGGTAAAAGCCTAAGTTCTGTTGTAGGCACTTGCTTACAGGGTGAGTTAGAGTCAATACAGGACAGATGTTCTTATCCTGATGATTTGAGATCCGGCGAGAGTTGCATAACAGCCGCTGAATCTGAAATTACATTTCCGTCTGGACAGGCGGTAAATGAAATCACGGCACGGGTTCGAGCGGCGGTTGCGCAAACCATTGTGAGGAAACAGAGAGACGCTTCTACGACTAGTGTTTGTAGCAGGGCCGAAGATCAAGAAATCGATGATGGGAACGATATTGAAATTGTTGAGTCATCCGAAGTATACGGTGAAATGAATGAAATAAAAAATAACGAACCAACTGGATCGTTAGTGCCATGTCGGGATGAGAATTCTGGAATGCTTGGGGTTGTCGATGACGATGATACGGCTTCATTGACTATTGTGGAAACATCTGTTGGCGAGGCGCAAGATGAAGGTAATACCGAGGGAGCGAGTGATGTCAGGGGCGAAATGAAAGCGAGCGGAACTGATAATAGTGGTAGAAGAGATAAAGATGAGAAGGGAGGCGTTTGGAAAAAGGGGCATGACATGAATGATTTGGTTGCAGAAGATGTATCGGTGGTAGAAGATACAGATTTGAATGATGCCAATAAAGGTATTGGCGTTTTTAGGTTTTTTTACTGTTGTTTGATTAGGTTGAAGGTATCTAAATTGTATTGTGAAAGTTCATGCCTTTTGAAATTGATCTCTGTTGTATAAAAGAGTGACAACTTCAACGTTGAAAGTATAGCAAGTTTGTTTTTCCCACAGTTTTAGAAAGTAGTACGTATAATGTCAAAAACTTTTCAGCTATTTGGACAAAAACAAAAATTCTACAGAGAAATTACTAAAATATGTTTGCTTTGTTATAATTCTAGACATATCGCATCCAGGCGTGCAAGATAAAGACGCGTTTTGGGATACTTTAGCAAATTCACCAACCAAAAGAACGGCAGCAACCGCTGTATCACGTAGAAATACGGCGGCAGCAGTTACGAATCTGCATGATTCTTTTTCATCCGAGCCTGATTTACCGGCTAGTTCCAGTATTGAGACTGATTCGACAACTAAGTTGCTGCAACTTGATGGCAAAAAGTCAGAAGAAAGTGGAGTTTCTCAGGAATTGAGCGGTGGCGACTGTTTGCAAAGCACTTGTGAAAATACGAGCACAGCTGGTTTAGGTACGGTTAGTGTTACTGAGAGCCAAAGTGAGATTCGGGAGCATGATGAAGCAACTGTGGAATGTTCCAGTGCCGATGATGAAGACATTATTATGGTAAATGCAAAGGTAAACAGTTGTTGGGCATGGCAGGACACGCGAATTTGTTAATACACAGAGATAGACAGTTTTTAAAAATTTGAATTTTCGTTGTGCTGTTGAGTTTACTATGATTTTAAACAATGCTTTGAGGAAGTGGTATGTATTACTGACACAATAATAATATAAAAATTCCTGATCAGAAATGTAATGTCTCCATATTTGGATTTGTTTGCTTTTTGTAGCAACACATTTTCGAACTAATCTCATTCGTCAATGACACACATTGGGTTCCAAATAGAATAATTCTATCAAATTGGGTTTGAGAAGGTATGGTAAAAAGTGCCACGCTAAACCTTGCATGTTTTGAATTAATTGATAAAGACCGGTTTTGCAATCGTTTATATACGTTTTGTTATTCTAGATATCTCCTGGTACTCGTAAACGGCCCGCTGCGGCTGTTATAAAATCTCCGTTGCCTATTCCAACCAGGCCTAAACGAGGCCGTTATTGTCCAGTTGAAATCGCAATTGACACAGAACCAGATCCGGCGATACAAGTGCTGGAGTGTCAACCTGAATTCAGTTATGAAAAGTCACACTCTGGATCTGATCATGCGAGCCCGATTGGTGTCTCCACAGCAGATAGCATCCCTGCCATGAGACAGTTTTCTTTAGTTTCGCCCACGCAAGTGTCCCCAGGGAGACGGAACAGGGTCTCAAGAACGCCGGTCCAAGGAATAACCTCACAAACTAGTTCCGGTGCATCCACTGGAAAGACATTTCTACCGTCGTCGGCTCTTGTTGCTAATATATATCGCAATTTGTTAACGATTCCAGCTCCAAATACAATCAAACGGCTACTCGCAGAACTGATCGAGACAGCAATTAAGCGTTCAAGTGTATGCGTGCGTAGAACAGACAATTATGACATAGCTAGTCGGAGTATACCCAAAATTGCGCGGGATGCCGAAATGTCTGTACGCGGTGACATTGGACCGCGTCAAGCAAGTGATAAAGGTAGTCGGCTCAATGATTCTGAAGCGGCTACTGCCGATTCCAGTGGGCAAGGATCGGAGCTTGCTTGTGAAGCCGAAAGTGGTGAGTTTTTTCATTGATTTTTATGGCGCCGTTGAACAAATTCTCGACAGTTTTAACAATCCGTAGAAAGTTGCAAAATGATTTGTTTCTGATTGTCAACATTTTACATGAAATTAATCGCTTGATTTTATGAGTGTTGAAGTTTACCACTAGCGCGTGAGATAGAACAGGAAGTGTAGTTTGTTACTAAAATGTTGTACTTATAAGCATACAGTATTTAATTTTGGCCCTCTAAACTTATCCGGAAACCTCGACTGATAATACCCTGACTGTTATTGTAACATGTTTAAAGTTATATATGTACATTTGACTTTTGCTAATTTATGTATGGTTACGTTTAATTTATTGGTGTTGCGGGCATCGGTAGTTGTGTATTAGCAATACGGTCTATGTTAATTGTAAAGGTCTGACCATTGGAAACTGGAACACTGTGAATTGAAGATATGCTTAGAATTAAGCTTGCTGGGAGATAGGTTTAGACTTACCCGAACATTGGGACACCGGGAGAATCGGAAGTTCCAGTCGGCACGCTCTTATAGTTAATATTTGACCGTCAGTACTGTAACAGGTTCAATTTATTTGTGAGTTTACTTCAATTTTTGTAGATTTAATTTATGTCTTTATATTTAATTTTGTTTGTGTTGTAGACATTGATTCTGTATCGTCAATGACAGAGTCGGCAGCGGTTGAGCTTTCACGAGCTTTTTTGGCGAACGATCACGAATGCGATGGTGTTTGTACGATGTGTCTTAAAAAAGTAAACACAGTGATTCGACGTATGAAATTGAGAATTGCAACCCTTGAGAGACAACTGAGCCGAAGTCAAGCAAGAGCTGCGGTTGGATTGCCTCCTGTCTGGAGCGAGATGGCTAGCAATCAGGTATGCCGCAAGCAAACTAGTGGAAGTCTGATGGCGAGTACCGGAGCCAGTGAAAGAGGCACTGATGAAGTGGTAGTTGTGGACATTGTGGAATAAATTGTGGTTTGTACTGAAGTTTTGGATTGACAATACGGCATGCGGTGCCAGATAGAAGAATAAACAGTCAAAAATTATAAATAGTGTGGTAAAAGCTTCAGGCTGGAAAATTGTGACAATTGATATGACCGTGTTTATATATGGAAAGTATGGTCGTTCGCTATACCAGATCGACCTTGAAGCATATTGTTGTAAAATTGTATATAATATTTGTGACATAATAGGGCCACTGTTTATGTTATCTTTTCGTGTGTAAAGGTTATGTGGAATACATCTTTTGTATAACTTGAAGCGGTTGAACTTTGTTTACGAAATAATTGTGCTTTTCTGTGAACAATCAAAAGCATTCTTTTAGCAAGCAACTACTGAATGAAAAATTTTGTAAATATTCTTGGCGGAAAAATGTGCTTTCGTTTTGAAAATACCGTCATTTTTTGCATCGCTTGCTTTATAAGACTAACCGTCGATAATGACTCGTTAAACAACAGTATGTATCGAACCAAAAAGTGAGTGGTGCAAAATATACCAACACATGTTGCGTTTTGTCCGTACCCCCTTATTTGATGGGAAGTTTTGCTTGCAGCATAAAAAATATGAGTACGCGCGGGTCAATGATTTTACTTAACCATTAATACTTAGATAAATGCTCGAACATCCCCCGAATAAAAGGCTATAGGCCAAAAACGCGACGCGCACTGGGAATATTCCTCGCTACGCAGAATGTACCCAGTTTAGTACTTTTGCGAAAAAATCATCACCCATTCTTGGTAACACCAAGAGCGTATAATGGTTTTCTTACAAGAGCATGCAACTGGTTACAATCCCTACACGAAGGAATGACCCAGTGTGTGTTTTGTTTTATGCTTACCTCCCTTATCTCATTTACGGAAGTGTATAGCAGTTAAACTAGTAATTCGCCGCCGAACTTTATTTTTCACTTTACTTATCACGTAAGAATGATGGTACACGCACAACGATTGGCCTTTCACAATACTATCACCAACTCCAATTATAAGACACGTTGCACACATATGAAATGAACTTAAGCGGATTACATGCGACTACCAGTGCCAAGATTAATGAATACATTACTTAATGATCAACTCTCTATAAAGCACATTCACTTTGCTTGTGCTGTGCAATTTTATTTACTTGTTTACTTTCGCACGTCCGTGCCCAAGCTGATGCGTAAACCTAACCCTAAGCCATCCATCTTATAGTGTAATAAAAAATCGATTTAGGGGAACTTGAGCCTTAGTGTGGAGGAAAGTAAACAAGTATATACTTTTAAGTGGTTCACGTAGATTCATTTAGTCCAAAATACGAGTAAAACATTGCTATGTCCTTTCTTCCACTCAAACTAACATAGCTAATAGCTATTGTTTATCGCTTTTTCACCTCTTTTGGTCTCAATTTGCAAACCACTGAGACTCAGAAAAAGGAAGACCGAGACCGAGACCAGCGAAATCAACAGACTTGCCGAGACAGAGTCGGAGACTGGGACCGCCCATCCCTGAGCAGGTATCCGTTTGCCGTTTGATGTCGCTATGTTGGTTGCTGACCGTGCAGAAAGTTTTGGGGATCGGAGAATCGAGTAATATACAGGTGCTGTCCGAAACTATTACTTGTACCTATCTTAAAAACGGGCATTCGCTGCTGTGCTCGTAATGTTGAGTATTTTGGATTCAGCTAATCAAAGAACTGAAAATTTGACAGTAGTGAAGTGTTGATTGCAATGGCGGATCCATGGGGGGCCACCTCGGGCATGCCCATCCAACAGCATCTCGACAAAAATTATATAGCAATTTTATGGCAATAGTTCGTGGTTTGTGTGTGGGTCAAAAATAAGTTTATTACCTGTGAAATTTTGCCCCCATTTTCAGATCCTGGATCCGCCACTGGTTGATTGTTTGTATATTGCGCAGTGCTGTTTTTGTGTGTTGTATTAGCTTTGCCTAGTGAAGTAGTGAAGCTTATGCTGTTGAGATGGACGGTACATTTTTTTGGTGAATGGGTTTTACGGTTTGTAACTTGTGTTCGCGCCAATAGTCGGATACAACGAAATAAAAACCTTTTGAGAATAGTACGCAACAGATATAGAAAGCGTATTTGACAACGTGCAGAACAGGGCGGTAACAGTAGTATAAGCATTTTCCTTAAACCTAAGCCTAAGTGCAAAAGTGAACTTATACCAACGCTTAAGCGAAAAATAATAGTCTAAAGCTTAAGGTTATTCTATTGCAGTTCTGTAGAAAACCGTTGCGCCCAGTGATGTTTATGTGGGTCGAATCCACGAAATATTTGTTTAGTGTAACTGAAATCCAAGTTTGTAGTATTAAAGTCGAAGATTGTGAGAAATAGATAAATAGATAGATAGATAAATAGAGATAGATAGATAGATATAGATAGATAGATATAGATAGATAGATAGATATAGATAGATAGATATATATAGATAGATATAGATAGATAGATAGATATAGATAGATAGATATAGATAGATAGATATAGATAGATAGGTAGATAGATATAGATATCAATCGAAAGAGACCTCGAGGTGTTTATACACAGTTAGAGCTGATTATGTAAGTTGGCATGTTTATAGATTGCTGGAATACCGGCTGATTAGCTGATTATGCTTTTAGGTGGAATAATATTTGATGGTGTTTGGTTTAAATATGTTGTTTGTATTCCAGTGCTAGTTTAAATTAAAATAATGTTATTGTTTGTGTGCAATTTAGCTTTTTTTTTCGCTTTCTTTGTGTTATGTCGTAGCGGTACTCAATGGCAGTTCAGAACGTTACTCAAGGCACCATTCGCCTGTGTGCCATGAATTGGTGTAAGTTGTTTGAAATGTAAATGTTCGCCAGTAGTTTGAGAAACGACTGCGTAAATGTTTTGGTGACAAACAGTTGTATTTGTGCAAGTATACTGAAACATGTTTCGTGTCAAAAAGTGAAACATTTACGCTCGTGGCGGAATTATGGAAACTTTATAGGTTTAGGCTTAGGTTTAGGCAGGTTTATCGTCCGCCGATTTGAACAATGAGAAATTGGTCCGCTGCTAATTTCGAAGTTACGGGTTTTTTTAATTTTGACAACAGTTGGCAGCAGTCGGTGACACTCGAGGAAAAAATGTTACTGTGGAGTGTCGAGGTGCCTCAAAAACCCAAATCGGTAGTACTGGCATTTGTTTTCATTCAGTTACGTACTGTTTTGAGCGTTACTATAATTGTTTATAGTTTTTACGAAATAACGTCTATTTCTAGAAATTGTAAATTAAGTTGTTGGCTTTTGCGGTTATATCAAGAGTGAATGATCACTGTTAGACAATAGTGTGCAACTACTGGGGTTCCACATGGTTCAAATGTATTTTTGCCCATTTATCGTAAATTGCGTGGGTGGGGTTGGTCACCACTTAAACCATATAGTAAACGCAGGAGTAAAGCCCTATTCACACGTACAAGTTTTTGCGTCTAAACCTTGCAGCTGTAAATTGCACACAGAACTTGCATTTTTTCATCAGCCAATAAGAAACCGGATTCAATAAATTCACTGAATTTGTATGGTTATTCACACATGTGGACTAAATTTATAGCTTTGAATTTTAATGAATTATTTACAGCTGCAAGTTTTTCGAACGGGATTTTAGACAAACTTGCAAGTGCAAGTTGCAGCTGCAAGTTTTCGCAGCAAAAACTTGCACGTGTGACTCGGGTTTTAAGAATATTACTGGAGCGACTTTAGCTAAAATTCAAAATATTTGTTCAACGTACCACCCCTTCTAAATAAGAAGGTCGGTCAGACAACGCAACGTGCGCTGGGTACACATACTCTTGTTGAAGTATGCATCATCCACTCTTGGTAATATGTACTGTTATCAAAGTGTTGTTTGTATGTTTGTAATGTTTTGTGCCTATCGTTATTCTAACAAGCTGTTTTGAGTTCTGTATTGGATCTCGGTGGCTTAGAATCTAATGAATGTTAGTTGGCTGGTTTTGAGTTCAATTTTAAACAGTAAATAAACTTTGAAAATTTATACCATCCATATGTTAGTTCAAATTTTTCCTGTATGATAGATTTTGAATTAGCGTAAAAGTTAAGGTTGCAAGAGAACGGCAACGAACTCAAGTCTTGGTCGCAGATATATACTAATGGGTTATAAATGTAATGATGAGGTAAATAACTGATTCCTATATTCATCAAAATTTTTTAGGTTTCTAACGTAAACATAATTCGTTCATTGTTTCAGTATTAAACGTCAAGAGTTGATTGACAACGTCTGTCGACGTTCGGCGCCGTCCGTCACCGTATGGTATATTACAAGTTTTCGCAAGCATTAATGATATTTGCCAGGGTTTCAATCGGAAGTACATTTTGTCGGAAGCCATATTTTAACAGGAATTCTGGTTCTGGCACTTTTTCACCTTTCGGTTCCGTTAAATTTTTACCGGAATTAAAAATTCCGGTATCAAAATTTTGTTTGTGGAAGTTAAGATGTTTTGCTAAAAATGAAATAGATTTCATTAGTATAGTAAGCAAACCTTGACATTTGCCGAGAATAAAATATCGAAGGTAGATTTCGCTGCCGTGGATTCTGAAAATCTAAAATACAGCAGATAAAGTGAATACATATCTTCAACTAGGATTGTCGGACCAAATATCGAGCTATATTTGAAAATTTGTGGGGATAATATGTGTGCCTGTATGAAACAGAATTTAAAGTTAATATTTTGTTATTCGTTTAAAGGTACAAATTAACGTTTTCAGTTGCAGTTACATAATTTGCTCTGCCTGCAAGATGCTATTCAAGTAACAAGTGCGAATGTTTACTCAGATTAAGCGCAAACGAACGAAACAACAGGCAAAATCAAAGTTCAATCACCTTAAAAATTCATAACCGTAAAGGGACAATACCGACATCGGGATAGCAGCTAGTCGGAATTGGAATCGGAACCCTTTGATCTAAATTTTAGCCGGAATCGGAATTCCGTTGGAGCCCTGATATTTGCAATTAATGAAACGCTTATTTTACATTCTATGCTTATAATGTCTGTTTATATAATTATAGTCGTTATTTGTATATTCCGTGTGTTGTCCACCGTATGCCCCGCTCCTAATTTAATACTCCAGCAAGTTGTGTATCTAATTCGTGCTTTGTTTGACATCGCAAGATTGATATTCCGTTTCGAAACGATTGTTGTGAATCAAAATTGAAAACTTTCTTAGTTCTGCTGATAAACCAGCAGCATATGAACATTTAAATTTAACATTGTCTGGAAATTTCAATACACGTCTTTACATTCTTGAATTTCTAAGAAAGTTTTGAATTTGAAAGATGGATAGCTTTGAAAATTGGCTGGATTTCTGAAAGTTTACTTACTGTAGTGACCCGAATAAGAGGGGAGGTAACAAGAGGGGGTCCCATTTTAAGTCCCAATTAATAGGAGTTCGTATTTCTAATAACAGTCCGTAAGCGGATAAAGTCCTTAAACCCTAATTTGAGCGAATGAATTATAATCCCTAATTGTGCATAAATGATTTCCGGACAAAATAAAGTTGAGTTCGAAACCTTAAAGCATACTTAAGTTCCTTAGTATAACATAGTATTATCGCTCAAGCTTTTGAAACAATACCGCATATATCGGTAACGAAGGGCGCCGGAGTACGGGTTAAAAATAAATAACAGTCCGTAACCGAACAACAAGAGAGTACCATCTGGAGAGGCCAAATAAATATCAGTCCCCCTCTTATTCTGGTCACTACGGTAAGTACAAGTTAGTACTAAGAATGTGGTAAGCAGTTAACCATTTTGTCGTTCTTAAACGCGTAATTAAGTCAAGTAAATTCGTAAGTCACTCACTAAATTTGATGTATTACAAATAAACAGGTTATGCATATTAACCTTGGTCTAAATGAAATTGTAGACTCATAGTGCCTCCATTAATATATATGTTATGACAATGGCTCAAATTTGGCGGTTTTGTTTTTGCACAAACGTTAAGTATTTACTTAAGTCGGCGGCGTGAACAAATATAACTTAAGTATAACATATGTAAATATATACTGTAGTGACCCTAACAAGAGTGTGCCCCCATTTTAAATCGGAGACCGTATCCCTGAAGAGTCCGTAAGCGGATAGAGTTTTTGAACCCTAATTAGAGTCCATAAGTGTCCATTTTCCCTAACTTTAACGTACAAATAACTCCAGGACCAAATAAAGTTGAGTTCGAATCTAAAGCGTACTTAAGTTTTAAAGTACATTCTTAAGTATAACTTTGCATTATCGCAAGACATATAAACGCTTAATTCGACTGACATTTGCAATATCAGATATATATCAGTAACGCAGGGCGGCGAGTGGCCAGTTAAAAATGAGTAACAGTCCGTAGTCAAATAACCGGGGGGTGCCATCTGGAGAGGCCAAATAACTATCAGTCCCCCTCTTATTCGGGTCACTACAGTAAATACTTAAGTAAGATTTCAGGAACCAAGCCATTGAGTCTTTTTGTTGTAATACATGTTAAGCAAGTTGCTCCGTTTGTCTTCTAAGGGTAACTGTGCAGCGCCGTCGAGTGTTTGTAAAATGAGCGAAATTTATGCCTATGTAATTGGTTGTTCTGCGGTTTCGCCCAACTAAACTTTCTGTTTTGAAGTATGTCGTATTGTAGCCTAATATAAAACTTGTGTGTCTTGAAAATCAACTAAAATATGTGCTATCGTTCAGACAACCAAAATTTAGTAAATAAATTTTTGAATATCCAGTTTCGCTATTCAGAACTGAAGACCAGATTGTTTAACAATTTCCGCATCCGCAGGGTGCAACCGGATGCGAAAAAGCGTTTTCCTCAGAATTGTACCAAAAGCTATTAAAACGAAACGCAACAAACAAATTCAGTAAAACTATGCAAAATTTAACTACCAAAAGTGTCGAAACCTCTGATAGAAATTCTACTTGAGCTGGATGTCGATTTTCTGCCGAAGTCGAAGTCAGACATCCGATTGTACCTGGCGTGGCAATTTGTTCCGTACTACGGTATAGTGATTGTTTAACAAAAACGAAAATGAATATCTGATTACATCACAACCCTTACAGCCTTACACGAATCAAATTATCGTTTGCAGTTAAGAACCTGGCGTAAGCGCTCACAGTATCAAATGGTACCGTTGTATTGAATTTGAATCCGGTTCGGACTTTACAGAGTTGTGTGATTGTCAAATTTACTGCATACAATAAAATGTCTTGTCGCCAAGAAACACGTCAGACTTCGTTTACGGATTTAGCGAAAAAGTTTTTTTTTGTTTAAAATAAGTTTCTGACAACTTTTATACTATACCGAGAACGAAATTATGCAATCAATTTAAGTAAAATGATGTTGCTATAATTTTTGTTTTGTATTTTCTGAATTAAAAAAGTTAACAACCATAATTGCTGTGTGTTGTAGTCAGAGTTAACAGTGTGACTCTTGGTGGGGTTTGAAAGATACAAAATTTGCGCTATTGCGTAATAAATTTTCACAGCGTCTTCCGACAATTATAGCCAACGTGCAACAAAACAAAATTGTCTAAATTTATTACTAAAACCCGAACCTTATATTTTTTGTTTAGACAAATGGTTATACGCAGTATGCACAAAAATTGTCTTGAAATTTCAACTTTTAGGGTTGCACTATACTTGTGCGGCGCCGTCCATCATCGTCCGTGACTACACGGCATCGTACGTGAGTTATTTGCGTACAATACCGCAGGGTGACGGACGCCGGACAGGTGACGGACGGCGCTGGACGTTAGCAAATGTGTAGCGCAACCCTTACTTTTGTCAATTTTTAAGCCTAAAATGTGTTAAAGCTTAAAAATCCGTGTCTGAAATTTGGCTTGTTTTTGTTTCATAAGTAATGGAATTATAAGCGTATATATTTCGCGTTGAGTTCAGGCTTCTCGCAACCGAAAGTGTACGTCTCGACATATCTTTTATATTTAGGGATTTTTGTTGAGTTTCGCTTGCCTATAGTCGAGCTTCCCGGGCGAATTTTAGTTCGACATGTCTGGAAAATCATCAAAATTGGTCGTATATTTAACCCTTTCTCACATGAATATTTTCTATTTCCTCTGAGACCTACTTTTATGACGTGTTGCAATTGTTAAACACGGTGCGATATATACTATTTAACGTATATACACTGCACTGAGTTGCCCACAAGCAACTCAATGTGAGAAGGGGTTAAGACATCAAGCATGTATTTGTCAGCTACACAATAAATTGAGGCAAGCAATATTCAGTGGGCTTTTTAATATTTGTATATTTTAGAGAGAAAACAGCGGATACGCTGAAATATTTATGATTTTGGATTAATTTCGTTGCAGCATATTTGTATAATGAAAAATTGCGAAATATATCAGGGTGCAACTGGAAATCCAGTTCCGGTAAGGAAATCCGGTATTTTTTCACGGGATTTTCCGGTATATATTTTCTGTAGTGAAAATGTTTGTCATTCGAAAATTGGCCCATGTTAAGGGGCGTCCAGGTGTTTGGTAGGTCTACAAAGAGGAAGTTTAGATTCTACATTACATTTTTTTGCTTGGTCTTAGGCTTAGGAACTCATTTTTGCATCGCTTAGGATTAGGTTTAAGGAATACGGTTAATCTATTGTTACGCCCCATAAAGTAACATTGACCCGAAAATTTAAAAGAATTTTGGCATATTTTTGTAACTTATTTTTTTAAAATTGTTTCCGAATATCGAGCATAAAATAATAGAATTTTGGTATGTCTCAGGGTGCAACCGGCTGTGAAAAATACCGAAGCCGGAGCCGGAGGTCACCTAAATTTGCCGGAACAGTAGCCGGAGATGAGGCGATGTTAGGTAGTAAAAATGATGTTTAATTAGTGAATGTCAGCCAATTTCAGCTAATATCTGCACTCTGCAGCATGTTGTTAAGTGATTTGGTTTTACGCTAATTTTCTGCGAAATTTCGGAAATGCTTTCCTGAAAATTGTGACAACACGAAAACGAAACGCGCTAAACAGATAAATTTGGCAGAACTCTGCAAAATTTTACTGCTGAAGTTGTCGGAACCTTCGTGAAACATTCTACCAGAGCCGGAGGCCGATTTTCTGCCGGAGCCGGCGGCAGATCTGCGGTTGTACCCTGGATTTCTAAAACGGAAGCGGGCACCGACTTTTAGCGGAAATCGATAACCGGTTGCACCCAGCTGCAAGCAGCGTGACATTGGCGGGCACTGTGTCGTACAGGTCTCTCGAGCGATGTTACATTTATTGACAGACTGCGCTATAGATTCAGCGGCGGATTCAGAAATTTCTGTCGGGGTCGGGCCGACAAAAGTTATGAAACGCAATTTTTAGTACTTAAATGCAATATGTGTCAATTTTCTATAAGGGAAAAATTGTATAATAGGGATATTACCATGACCCGAACGTTTTCCGACAGGACTGTAATAGAGTACGCTTAAGTTTTAGACTAATTGTTTTGCTTAGGCTTAGGTATAAGCTTATGGCCCATGTATAGAACAACGCCGGAACAGTAGTAAAAGAATAGTTGTAAGCCAAAGCCTAAGTCTAAGCGTAAAGATGACTTTATTACTAAGTCTAAGCTTAAGCCTAAGCCTAAGTAAAAAAAGTTTGTCTTAAGTTTAATCTGACTCTATTACAGCCCCGCCGGAAAACGATTTGGCCCTGTTCTATACATGGGCCAAGCTCATTCTTACGCTTAGGCTTAGGCTTAGGCTTAGAAATATGCTTATACTACAGTTTCGTTCCTTTTCTATACATTGGCCCATTGGAGTTTCAAAATTTTATGCGGTTCATTAGCTACAGGCTAGTTTGCATAATGAGTTAAGCTTAAATGAGGACTTTCTACATTATTTCACTATATAATTATTACAGTTACAAGCAATCTAATTTCAGCACTAAAGAGTTTTTGTATGCGAAGATTCTGAATAAATTGTTTACATATCTCCAAAACCGATAATCGAATAGTTAGCTAATAGATGATTTGCATATTAGCATAATTTATAAGCCTAAATTTGGTCTTTTTACAATATTTTACTAATTATTAGGGTTAAAAGCAATCTAATTTCAGCACTAAAGGATTTTTGGGTGCGAGAAAGGTGAATGAGTTGTTTACCTACCTCCAAAACCGATAATCAAACAGTTAGCAAGTAGTTAATTTGCATATTTGCTTAATTGATTAGCCTAAATAATGGCTTTTAAAATAGTTTCACAAATTATTAGGGTTACTCAAGAGTTTTTTGGTGAGAGGAATCTGAATAAATAGTTAACAAACCTCGAAAACCGATAAATGAATAGTTAGCTAATAAGTAATAAGCATATTAGTTTCATTGCTCACGTGTGTTCGAGCTTCACTCGATACATGCTGTCCCACTACGACTGGCAACATAAAGTTTTCTTACGGGGGGCATTTACATCCCCGCTCTAAATCCGCAAGTGCACATATCCCACATTTTATACAACAACATTTATCTCAAAGTCCGTGCGGCCCGTTTACTTTATGGGGCGTTCAGGTTACTGGTGGGTCTTTAAATGAGTAGGCTTAGATTCTAGATTACATTTTTGCTTAGGCTTAGGCTTAGGAACACACTTCTGCAACGCTTAGGCTTAGGCTTAGAAATACGCTTAATCTACTGTTACGCCCCTTAAAGTAACATTGGCCGTCCGAGCTGACATAATAGACATTGTAAACGTTTCCGTATCTCAATTTTTGCATTTTCATATTTCGTGTAGAGTAGTTATTACTTTACATTATACTAAACTAAACTTTAGAAGAATTCAATAAAAGTTCACTGTCTTTGTTACCTCTCTCCCCCCGCAAGTAGGAATTGTAAGTAGAGGGGGGACTAACGTTTCTGGAGACACAAGGCAAATTTCTCTAAACATAGAATTGTCTTAATACTGTAGACTCAAAGTTTTTGGCCTGGGTGTGACGAAGACGTCCGGTGGGGGATGCGGCATCCTCCATAGACGGTATGAGAGTCTGGTCTTTTCGTTATACTCTATATTGAAAGTATTTTGTAAATATGCGTTTAAAATATATGTTTGTCATTTTTACATCATATTTTGTTTACTTGTAAGTACTTAAACGCAATCAGCAATTCTTTCAGTCAGATGCGCAGCTTAGTGGTCTTTCACCTTAGGTATTATAAAGTTTCAGCTGCTCGATTAGAGGCTTTTGGGCACAGTCTTCCATACTTTTAGGCCTCAGTCTTAGGATTAGTTTTAGGAAAAAACTTGCGTATGCCTAAGGTGCCTTAGGTATTATATAGTTTCAGCTGCTCAATTAGAGGCTTTTGGGCACAGTCTTCCATACTTTTAGGCCTCAGTCTTAGGATTAGTTTTAGGAAAAAACTTGCGTATGCCTAAGGTGCCTTAGGTATTATATAGTTTCAGGTGCTTAATTAGAGCCTCTTGGGCACAGTCTTCCATACTTTTAGGCCTCAGTCTTAGGATTAGTTTTAGGAAAAAACTTGCGTATGCCTAAGGTGCCTTAGGTATTATATAGTTTCAGGTGCTTCATTAGAGCCTCTTGGGCACAGTCTTCCATACTTTTAGGCCTCAGTCTTAGGATTAGTTTTAGGAAAAAGCTTGCGTATGCCTAAGGTGCCTTAGGTATTATATAGTTTCAGGTGCTTCATTAGAGCCTCTTGGGCACAGTCTTCCATACTTTTAGGCCTCAGTCTTAGGATTAGTTTTAGGAAAAAACTTGCGTATGCCTAAGGTGCCTTAGGTATTATATAGTTTCAGGTGCTTAATTAGAGCCTCTTGGGCACAGTCTTCCATACTTTTAGGCCTCAGTCTTAGGATTAGTTTTAGTAAAAATCTTGCTTATGCCTAAGGTGCCTTAGGTATTATATAGTTTCAGGTGCTTAATTAGAGCCTCTTGGGCACAGTCTTCCATACTTTTAGGCCTCAGTCTTAGGATTAGTTTTAGGAAAAAACTTGCGTATGCCTAAGGTGCCTTAGGTATTATATAGTTTCAGGTGCTTAATTAGAGCCTCTTGGGCACAGTCTTCCATACTTTTAGGCCTCAGTCTTAGGATTAGTTTTAGGAAAAAACTTGCGTATGCCTAAGGTGCCTTAGGTATTATATAGTTTCAGGTGCTTAATTAGAGCCTCTTGGGCACAGTCTTCCATACTTTTAGGCCTCAGTCTTAGGATTAGTTTTAGGAAAAAACTTGCGTATGCCTAAGGTGCCTTAGGTATTATATAGTTTCAGGTGCTTAATTAGAGCCTCTTGGGCACAGTCTTCCATACTTTTAGGCCTCAGTCTTAGGATTAGTTTTAGGAAAAAACTTGCGTATGCCTAAGGTGCCTTAGGTATTATATAGTTTCAGGTGCTTAATTAGAGCCTCTTGGGCACAGTCTTCCATACTTTTAGGCCTCAGTCTTAGGATTAGTTTTAGGAAAAAACTTGCGTATGCCTAAGGTGCCTTAGGTATTATATAGTTTCAGGTGCTTAATTAGAGCCTCTTGGGCACAGTCTTCCATACTTTTAGGCCTCAGTCTTAGGATTAGTTTTAGGAAAAAACTTGCGTATGCCTAAGGTGCCTTAGGTATTATATAGTTTCAGGTGCTTCATTAGAGCCTCTTGGGCACTGCTTTTTCATACTCTTCGGCTCTGTCTTAGGGTTCTAGGAAAAGGCTTGCATATGCCTAAGGTTTTGTTAAACGTTTGTGTAACAGTTTGCTTCAGCCTTAGCATACGCCTTGAGTTTAAATGTCAGGAGGCTCTTGGGCACTGTCTTCCACACTATTAGGCTCAGTGTTAGGGTTAGGCTTAGGAAACGGTTTACGCATGCCTAAGGTTTTGTTAAACGTTTGTGTAACAGTTTGCTTCAGCCTTAGCATAAGCCTTGAGTTTTAATGTCAGTGTACAACCGAAGGCCTACTTCCGGCTCCGGCTAAAAATTGACCGCTGGCTCTGATTGAATTTTTGCCGGTGGTTCCTCCGGCAATTTCTGTAGAGAAATTTTTTCGTTTTTACTTTTGGTTACGTGCAGTTAAAAAGGCAAAGGTGTATATCTTTATGTTTTACGTTGTTTGATAGCAGCATCCAATTCTAGATATAATTTTACGTCACAGAGGTGGACAGTCGAAACATTGGCCCATGTAAAGATAAGAAGCGGAACGTTTTTCTGCGGGACTGCAGTAGAGTATGATTAAGCTGTAGACCAATTTTTTTGCTTAGGCTTAAGTTTCGGACTAGGAATATGCTTATACTACTGTTGCGTCCTTGTTCTATACGTTCATTGGCTCAATTGTCTGATAAATGAATATCGCGGAACTGGACAATCGAAGCGTTTTTAGAACACATTTTATCGAAACTTATTCAGAGTTGTTTTTCCGGTTTTGTTATTTTTCACAAACGAACACTTTATTTCTCTAATTGTACCGCTTAAAACGAAATGCTTACAAAGTGTTTGGAATGCAAAGTTGTTTAGTAGTAAATTAATTTTGCATCATTTTTTCTTCGAAAATTTTTTCGAAAACAGTCCGAGTCGACTCGCATCCACACCAACATACTGTATTGACCCGAATAAGAGGGGGGTAATAAGAGGGGGGCCACCATTTTGAGTCTCGATCAATAGGAGTCTGTATCCATAATAAGAGTCCGTAAGCGAATAGGGTCCCTAAACACTAATTAGAGTCCATAAATGTCAATTATCCCTAATTGTAGCGCAGAAATGACTAGAGGACTAAATAAAGTTGAGTTCGAAACTCAAAGCGTACTTAAGTTTTGAAAATAATTATCAAAAGTGTAACGTTGCACTATCGCTCAAGCTTTTGATGCAAGGCAAAAAACGTTTAATTTACCGGATAGTTGCAATACCGAGTATATCAGTAACCAAGGGCGGCGGGTGGTGGGCTAAAAATAAATAACAGTCCGTAACCGAATAACAAGGGGGGTACCCTCTGGAGAGGCCAAATAAATATCAGTCCACCCCTCTTATTCGGGTCACTACAGTACTCATTTACCGCAGATTCACCCCTTTGTTTTTCAGCGCCCGATCGCTGCTACAAAACGGGTTTTATTCAACTGTGGCAAGTTTGAATCACATTTCTGTATATTGTGCGACCTTCCTGTCAGGAATTTCTGGATCCGCCATTGTTTGATTGTTCGGTCCTTGTTCGGCAGATAATTTACTGTAAATTTTACTTCGGTCAAAATGTTTACGCATAATTTAAACGCTCTAAAGTATATCTAATATGTAACCTTTTTAAACAACAAGTAAAACTAAGATGAGAGTTGAAATCGGCTCAGGCAGACCAACCTCGGCCCGGGCTTAACCCGCATTCGCTCAGTGCAGTTTTTCGTTTTCGAAGAGCATACAAAAATAAGTTTTAAAATAAACTTTCATATACACTGCAAAAAATAGTGAGTCAAATTGACTCTCTCCGAAACAGGCTTTTCCTGACTACACAAACTGAGTCAAAATTCGATGCCGCCACAAGTCAAATTCGATTCACTGAATCGCTCAGTGAGTCGAATTTGACTCTGGCGGAGTCGAATTGCCTATTTCGGAGAGAGTTTGGCGGAGTCGAATTGCCTATTTCGGACAGAGTTTATTTGACTCACCATTTTTTTACAGTGTACAGATGCGCGGACCCAAAATTTATTGACGCAGGGTGGAATTGCAATATTTAATGGAAGAATCCTCGCGAGCGAAGTGAATGACAGTCAAAACACGAATTTTAATGACACAAAGTTTTGGTTTATTGCAATTCGTTAACAGTTCCGATCCATACTCTTCTTCCACGATACACCTCGTGGTTATGTGTGGAAATATAAAATGGTTGATTCAACTGAAAAAGGGTTCGACAAATAGAAAGTTGAAAAAACGAGGTTGAACAGAAACAATATTCGGTAGAGAGAGTGAAGTTTAAAACAGCAGTGATCTGTACGTTTGTAACATTATGTCATGTTGAAACTCGAAAGCACAAGTTACATGATGCCAAGAATCAAAACAAAAGAAGAACGCGAGCGAAACGAGCTGAAATTCATACGCATTTTGATACATTAAAGGTTTAAAAGTTCAACTCGAAGTTTCAAATTTGGATGTTTTACTTTGTGTATGTCAGAACATTTTAAAAAATTTTGGATGTACCCGCTAAGTTTTATCTAAAATTTTAGAGAACCCAACAATCATGTGCATTATTCATTTGTATTGGCAGAGAAGAAAAGAAAACATATTTGAAACTTTTATACTTCAATATCCGCTTTCGTTCGTGTTTCCGTTATTTTGACCAGTTTCCGTTTGTGTCATTTTTACTATCAGTTTACACCCTGGTGGTCGTAGATACGTATACATTTTTGACAGTCTATTCTGCTGAAACACATTATTTTAACCAAAACTGTTTTCGGGTATCTCCATCTTGTTTCACACCTCTTGTATCTTTATGCACACGACTCACATTGTGGTGTTTAAGTAAGATGTTGTAACTAAAATGTTATGTTTTTCAAAATTTAAGTAACATTTTAAACTTTCTGAAACCAAATGGAATAGTTTTTTTTTGAACTTTTTGCAAAAGTTAAAATTAGACTTTATTTGCTCAAATTAGTACGGCGAGGTACACAATTGTGAAATTGCGTTGGAAAAATTCCAAATGATTTTTATAATTTTTACTGCTCTGGTCAGTTATGTTCGTAGGATGTTTACAGCAATCGAGCACCGGTCCCGTAGACAGCTGCGGGCCAGGAAGAGTCAGCCTCTCCTCCAAAGAAAACTTGGATCCCTTTGAAAAGTTTCAACCTTACTCGTAAGTCATAACCCTTGTATGCCCCTGCAGAAAATTTTTTAGCCCCCCCTTGAGCTGGCTGTCGATTTGCTGAGCACCCATCAGTTGATCTTTATGCCAGGCAAACTTTGGAATTTAACACATCTGAGTTGCTGGCATTTTATTTCACTATTTAAGAGTTCTACAAGGTAAACTCGTGAGCTTGACTCATGTCGCAACCGCATAACCTAACGTATCAAGAAAGGCGTAGCCTGACGGGGGTGTGGGTTGGTGACCCTCCATTTCATGAACCAAAACGAACTTAGCCATTATAGAAGAAACGGACACTTAAATTACGTCTAGTTTCTCGGTCGTGAAGTAGTCTTTATATGTATAATTCTACACGCGCTGTAACCATGTGTTGAATCAACCAATCCACAAATTCAAAATTAATTTTTTCATTGGGATTCGTCAATTTTGAAATAGTGTCGAATGTCAACATTTCTGCTTTACGATTGGTTATACTATTAGCTGACTCGAGTCTGACCAATTAAAAATAGCAACGTGTCAGCAACACATTCACCAGATCACTAATTGCGAACGGCACTCGCCAATGATTTTGTTTTGGAGTACTGACAGCCACTAGCGGATACAGAGGGTGGGTGGGGGTTGTATTCCCTGCCGTCAGGATTTTTTTGTGATAAAATGGCATTAAAGTCCGTCTGTACCTTACAATTTTCCTCTAAGAAAATTTTTGTAGTGATAAAATGATAGGGTCCTTACCATATACAAGTCAGAAAATTTTTGGTGATAAAATGGTAACGACGCTACTTTCCAATTTTTCCCTCAGAAACTAGGCATACGTATCCTAACATACTTAAAACTTTTGCCAGTCCTCCGACCCTCGTCAGAAATTTCTGGATCTGTCGCTGAATGGACGTGCCTACATTTTTACTTTCAGGTTTATTCTTAAAATTGTTACCACAACTTATGTCCGCGTGCATAAATTTATTAGCAGAAATAAGTTTTGTTCCAAACCATACCATGCCACGATCCCACTGGCTCCCATTGCTTGCACCTCTGACAAGGAAGGTAGGGCAAGTACAAAGCTTTAAAAACTTAAGGGCCAACAATCTTGTTGAAAATTTGTGTTTCGGACAGTTTCACCCGTGTTAGATTTGTCTAAAACAAAGGATGCATCTCATAGCAAAAACTAAGACTGTTGGTGTACCACCTTATTCTGCAAAACATTTCACTCACAAATTATTGGACATTTAACTGTTTTGCAATTGCTGTGTGAAGTACTTTAGCTATGGCAATTGAGGGAAATTCAAGGACTCTATCACGCACTCCGTCGCTATTTGAAAGTTTTATTTCAGCGTGGGCGGTGGCAGTTGAAATGTGTGAGTCATCTGAGTTTAATTTATTTCAGCGTGGCTGGTGGCAGTTGAAATCTGAGTCAGATGAGTTCAATTAGTGAAATATTTTCGCTAAACATGAAAGCTTTCGGCGAACAAAGTCACGTGTGCAGGTTTGACTACAACACTGTGAGGTCATTTACAATTTTGATTTTGATGATTAGAACCGAAATATGGGCATTCTCGGGTGTAAAGTTAAAAGTTGCGTTTTGGATAAATTTGATATTTTAAATTTTAACAGCAAGGCTTTAAACAAAAAAATGAGATTGGGAGCCAAAACTGAAAATCGTATGAACACGGCAGTGTTTATAAATATATGTTTCATGCATTTGTTCTTTCTTAAACCTTTAGGGTTGCGCTATACATAACTGCGTCACACGCCACCGCGATGGTGTTCGGCGGCGTGCGGCAATTTTTAACAAAATTTGTTACCATGCCGCTAGGGGGTGTCCAGCGAATATAGCGCAACCCTTATTTTTTAACATCATTCGTCCAAAAATCTTCTTGGCCCCCGATATAGTAATGGATTCCTGATTGACCCATAGCTTACGTAAACACGTTAGCCGACACAATCGTAGTAAGCATGTGGTTGAATTTCTGTCATAAACTATTAATGCTGAATTTGAAAACTCTGGTTCAAAAAATTAGCTTTTTTCTTGCAAAGTTTAATCGTCTGAAAATTAAATTCTAGAATACTATTGGTAGATTTATGAATTTTAATGAAATACATTTTATTTATAATCATATAAATGGCTACATACACAAAATTCGTTTGGAATATGTGGGCAGGCTTCAGTTTAGGGCCCATATTCTAAAATGTGTATAGCAACTATCATCAGTTAGTAACAGGTTTTCAAATTCACTACCTATTGCAGGAGTTGAAGTCGAAATGTGTACATGGAGTTGAGCAAATGATATGCGAAAAATGTGCTGAATGTTGAGATACAGCATTCACTGGTTCGAAAGTTACAATGATTTATCATCAACTGGTGATAAGTGCTACACACAATAGAAAATACAGGCCTAGAACTGCAGATGCGAATGTTTTTTATAAAAATATAGATTTACTTTACTTTTTATCTTAAGATGATGTCGGGAAGCAAAAATGAGTAGGAGTGGCCCAGTTGAACAGAAACGTACATAACTGTTGGCGCTTACGGTTGACCAGCGAACGAAAAGGGGGCACCAAAGGGCAGGCGAGCCCTCGACCAAACAAATTGGCAATCGTCCAGTATTGGTACTGTCTTTTCGAAGCGTTGATAGCGATCCACCAAATCATATGATTAAAATTAAAATTTTGATCTCAGCTTTTACACACGAAATACATTGTGTTATATTCAAGGAATATTGTCTGAAATTTAATACAAATATGTCTTAATACAGACTCCTGACTTCTAGTCATTATATGTCGTGAATTTCAGATTTTATTTTTTAATTTTTCAGAAATATGGAACGGAAATTTTTCAGACTTAAAAATCTGAAATCTAATAAACGCTTAAGACAAATATTTCTGAAATCAAGACAAAGATTTTCCCAAAGATTCGTCGAAGACGTAAACTTGGGTTGGGGGAGCCTGAGCTCAAACCAAAATATAAACGGAACAGATGTTTTACATACATCAAAATCTGTAGATTAACTCTTGAAGAGAAGTCAACCATTTTTGAAAGGAAAAATTTTGTTTCTCAATTGGCAACAGTAATTTTTTGAATAGATTACATTTAATATGTTTTAACTATTTTAGACACGAATTTCTGAGCTGTTTAAATATATGCTTGAAATACCAGGCATTTGTCTTGAAAGTCTTAAAATTTCAAGACAATTTGTTTTGTGTGTATAAATCGTAATTCGTCAGTATGCCAGTGACAGTAATCTTATTTCATAAAAACAATTTTGTTTGTGTTTTTGCGGAGTTGTATTGTGTTTTTGCATTGTGGATTGCGTATTTATACGCTATGGTTCGTACGGAATTTCAAATATTTATAGCTCTTCTTGCGGTTAAAAGTATAAAATTGAGTGAATTGAGTGATTTTAAGGTGTGCTTTCCAGAACAGTTTTACTTTAGCTCGTGGTTTCTATAACATCCGCGTCCGTCTGCAGAGTTTTGCGATTCTTTTCATTTATTTCATGTTATCTTATCGCAATCTACATTTTCGGCTAACAGTAATTATTCTGCTTAGTAATTATGATATTTATATACCAAACTAAATTTTATCAATGACAGTAAAATCAACATTTAGGAAGAGTTATCCAGTTGTCGTAACGGTTTGAAGACGATTAGGCTAACTTACCGTAATCATCATGGGAAAACCAGAAACATGGCAAAGTAAGCCAACCAAATATATATAACCGGCGTATTTGTAGATTTTTTGGAAATCCAGTATGCTACATGCATGGGCGCAGCCAGAATTCCCGTTTAAGGGCACACAGACACGTTAAATATATAGTGTAGTAATCGTACAAAAACAGTTACATGCGCAACAACGAGTGAGAAAATAAATTTTGATACATATACCGTTAAAGCAACGTCGGTTCAGAATAACAAAACCACCAACAACTGTAACGAGAATAAACGCAAATCATAGTTTCAATTTATTTGAAAACGAAATTTTTCCAAAACCACTGTGTGGTCCATGGCCCCCAAGCCCTCCCACCACTGGCTATGCTGCTACTGGTAATCCAAGAAATATCAGATGTACACAAATTTGTGTTCACCGATTTGTTTTTGCGTTAAATATTTTTTGAAATTTCACTTTTTTCTGCTTTATTAATAATTTATTTTAATACAACATACCTGAAGTTGAATGGTATTATTTGGCCGAAACCAGCTGAAGACTGGTATTTTAAATTTGTTCAAAATATTTTTAAGTTTACTCATATTCGTCAACGATTTAAGCTTAGCTCAGAGTGTAAATGTGTCTCACCATTTTGCTAATTTTTAATTGATGCTTTCAAACTGCGTTAAAATATTTAAAAGCGGCTAAAATTTGGAAATTGACTTTATTATTGTGTATCAAATTGCACAGTGCGTATATACAGGTTTGACTGTAATATTTTGAGCAATTTCTATAACAATTTGCGGCCAATATATACAACGATGGTTGGGATGCAGTAGTATGCGCCAATTGCTAAACCTATGCCTAAGCGTAAGAATGCGCTTATACATGAGCCTAAGCCTAAGCAAAAAAAATTAGTCTAAACCTTATTCTTAGTCTATTCCAGTCACACAGGAAAACATTCCGCTCCTGTTCTTGATTATGGGTCCATTATGCTCAGCAAATACTTTCCGTATGTTTTAGCATATTTGTTCGGAACAATTGCGGTGCTTGTAATCAGCGGGTCATCATTCATTGGTGCCCTTACAATCCCGTTTATGGCCAAAAAAGGATTCAAACGAGCAATGATCTTTTTCATGGCCCTCGCAGTTGGAACCATGGCTGCTGATGCGTTACTTCATTTGGTCCCACAGGTAGGCGATCTATATCACTTTGCTATACATTTTCCCCACTAATGTTACGTTTAGAGTTGTATATATGTAAATTAAGCGTAATTCTAAACCTAAGCCTGGGCGTTGAAAATAGTGTAAATTTTTAAGCGTAAGCCTAAGCCAAAAATGTCGTCTAAACTCCAACAACAACCCTGTTGCCGTGCCATCAGAAACCGGGACGCACTAAAAGTAACGTGCGCTCATTTTTCTATTTTATGAAAATGTGAACATCTGCAGAGTGGGACATTACCCGCGGATACCCGCGCGCGCTTACCCGCGGGTAAACACGGGTCGGGTGAAGAATTTCAGGCGCGGGTATACCCGCAGGTAAAGATTTTTATCACGCAGGTAAACAATTCACAATTTTTGCCCGCGGCAAACTTTTAAGTTTTAAGGTGGAAAATTTACGCTGTTGTCTGTTTTATTTCTGGTCAGGTGCTGCCCGTGCTTTATTTAGCTGAGTTTGAGATTCTGTTCTTTCTAGTAAAATTTTATTTGTAAAATTCGCTGAAGCTACATCGTAAAACTTCATTAAAGCTCGAATCACCAGAGATCTTTAAGATACTGGTTTGACTTCAGGCGCGGGTAAAAAAGGTGGGTAGTTGGTAGATCTTTTTTGCGCGGGTATACCCGCGACTAAATAATTGTTGTTTGCGTAGGTAAAGCACGAGTCGGGTGAAAAAATCCTTACCCACATCCCACGCTGAACATCTGGCATTAACAAGTTATTGTGTTTTCATGCAAAAAATTAGCAGAATTTTCAAGCTTACACTTTTGAAACCCAAAAGCTAATTAACATAAGCAAAATAGCTATAACCTAGAGCTGTACTGTTAACTAAGTATAAATAACATCTATCGCAAGTAAGCAATCTCAATATATACAGCGAGTTAACAAATTGCAGTTAAAATCTGCGAAATTGCTAAGTTGACCATTTTTAACCCAAAAGGTTAAAGTTGTATTACTAACTTATAATATGCGCTACACAAATGTAGGAATACAGGCAGTATTTTTGAATGCTCAGTATTTTGAAATAGTACCAACTGATTAGTGCGGCAAACTCCTGTGATTAGCACAGACATTATTGTAGATGCGTAATTATATTAATAGAAATAGTAGTATCAACTGGTGATAGGTGTTACACACATTTGAGAATACAGTCACTGTTTTCAGATGCTCGGCATTCACAGTCATGGCGGAACGTCTTGTGAAGACAATGGTGACGTCAGTGCTGCAAATGATGCGTCTCTGAAGTCGTTTGGTAACGCAGTAGCCGTTGAACTTGCCGATAGAGGTCTCAAAGCGACGGTGGAAAAATCCGAAGATGACCACGGGCACTCGCATGGACCAGAAGGACACAGCCACGGTCGAGCGAAGAGAGATGCTGATCATGGACACTCGCATGGGGTTAGTGAGTAGACAGGATTTTGGCTTGGCAGACACATCAACTGTGCATTGTGTGTGCAAATAAATGCTATTTTTGGTTCAATCAATGAAGCAGTGCCGGAGCAGACAGGGTTCTGGGATCCCGCCAAACTCCAAGGTGGAACCCTCAAGCTCGCACGAAGCAAGCGAGTAGCCCGACGCATTTTAATTACTTCGGCGGTGTTTGTTCAACCGGATAGGGTAGGCGCATCTTTACGGGTGGGCCCCCTCAAATGGGGCATGGGTGGCTGCTCTGGCTCTACAATGAATATAGTTTTTTCTTAATAATTTTGTCATCGTTGTCCGTTACCTTGTTTTCTTTGAAAAACAAGTGTTTGCTTTGCTTCAATAAATGTTTCCAAAACCGTTGCGGCCTTGACGCTCTTAGCTTTCAGTCTGCCTGTAGCCTTGAGCTAATAATTAATAGATTGAGCACTGCAAATCGACCTTTGCAGCTTTTACGGTAGGTGTGTGGATATATTTAATAATTTAGGGTTGCGCTATACTTATCGTACGACGCCGTCGGCCCAGGTATAGAACAGGGTTGGAACGTTTTTCTGCGGGGGTGTAATAGAGTCATCTTAAGCTTTAGACTAACTTTTTTGCTTAGGCTTAAATTTCGGCTTAGGAATAGGCTCATCCTTGCGCTCACGCTTAGGCTTAGGCTTAGGCTTTAGGCTTAGAAATAGGCTTATCCTGTTGTTCCGGCCCTGTTCTATACATTATATATATTTGTTAATTTTAGTCACCTGAAGATGTTGCAGAACACTACGACAGGATGTACAAGTTGTTGGTTGCAGTTGTCACAATTTACGGACTTTATTTATTTGAATCGTTGGCTCGACTGTACACATTACGAATTCGTCATGTAAGACGTGGACAAAAATGTCACAATATTAATATGTTTCGATTAAACCTTATACGCATATGTATATTTACAGTGGCGGATCCAGGAGGTGCAGAAGATTGCGTGTTGCGTCCCCCTCGTACCTACCGTGCGGAACGTTTTGCGAAGCAATTAGTTTATTTGAACCTCACAAAGTGTGTTTTTTAGTCAAATTGGTGAAAAATGTGGCGAAATTATGTAACAAGAATTGAAAACATTTGTTGTTTCAACACTTTTTTTGGTCAATCAAAATGTTAAAAAATTTGCTGAAAAAACATGCTTTAAAACTATAAAAAGTTGCGAAATGCCAAAAAGTATTTTCTTCCACCGAAAAATTTTCAAATACGACACCAGTTCATGTTTATCGCAGTGCAAAACAGCAAAAACACTGAATATAAGCTGACGGAATCAAAATTTCATGCGTTAACGAAGCTATTTCGTTTGAAATTAAACCTTGACCGTTACTCTTAAATTCATGGGTGGGGGGTTAAATCGGGGGAATACACTCAGATTTGGTGGGGACCTCTTAAATTAGCTGGACAATATAAAGTTTTGTTGAAAACTGTCATGGTATGTCTTGTTGAAATTCTTGTGCTCATTTCAAGTTTAAATTATTTGAACGTACGTACTTACTTTTTGCGTTGAACGTGCGTTGTCGATAGTATTGGCCAGCAGGGTCGGAGCAGCCACTCCCATACTTCCCATTTGGCGGTCTCCACCCCTAAATGGGCCACAACTGTAACGCAAAAACCGCCGAAGTCTTAAAATGCGTCTGGCTTCTGGCTCGTTTCGCTCGCGGGTTTGGGGGCCCCAGCCTGTAGTTTCGGGGAATGCCCCGCCTCTGTCCGCTCCAGCACTGTTGTTCAGACAACAAAACGTCTTTTATGGTCCTTAATTTTAGGGCCCACCCAAGAAAAAATGGTCGGTTCATCCTGAGAATGTGCCTGATGTCAAAATCGTCGAACCAGATTCCAACGAACCTCCTCCGTTGTACAATTCATTCGAATCTCAGTCGAAAACCGATTCAAACGTCACAAACAACCGTGAAAATAACGCACTGAAACTCGATGCCCGGGGAAATGACGCACGGAAACAAGACGGGCGTCGGAACAACGGCGGTTTGACACCAGACACTGGTGGAATAACGCCAACTGGTATGTCAGTAATTTCACTAGGAGACGAAACAGTGGAACGAGATGTAGAAATGGGAGGCGTTGGACAGTACAGTAATGGCACACAACGACACAACGGAAGATTGACAAAAACGACAAAGAATTCAAGCTCAACAGACGAAGAAGACGAAGATTATGATGGATATGATCCAAAACCGATCACTGGTACTCCGATGCAACGTCGACGTATGAGTCATACAGCAAAGTTGTCGGTAAATTTAGCAAGAAAAATTAAGTTACAGAAGCAGTTGCTTTGCATCAGCCGACACTTCTTCCAAGCCGCAAAAAAATTTCATAACAGCCAAAACACAGGAAGCAAATTTCTTTGGTAAAAGCCGGTTCGTTTCTGTTAAGTGGCAGCCAGCCGACTACTACCCAAACAAGGGTGGATTTTAAAATTTTTTGAATTTTTAAATTTCTCATAATGCCTCCTATTCATGACTATAAATATAACACAATTTGTCCTAGCTCGACAAACTAAGTGGAATCGCATATATACTGTTGAATTTATGAGCCAAACCCGAAGCTAATTCAAAAGTAAAAGCCTAATCATAAGACTAAAGGGAACGCCAAAGCCTAGTCTAAGCCTAGTCTACATCCTACGCCTAAACCAAAGTATGGGGTCTCCTCAAGAATTACAAAAGCTTTGCCGGATGTATCATACTTGAGTTGAAAAAATCCGCAGGAACTTTTAATAAAGTTCAAGGACCAGATCACACGGAGAACGAGTGCCGTGAAACATGACCAAATGAGCTGTCTTGACCGCTGGTATAAATAGTTCTATAGAAGCTTGTGGTAAACTTAGCTACTTTTGGTATTTTTGTATATTTAGTATCAGTTGAGTTCCTTGTTCCACTTTCAGTGGGAGATAGGTGCTGTACACATTTGAGAATACAGTTTTTAAAAAAATATTTTTATTGCAGACGGGACAGAAAATTCAAGTGTTCGATGCTCATCAACATTTACATTCACACGCAGTCGGTGGCATTATTGATGTTATTGGATCAAGAAATATTTGCGGTAAGTCATGTTTTTTGCCTTTGCTGTTGATTTTCACACGCATTTTATAATACAAAATTCAAGTGTAGGCAGATTTTTGCAGCCTCCCGGCAGCAGGATGGTAACGGAATTATAAGATGCCGGAATAGGAACGTTAAAAAATACCGCATCCGGAAAACAAAAACAGTTGTTACCGAAAAGTTCATTTTAAAGCTATTCATCACTTTTAATGGTGTAAACACACCATAGAGAATGTCAAATCCCTCCAAACAAATGCAGAAGCTGGGAAACGTATGATAAATTATAGAGTAGGACAAGTATTGATAATTTTGGCAATACACGCTCAGATAATTTTAGAAAAATATTAGAATAATATACTATATTTGTCTTAAATTTTCAAATGAGAGAAATTTTCAATACCGAAAATTCCGGAAATTCGGGTAAAAAACCGGATTTATTACCGGAACCGTATAGTGAAAAATACCAGATACCCCAACCAGAACCGGAATCCCGGTTGCACTCTGCATAGCATATATCTGCGAAGTGATCGTAAGCTATATACAATTATAGTTGAGATTTCAGGTTTTATTTGGTAAATTTGAACGTAGGTTATAAAGTCAACTGATGTTAAAAATCAGTTACTCTTTCGAAGTTACTGCTTGTTGAAGCTACAAAACTGTAATACTGACTGGCAAACCATGTTTTACAATGTCTACAGCCCTGTTTGCAGATGGTTATTAGGAATCGTCTAAAACACCAGGCCTGTTTCTTTTTTCGCAGCTAGAAACGACAGAGCGGATATGGCTGGAACTGAACAACGAAGCAACAGCTGGGTGGGGGCAGAAAGGCCGGATCCTTTCGTTTTAAAAGTCAAAAAATATTACGCAAAACGAATGAAAAGTTCTATAAAAAATAGTAAGGTTAGTAAGGTCCATGCCTATTTTTCAAATTACTAAAAGTGCACTCGGCTTCACTATCGTTTCGTTTGCGAGGTTTTTTACGCCGATATATATGGCACCCCCAGGGTATGCGGCTCCTCAATGTTTGTGGATTAGCTGCTGCTCCCCTGGGACTCCATAACCTGTGACACATGAATGTTTAGGAAATGTGCAAGGGTATGTTATATATATTATAAGCCCTATTCACACGTGCAAGTTTTTACTGCGAGAACTTGCAGCTGCAACTTGCACTTGCCAGAGGTGGATCCAAAATTTTTTGACGGAGGACGGGCGGGCTGGCAAATGTTATGAAACGCAAAAAATGCAAGGTAGGATCCTTATCATTTTATACAACAAAATTTTCTGAAGGCGAAAAACTGCAAGGCAGGGACCTTAATATTTTATCACAAAAAATTCTGCGGGAAAAATGATGTTTTCCAAAAATATTTCGAGGGGAAAAATTGTGGGGTAGAGACCTTACCATTTTAACACAGAAAAAATTTCTAACGGGGGGGTGCCCGCCCCTTCACCGCCTCCTTCCTCTGTATCCGCTAGTGGCACCTGCAAGTTTTGTCCAAAATCCCGTTCGAAAAACTTGCAGCAGCTAATCATTAAAAATCATAGCTGAGAATTTAATTCACACGTGTGAATAACCGTGCAAGTTCACTGAATTTATTGCAGCCGCTTTCTGCATTGGCTGATGAAAAAATGCCAGTTCTGCGTGCAATTTGCAGCTGCATGTTCTCGCAACAAACACTTGCTCGCGTGAATGGGGCTTTAGGCTAATTTTTTTAACATTGCTCAACTAATTTTCTGTATCTAATCACAATCATTTCAGGTCTGAAACCAGTAGTATTTATGATCATTTTTGGCGGTGCGTTGCACAATTTCGCCGACGGCTTAGCACTCGGCGCGTCGTTTGCATCTTCGCTTACTCTTGGCCTTTCAACTACGATTGCCCTTGTTTGTCACGAAGTTCCCCATGAACTCGGTATTTGAAATTAAGCATTTAATTTCGCATTTTGATAACTCATAAGAGATTCAGTTTGTTTATATATAAGCCTAAACTGTAAATCCTTAACTGGGCAGGAAAGTCTACAACAGCCCAAGTAGCTTCAAGGGCGTAGTGATAATTTCATTTCGAAACGTGATAATCATGTCAAAAAGTTTTTTTTTGCGAGCGAGTATAGAGAGCGATAAAGTTTTTTTACTTCTATAGGTTACCGCGCTGTAAAAATGTGCTTTTGTTGTTGTCTTTCAACAAAATTTCAGTGAGAAATAATGGCTCGGTTTCGAAAATCCTACTTAAGTACGACTTAGTACTTAAGTACATGCTAAGTAGTTACTTAACCATTTTGTCGTTTTTAGAAGCATACTTAAGGTAAGTAAATACTTAAGTCGCTGAACAAATTTGGTATATTACAGATTAACAGTTCAAGTATACTTAGCTTGGTCTACTGGAATTAAAGACTGATGACGCCTCCGTTAATATAAAGCAAAAGCTATTGTTTTATTGTTATGACCATGGCTCACATTTGGAGCTTATTCGTTTGTTAAAAGGTTAAGTATTTACTTAAGTCGGCGATTTAAGTAATTACTTAAGTATAACTTAAGTAAATACTTAAGTAAGGTGTTGTGTTCTTGAAGGATGAGTGCAAGAAAACTAAGTTTACTAACAGAACACCAAACCACAGAATTCACAAAACAAATCATCCTCAAAATTTGAGGTATATATATCAGTCCACCTACGCATGACTCAATCATAATTGCCTCCGAATTGTACATATTATATCATATTTCATATGCAAATGATGTCGTTATTCACGTGATGATCACGTCACCTCTCGGCCGGAATTGAGGCCACCACCTTCGCTTGCTAGGGACACACCTTGCAGCTGACTGGTTTTCGATTTCTCTTAGAACGTCGGGGATTATGCCTACCGTATTCATCGCCAATCGGTTGGCGCGGACTTGATCTCTTTGTCGGGTCGACCGATTGAAAGGATTTTTCACAATTGTTTGTGGGTTTATTCTCAGGTGGACTGTCGCCCGGATCGCTGTCCTCCTTCACCCCAAACCGAGGTCGTAGCTGTTCAATGTGTCGACGCCATACCGGTCCTTTTGGGAACACGCGGACGTTGACACTTCGAGGGCCAAATACTTTGGTGACGATCGCAGGAACCCATCGCGGATCTTTGTCGCGTCGTGGACCGCAATATAGAGCGTAACACGGTGTTCCTTTCTTGTAAATGAGGTTTACTGACTCAATAGGTTTCTCGCTCCGGTTGTTCTCACGACATTGACGGCTTTGAGCAATGTGCGCTGGAGAAGGAGCCAATGCGTCAACTTGTGTTCGAATCTGTCGTCCGTTCAATAGTTCGCTCGGAGAAAACCCCGAAGCTAGGGGTGTGCGTCGATATTGCATTAGAAATTGTTGAAGCGCTGGTTTTGGGGGCAGACTGGATTTCTTCAGGGACTGCTTGAAGGTTTGAACCAACCGCTCGGCAGATCCATTTGTTTCCGGATGGTATGGTGCTCCTGTGAGGTGAATTATCCCGCGCACCTTACACCATGACTGAAACTCTTCCGATTTGAATGTTGGAGCGTTGTCAGTTACCAAGGTGTGTGGGTAACCGAAATGAGCAAAATCCTCGGCTAATAGCTCCGTTGTTGCTTTGGCGGTGATCGCACCGGTTGGGTGGATGCACGGGTACTTTGAATACGCATCTGTGATGACCAGCCAGTTAGAACCAAGAAAATTGATCGCATGGTCCAGATGAAGTCGGCTCCAAGACTTTTCTGGCAGCATCCATGGATGATTTGCTACTTTAGGAGGTTTATTCTGATGTTCCGCGCACGTATTGCACGTTTGCCCTTGATGAACGATATCAGTGTCCAGGCGAGGCCAATATACTGCTGTTCGCGCCAGCTGCTTCATACGCTGAATTCCAAAGTGTCCCACATGTAGAAGTTGCAGTACATGTGGTTGGAGAGTTTCCGGAACCACCAACCGGCTACCGTAGAACAAACATCCATTTGAAACGGATAATGAATCGGCCACGCGTTTGAAGTCGGCAACCGTATATCGCAGGTTGCTGTGAACTTCTGTTGTCAGTACGCCGGGCCATCCCTCCCTAGTAAACCGTATGACTGTCGTAAGAACGGGATCCGCCGCTGTTGCTTTCACTACCGCTAGACTGTCGTCGGAATTAATTTGGCGCCCGATGAGGTAGATGGTGTACACAGTATCGACATCTGCCTCCCCCTCCTTGCTGTCAAAGTCGGCGTCTTCACTTGCTGGAAGTCGACTGAGTGCATCGGCGTTTCCGTGATCTGAGGTTTTCCGATACTCGATATCGTAGTCGTACTGGTGAAGAGTAGTGGCCCAACGTGCCAAGCGATTGGCGGCCATGACCGGTGTTTGTTTGTGAGACCCAAACATTGCCACTAACGGCTTGTGATCAGTAGCTAGCACAAACTTGCGTCCATATAGATAATGGTGAAACTTGTGCAGGCCGTAGACAATCGACAATGCTTCTTTCTGGACTTGACTATAGCGCTTTTGGGACTCAGACAACGTTTTTGATACGTTATATATTGGTCGTTCGCTACCATCAGGATAACGATGAAAAAGCACGGCTCCGATGCCGACATTTGAAGCGTCGCAAGACATACCGAGAGTAAGCGAGGGATCAAAGTGAGCCAGTATAACATTTGTTGACAATAGGCTCTTCAGTTTGTCGAATGCTGCCTGTTGCTCGGTTCCCCAAACGAAAGGCTGTTTTTCTTCCGTAAGCGATTGAGTGGTTCGGCGATTGTTGCCAATTTCGGAAGAAATTTCCCGTAAAACTGGATGGATCCCAAAAACGATTGGAGAGAGGATATGTCCTGCGGAGGAGGCATCTGTTGAACTGCGTCGACCTTTTTGCCCTTCGCCGTACCGCTCTGAGTCAAACAGTGACCGAGGTATTCGACTTCAGGTTCAGCAAATGAGCATTTTTCAAGGCGGCATCGCAAGCCTTTATCGTCTAGACGTTGGAGTAATGCCCGGAGATTTGCCATATGATCTCTTGCGTCCTTGCCGCTGACCAGAATGTCGTCCAAGTAGACGGCAACACCACTGAGATCTGCAGTCAATTGATCCATTATTTGTTGGAAGTATCCCGGAGCAGATTTGATCCCAAACGGCAGTCGTCGCTGAAGCAGTACGCCACGGTGAGTGCTCAATGCGAGCTTCTTCTGGATGTCCGTTGATAACTCGATCTGGTTGTAGGCATCCGCCAAATATATTTTTGTAAATCCAAAACCACCTTGCAGCCGGCGCATAAGCTCCTCAGGCAGTGGAATTGGATGTCGATGATCCTCCAATTGAGGGTTTACTGTCACCGAATAGTCGCCGCACACTCTAATCTTGGCAGTTGATTGACCCGGAAGAAGCGCCTTGCGGATCGGTACCACAGGGGTACCCCATTCGTTGAAGCTTGTTGGTTGCCAAAACTCGTCTCGAATTGCTAACGGAACTGTTCGCGGTTTGCAGAATATTGGACGTGCGTCGTCCTTGAATTGAATATCGAGCTGCAACCCTCGTAGGCAACCGAGCTCGGACTTGAACACCTGTGGGAACTCCTCGCACAATTGTCGGCACGCTTGTTGTAGAGCTCGAAAATTTGCAGCGTTGTTTTGAATGCTGTTGACGTTGCGGCATAGTGAAACCGTCGTCAGCGCTGCTAACATCGAGTTGACGTTGATTCCCAATGCGACAATACCGCTTCGGCCAATGATATTGAGATTGGGCTGCGAAGTAACCGTGAACGCCACAGTTTGAGCATTTGAATCAGGAATCCTGGCAGTTGTTTGAAAACGACCTTTGACCGCAATTGTATCGCCAGTGGCAGCCTCGTATCTGTGCGTCACGATATCGATTGCGGGTTTGCCCAGCTCGGACCACACGGACTCGCTACAAAAATTGTCACTTGCCCCGGTGTCAACCTCAAAATCGAACAAACGGCCTTGAATCTCGACGGATTGTTGAAGTCGTGGAATTGAATTGACCGTATTAACCGTGTCGATGGTCACGATTGCCTTTATGGCTTGAGAATTGTCTTGAGCCGCCACCTGAATGCCCTTTTTCTTTTTTAAGCAAATGCGTTCGATGTGACCAATGATCCCGCAGTAGTTGCATGTGGTCGTCTTGTGACGGCAATCGTTGCCTCGATGATCTTTGCCACCACACCGTCCGCATGTGCCCTTGGGAATGCCCGCCATTGACACGGATTTGCCCTTGTTCGTTGACTTGCCTTGGGACTTTTTTCATGCTTGGTTGACGACTTAGCCTTGTCGATCGCATGAATCGGTTGGGGTCGCGTGCCGTACACTGTTTCTTTTGCCACCCGCGCAGCGTCTTCGGTTTCGAGTGCGATTGAAATCGTTTTCGAAAACGTCAGCGTATCGTCAGGGACCTTGAACAGGGCTTTGAGGACCGCTTCGTTCCCGACCGAGCAAATGAACCGGGTTCGTAGGGCCTCGTCTTGCGGATCCTTGATCGACGGAAAATCGCACGTGACGGCGTCTTGTCGAATTCGTGCGGCCAATTCTTGTATCGTCTCGCCTGGTTTTCGCTGCATATCTGACCAGAACTTGAACCGCTCTCGAACCACGTACCGCTTGGGGTCGAATTGATCCCGCATAAAATCAGCGATTTCGGCGATTGTGAGGTCGTTGATGTCTTTGACCGGGGTTTGCTGAACTGCAAGATTGCCCAGTGTCTTGTAAATCGTCGCGGTTTGATTCGTGAGAAACACTTGGGCTTGCCGGTCGATTAGGATCGAATGTGCGCCGACAAATGTGTTGAATCCGGCCCAGTAGTCGGTCCATAATTCTGTCGTCGAATCGAATGGAGAAAAGCTAGGAATCGACACATGACCCGTCGTACTGCTGGGGAGCCGGAGCGATTGTAGCAGTCGCTTGTTTTGCTCCTGCAAAACATCCATCTGTTGCTTATGTTGTTCCTGCTGCGCCGCCATTTGTTGCTGGAACAGCTTGATCATGTCGGAAAACTCGGCCATAACTCAGGACAAAAAACAAACAAACGTTGATGCCGCGTATAGTAAACGAAAAAAACCCTGATCGCCACAAAACACTGTTGTGTTCTTGAAGGATGAGTGCAAGAAAACTAAGTTTACTAACAGAACACCAAACCACAGAATTCACAAAACAAATCATCCTCAAAATTTGAGGTATATATATCAGTCCACCTACGCATGACTCAAGGTTTCAGAAACCCAGGCAAAATCACGTAATCTTTCCTCGAACGCGTCCCCGATTAACTGTTGTGATGAGATGTGAATTACATTTGTAGGCGGGTTTTATTTCAGGAGATTTCGCCGTTTTACTAAACACTGGACTATCGGTCAAAAAAGCCCTGCTTCTGAATGGACTCTCAGCTGTTCCAGCAATCATTGGACTCTATATTGCGATTGGACTATCATCTCTTTGTGGAGTGCTTCCGTGGATTTTTGCCCTTGTTCTCGGAACGTTTATTTATATTTCATTGGTTGCCATGGTAAGTGTAAGGCGAGGCGTACGGATTGTGGACCCCTTAGGAATTTAATGAAAAGTGGTCTACTTTATAGAAAATGACGTCAATAGCTAATAGCCAGTAGTAGTTCAGAAATCGGGAAAATGTAAAGAACAGGGGCGGAACAATATTATAAAAGCTTAATCCTAAGCCTAAGCCTAATCGTAAGAATATGTATATTCCTAAGCCTAGGCCTAAAGCCAAGCAAAAAATAGTCTAAAGCTTAAGCTTGTTCTGTTCACCATATTATGTATAAATTTCGAATACCTACTTTGTATTATATTAATACTCATGATGCATTGTGCAAGAATGGGTTTAAAACCCAGTTGTAGGCAGCTATGTTAAGTCCTATTCAAACGTGCAAGTTTTTGCAGCAAAAATTTCAACGTGAAATTTGCATGTGCAAGTTTGGTCATAAAGCAACTTTGAAGTTCGTGCAGCTGCAAATTATTCCCTGGAATTTATGCTATTTTAATTTAATTTGCACCTGTGAACGCAGTTCCTAGTCGCTTGAATTTCTTGCACCTGTACTTTGATTGGTCAATCGGGATGTTCCTTTTAAAACCCTTGCAGCTGCAAGTATTTCGTGCAAGTTGCAGCTGCGAGTTCTCGCAGCAAAAGTTTGCACGTGTGAATGGGGCTTTATTTATTTTCATATTTTCTCGTCTTTGTAAGCTTTAAATGCCGCTTGGTTATTTCAATGCACAAATTTGGCTGGGCAAAATAGTCTTCCATTATTAGCTATGTCATCTTTACTAGTTAAACGGTTTTCTACTTAATAAATGCTGCTGTTTTTTGTATTTTTTGCACCCAAAATATGGCTCTTGTACACTGTTCCACGTTTGAGGGTAAAGATTAGCTAAAGACAGCAAAGCTGTATTCCTTGATACCGCTAGCATTTTCTCAAGCCTAAGCTTAGAAGCAAACCAAGGATGCAACACACACTGGAATGTGGGTAAGGATTTTCTACCCGACCCGCGCTTTACCCACACAGAGAAAAATTTGTTACGCCCGAGTATATCCACGCAAAAAATCTACCGAGACCCAAGTTTCACCCGCGCCAGAAGCTAAACCAGTATTATTAAGATCGCTGGTGATTTGGTCTTTAATGAAGTTTTGCATTTATAGCTTTTATATATTTTTGCACAGGAAACTTTACTAGTAACAACAAAATTTTAAATCCAACTAAATAAAGCACCGAACAGCAACTGACCAGAAGTTAACACAGACAATAGCGAATATTTTGCACCTTAAACCTTAAAAAGTATGTCTCGGTAACAACTGTGAATTTTTTACCCGCGTTATACAAATCTTTACCCGCGAGTACACCCGCGACTTGAAATTCTTTACTCAGACTCTCGTTTTCCCGCTCGTTCCAGCGGGTAAAGTCTCACACTGGTACAAGAGTTCAAAATAGTCTTAGATTCAGCTACGTTCTCAGCCCGTATTCTCAAATGTGTATTGCACCTAGGCATCAGTTTGTGATAGGTCCTGTAACCTTGGTATCAGCGCCATAATCAGGTTCGAAATTCAGCACATTGTTCGCGTTTGATTTGTCTTACTTTTGTGCCAATTTTGAGATCTGCAATTGCAGATGTTCGTCAGTTTGAAAACCGAACGCTAACTGATGACATAAGTGCTATACGCATTTGAGAATATGGGTCCTAAATTTACGTTCCTAAAGCGAACGAAAGCTTTTTTTGCAGTTAAACGAGTTACGTGAAGTTCAACCAGAACGTACGTATACTGGATTCTTTTTATCGAACGGTGGACTTATTGTTGGTGCCGGCATTTTGTGCCTTATCGCGTTTTATGAAGATCAAATTATGATACATTAATTGTAAATTAATATTTTAATACTTTTCAATTTTAAAATTATAATGGGGCATATGTTGGACGAGAACGATTTTAAAAGTTTGAAAAGCAGTTTCAAGTATTCTCCAAACGGATGTGTTAACATAGTCGGTACTTGTTTACTAGTTTACCTACTTTCCACCAGACTAATGTTAATTTTAGTAGTCGAAAGGTTCCCCCTACAACGTGTATATATTACACTATCACTTGCGTAGGCATAGGCTAGGGCGTAGGCTTACGCTTAATAAGTTAAGGCTCAGGTTTTTAGGTTTTGGCTTAACTTCAAGCTTAGGCTCAGGTTCGTTATTTGAGTGGGGGAAGGAAACAAGTACTTATTAATCAACAGTTACCGGTTTGTTTTCATGGAATTTTATAAAGTTGGTGGCAATCGTGTTCATACAAAAACATAACATTTTGCAACAAAGTTTGGTCTTCGGTTCACACCGCTTACCCAGGGGACGGGGGGCTCAGACCCCCTTGAAGAATTTTGTCGTATTTACAAAATATTCAACCATGCTAGTAAGTCATCGAAAACCCTTGTATGCGCCACCTGGAATCTTTTTAGGCAACCTAGCAAAATGAACTGGCTACGAGTCTGCTTTGGTTTTGAAGTATAAACCTATCGCTAAACTGGTGCTTTCAGAATACGAACCAAGTTTAAAAGGTTTTGAAGTTTGGCTGCAATTCTTACAGAAGGAAATCTATATTGCAGCAGAGTTTTACTATGGTTCCTGTTACACAGTTCAGCTGTTCAGTCGTTTTGTAGGTTGTTTCAAAAACAGCTTAACTGTACTTGAATATGAGTTTAAGTAAAACTTAAATGGCATGAACGGCATAGCTAAACTAGAATTTTACGTTTATTTTAAACTAACACTGTTTTCAGTTCAGGGCGAGTGTAAGCTATATACTTATTTTCGGTTTATCGCTGACTGGAAATAGATGCTATACTGAGTACGTGTACATATGCAAGTAAAATTGCTTGTTCGTAGTAAATGTTCTTAATTCTTGTTCATTAGTGAATTTAGCTGCTATCACGCCATTCCTCTCAACAGCCGGCATCATGGAATTAACAAATGCTGGCCAATGTAAAGAACAGGGGCGGAACAGTATTATAAGCATATTCCTAAGCCTAAGCCGCCAAGCAAAAAATGGTCTAAAGCTTAAGTTTACTCTATTGCAGTCCCACAGAGAAACGTACCGCCCCTAACCTTTACATGGGCCCAAATGTTTAACCTAAATCTTATTTGGGGCCACGCAGTTCACATTTTTCGCACATACTGTAGGGACCCGAATAAGAGGGGGAGACTGATATTTATTTGGCCTTTGCAGAGGGTAACCCCCTTGTTATTCGGTTACGGACTGTTATTTGTTTTTAACCCACGCTCCGCCGTCCTTCGTTACTGATATATATCCGGTACTGCAATTATCCGTTGAATTAAACGTTTATTTGTCTTGTGTCAGTAGCTTGAGCGATAATATAAGGTTTATACTTTCAAAATTTAAGTACGCTTTAAAGTTTCAAACTCAAATTAGTTGGTCCTGGAGTCATTTATGCGCTACAATTAGGGTTAATTGACATTTATGGACTCTAATTGGGGTTTAGGGACTCTATCCGCTTACGGACTCTTATTAAAGATACGGACTCCAATTGATTCGGACTCAAAATGAGGACCCCCTTTTATTACCCATCCTCCTCTTATTCGGGTCAATACAGTATCATACTTTGTTGCACCAGTAACCTATTGAACAAGTCGTCCTGGTACCGGTGTCTTTGAAGTATGAGATAGACTCGACAGTATATGGAATTTGGTTTCTGCCATAAAAATCGAATTTACAGGAAATATTCCACGCCGAAATTTCTGGAGACACGGAGCAAAATGCACCTTTACTGGATTTATAATACCCTGTTGGATTATAGTAGCAAGCAGTTCTTTCGTCACTTCGCTCGATATGAAAAACCGGATAAATGGTTTTATGACGGTACCATAAAATGAACGACTAGCTATGCCCGTCTGCTTTGTCTGACAAGCATTTATTCGCTGGACGCCCTTGAACAAACCAGCTCCAAAATATCTGCAACACCCGACAGTAGTTATCTTCCGAAAATAATATCATGTGTATAGAACAGGGCCGGATCGTTTTCCGGCGGGACTGTAATAGAGTCAGTTTAAGCTTTAGACTAACTTTTTTGCTTAGGCTTAGGCTTAGAAACAGGCTCATTCTTAGGCTTAGGCTTTGGCTCAGACTTAGGCTTAGGCTTTGGCTCAGACTTAGGCTTAGGCTTAGGAATATGCTTATGCTACTGTTGCGGCCCTGTTCTATACATTGCCATGTTTTCTATATATTTGAAAATTAATCCGAGCGCATGAAAACTGTTTGAACTCGACCAAAAAAAGTTTGTCGTTAGCGGAAAAATGTACATTTTACGCTGCGCCTACTTCATAGATCGGATATATCAACCACGCGCTGCAATAGACATCACCACGAGTGGATGATGCCTCGGACTGAGTCGAGTGATTCTTACTCTGAGTGAGTTGACTCTTGGTGAGTGATACAACTGGGTACATTAAATTCAACTCACTGAAATTTACAGTGTACATTCAGTGTAAGGATAGACTGTACCCAGCACTCGTTGAGTTTTTGGCCTACCCCCTTATTTAGAGGGGATACAACCTGTGCGAGCCATGACACTTTATGTCGTGCGGTGGCGTGCGGCGGCTCGTAACGGCGTCCGGCGGCGCGCGGCGAGTATAGTGCAACCCTAAAGTGTTGCACCGTCTTGTATCCATGCACTCTTGATATCACTAGACGATGCCTACTTCCGATTATAAAATGGTATCGACGGTTGAATGAGTTTAAAAATACTATTTACAATTCAGGTTACGGTAGCAGTTCAGTCTAATTGCGATATATTCTTTGTATCCGGTTCGGCGTGATAGTCGTCAATAACTCCTAATGAATCGTCATCTTCATCGCTATAGTGACCAGTTAGTTCTTTGTGAGCTTTGAGTTGTTTGTTGCTTGAAAATACCTGAAATTAAAATAGAAAAGTACAAAGGGTGATTGTCGAAATTGACAAAATTCTGAGCCCAGGTTAAATCTGTCCACTATAAAGAGACAAGCACAATAGGGGACTGCAGACCGGGAGGTTTAAGCCTCCGGATTAGCATTAGACATATGTTTAGGATTAGGCTTAACATTTGATTTACGTTTAGGATTCGGCTTAGGATTAGACTTAAGTTTAGGATTACGGTAAGGATTAGACTTAAGTTTAAGATTAGGCTTAGGCTTACGAATTGGTTTAAGTTTAGCCTTAGGTTTAGGTTTTGGTTTAATGGGCTGGCTCTTTTAACTATCATATGCCAAATTCAAGTTTACTTTTACACTTCAATTGCATCGTTTAACAAATCGTTGAAATCTTCGACATTTCAACGGTAGTAGCGACGGATTTAAAAACGATATTGAAAATACTAGTACAAAAGCTCTAGTTAAAGCCTAAGCCTAAGCGTATAAATGAACATATACCTAAGCCAAAGCCTAAGCATAAAAATTTGCCTAAAGCTTAAGCTTACTCTATTGCACTTCTATGTAGAAAACGCTCCGCCACTGATCTCTACATGGGCCCAAATTTGAGACTAAAATAGCATATAGCATGCGTTATAGTTTTTTCGGCCAATGTTACTTTAAGGGGCGTAACAGTAGATTAAGCGTATTCGTAAGCCTAAGCCTAAGCCTAAGTATTCCTAAAAGGAGGTCCTAAGCTAAGCCTAAGCCTAAGCCTTAGCAAAAAATGTAGTCTAGAATCTAAACTTACTCTTTTATAGACCCACCAGTAACCTGGACGCCCTTAAAGTATCATGGGCCGTTATTTGAATAGTTTCTATCCCGCGACTTCTGAATACTTCGAAAGTTTTTAATTGCTTTGAACTCACCGAACTACATAACCAGCATGCGAAATGTTTTTTGTCATGTTGATGTTTCAATAATTCTTTGAGCCCTGCGAATTCTTGTCCACACGCAAGACAAGTTAAATCAGCATCTAAAATATAAATTCATTTAAATTTAAAACATAAATTCATTTAAATTTAAAATATAAATTCATTTAAATTTAGTTTGTACTCATGAACACCAGCTGTGACATATTGCCACCAGTTAACAATAGATTTTCAAACAATCCAAGACCGAAACATTTATGAACAAAAACCGTAAAAAAGCGCGACATTTTAGGCTTAAGTTTAGGCTTAGGCTTAGACTTATGTATGTTTTTATTAATTTGTTCAAAATTTACAAAATATAACAGCACATATTTGGGCGAGACGATAAGCAAGCAACTCAGAATACGAAATGGAATAGATTTTGTAAAATTTGATTGACACTTACACACTTTGTATTTAATTTTTTTACGCATATATATTCAGCTATAGCTGTTCCTATATCAGATCTTGTTTTTTGACGCTTTGGGGTGAAGGCAGAACCAGCAGGACACCTTTGCCCGTTTTATTACCAGTTCAGAATGCAGTAGCAGATTCAAACCGACAACTTTATTAACTTGTAGAAATGCCGAGCGTCAATCATTGAGCTACGCTAACTTGTGTTATACCCATAACTCATCTTGCTAGGGTGGGCTAAAAATTTTCAGGATGGGCATACAAAGGTTTTCGTTTACTTACAAGCAAGATTGAAAATCTTCCAAGGGGTAAAGATTTTCAGGGGGGGGGGGCTGAGCCGTTTTTTCTGCTTCCCCGTTGGCTACGGATCCGACTATACCTTTAGATTTCTTACAATTTTAATTTTAACATACCTTCACTGTCAGGATTTGTATGTTCGCACAAATCACCCGGATGATGATTACAGTCTACAAATAACAACATGGTACCGGGGTTATCCTAGCTAAACGATTAATAACTCTGTCAACATTTTAGGTGGGTAAAAATTAACAAATTGTGTACTGCGATTTAGTAATTTTTAATCCGCCAGTATGTATTCATATCCGCGTCAAACACTGTCTAACCGGCCAAACTTTACCTACACTGTAAATTTGAGCGAATTGGTTTTAACTCAGAATGAATTGAATCACACAGTCTGAGTTAGGACTATCCTGCCTTTCCAAAATGGGCTCTGCGGGACTACACAAATTGAGTCAAATTCGACTCCGCCAGAGTCAAATTCGACTCACTGAATCGCACATTTGACTCTGGAGGAATCGAATTTGACTCAGATTGTGTGTAATTTCGTAGAGCCTAGTTCGAAGAGAGTCAATTTGACTCACCATTTTTGCAGTGTATCAGAACTCATAATTCTGAATTAATTCAACACATTCTGATTTAAGCTCGACTCAGAGTGAGAATCGACTGAACACAGAGTGAGATAAAGTTTAACTCAGATAAAACTAACTTTCCGTCTGAGTTGATTTTAATTAATTCATTGGAAGTTACAGTGTACAGGTAAGGTGAAACTCTGGTGACAAAATTAAAAAAACACTGATAAAGCAACTTTAAAAGGCGGGCGGTTCTAAAGGACTGAATAAATCAGTGCATATTATTTCTCTCCGCTTCCGGAGTTTTAGAATGATGATTATATTGTATATTTGCAATATTTAGAATACGGTTGATTGAAATGTGACCTATCGAAAATAGATCATTGGTGCAGTTTTAATTGTAGAAAGCTACAGCTTAAGGCGTAGCGTCAATGGCCCATGTATAGAACAGGGTCGGAACACAGTATAAGCATATTCCTAAGCCTAAGCCTAAGCCTTAGCCTAAACCTAAACCTAAACCTAAGCCTAAGCCTAAGCGTAGAAGGAAATGCACACTACTGGAAGACGCTCCGTTGCAGCTATCGAACGTTGGTGGACAGACATGAAATTAGGTGAAGTGGCCCATGTATAGAACAGAGTCGGAACAGTGTATAAGCATATTCCTATGCCTAAGCCTAAGCAAAAAGGATGAGTCCATTCTTAAGCGTAAACCTAAGCCTATGCAGAAAAGTTAGTATAAAGCTTAAACTGACTCTATTACAGCCCCGCCGGATAACGGTCCGGCCTTGTTCTACGCATCGCCCACATTAATTATTGATTAATTGTGAATTGAATAAAAAATCATTTGAGTCGTTAAGTCTTCTAGTAAGCAATCGTGTCAAAAATAAATCGCTATACGCTTTTCGCACTTCAAACTGCATTTTTAAAAATGGTAATTGTTTTCGACTCAAACCAATCGCTTGTATAGCAAAACGTTATTATCTAAACGCTTTTTAGTGCATATCAAAACGTTAGCATCACTATATACAGACGGGTTTTTCAAAATACCAAATTGTATTTTGGCCCATGTACAAGACCAAGCGCGGAACGGTTTTTCTGCGGGACTGCAATAAAGTAAGCTTAAGATTTAAACTAATTTTTTGCTGGACTTTAGGCTTAGGAATATGCTCATACTACTGCTACGACCCTGTTCTAAGCTTTTTGATGTTACCGACGACGCTTTTGATTATATCGCAAAGTCAAATGTGAAAGCTTACATCCAACAGACGTTGATGCGTCATCCCGGCAACCGGTTTGGTCATAAACAACAGACGGAATCCGCATTTTCGGCACAATTTCAACTTCAACCTTGAAAAGAAAAACATTCTCCTTGATTTTGTTTTAAGCTTTGCAGGAACAATTTCAATATTTTTGAAAACTCTAAATGAATCCATATAAAAAGATCAGGGGCGGAACCTTTTTCTGTGAGACTGCAATAGAGTAAGCTTAAGCTTTAGACTATTTTTTGCATGGTTTTGGATTAGGCTTAGGCTTAGGAATACGCTCATTCTCACACTTAGGCTTAGGCTTACGAATATGCTCATTCTTACACTTAGGCTTAGGTTTACGCTTAGGAATATGCTTATAATACTGTTCCGTCCCGTTGTTTACATTATTCGTTTTTTTTAGGTTTTAGCTTAAATAGGCTTAGGCTTAGATATAAGCTCGTAGTTACGCTTAGATTTAGACTTAGGCTATAAAATATGCTTATACAATTGTCACGGCCATGTTCTATACATTAGTCATTGTGTCTATATGATTCATATTATCTGATGACTATTTTTTTCACCTGCTTGAAATCTCCCCGTTTTTCAAGGGCGCGGTACAGTTTGAGGCAATTATTGTCCAGTGCAAAATAGCAACCTTCTTTTTGAAACACCTGCAGTTTTGGTAGCACCGGCGGGACCTAAATGTATAAAAATGGTTACATTTGAAATACTAAATGCACTGTACTCATGTGACAAAAAATATAAATATATACACTATTATTCACAATCTTAAATGATGTTTTCAAGAACAGACACACTCAATGTTTAATAGGTCTTGCAACTTTCGAATCAGAAGTATATTTTTTGCAACTCATTTTTCAGGAAATTCAGCTACAATTGTGCTGCATTTAGATTCGCGCATAGTGCAGTTTGTGTAAAAAGTATCCTATACTTTATATTGGCAGATGCTACTTATGTCTTATATTTTAGTATACTGACCCTGTGAGAAAAACAGCTGGGTCCGCGAACATCAAAATCCGGCCCATACATAGAACAGGTTCCGAGAGAAATTTTCCCAATTTCCCAAACTCCGAATTTTCCAGGTAATATCTGCTGATTTTGGAAGGGACCTCTTGGGTACATTGGCCAAAAATCGATATTTATAAATTTAGTTTACTCGGGCAGCACTCAGCTGTTGTAAAATGTTGCAGCCACGGGTGAAAGGTAGTGTTGTGACTCAAATACGACGGGTATCAGTCACTCATCTTAACCGGGTCGGTACAGTATGCAGGCTTTTCGCATCTGTTCCATCATCGCTGTCAATCCGCTATTTGTCCAAAAACAGTAGAATGTTGAAAATTTTTACAGATCTAAGTTTCTCATGACTACGCTTGACCACTCCCATAAATAGGTACAACTTTGAAAAATTATATTGTTAACCGCCTAAAGGCCCCCTTAAGTATATCAATTCCGGTTGTCGAAACTTTTCACTACTGTTATACATGTGTACGCAACGATATCAAGTAACGAAGCCTAAGTTGAGCCTAAACCTAATACCTGTCTATACCTGTCTGTTAGCGTAGCGAATATTGTATAGCTTGAACCCAACCTATTGAATAAGGCTACAAGGCTCTCACCTTCCGCCGAGGAATGTAAAACCACGATTGTAGTTCGGGATGGTATACCCACATGCTCAAGAACATTTCCTGATCTCCAAAGCCCAGAAAGTTATTCTAAAACCTGTTAAAAGTGATTTGTCTTTAATATTTTTGGAAGGAAAACAATTCTTCTCGATTCCTCCAGGGATCTACGACCCTGATTGGAGCCCCGATAAACTAACACTGTCGCGTCCAGGCGGTGGTGCCGTCTTGTACAGTTTGACTTCAGTTCGTTCTTCGACACCCAAATCGTAACTGTAATGAATTTCCGCCGGAAATAAAATCGCTGTCATTTTATACCGGATATATATATTTAACTTTTTTCAAATAAGTAAGTGCGGTATTGAAATTAATATCTTGAAATTTAAGTCTTATCTACACAGTGGCGAGTCCAGAAATTTGTGATGGGGGAGGCTACGCGGTATGTTCCCAATGTAAAGAACAGGGGCGGCACAGTATTACAGGCGTATTCCTAAGCCTAAGCCTAAGCCTAAGCCTAAGCCTAAGCCTAAGCGTAAGAATGAGTATATTCCTAAGCCTAAGCCTAGCCTAAGCCGAGCAAACAATTTAGTCTAAAGCTGAAGCTTACTCTATTGCAATCCCCCAGAACAACGTTCCGCCCCTGATCTTTTCATGGGCCCGATATGTAATAGTGCAAAAACTGCACGAGAACGAAAGGGCATTCAGAGTCTAACCAAATGCACCTGAACCAGAAAAATGTTCGTAAATGTATGTAACGTGTTTACTATGGAACAGTTTTGCTTGCACTTTAAATTCCAGTGAGTTGATGTTTAACTGTGATTTAGTTGAATCCCTCAGTCTGAGTTTTAGCACTATCAGAACTCACAATTCTCAGTTGATTCAACTCATTCTAATTCAATTAGTCAACTCTCCCGGATTAAACTCAACTCAGAGTGAGAATCAACTCAACTCAGAGCGAGTTAAAGTATATTGTTATTAACTCAGGAATAATTAACTTTCCGTCTGAGTTGATTAGTTAACTCATTGGAATTTACAGTGCGGGAATATGTCAAAGTGGCATCAGGAATTTTCAATTTTAACGTCAGCCACCCGGGTTTTAAAGGCCAGCCGAATAGGGATCAAAATCAAATTTTGCTTAAACAACTAGTATTGTGAAATAGCGTTTTTGTTTCTCGTTCGCTTCGATTTGCACTGTAAATTTCAATGAGTTGATTAATCAATTCATCTAGCGAGCTAGTTTTTTCTGAATTAATATCAGTAAACATTAACTCACTCTGACTTTAATTAATTCTCACTCTGAGTTGAGTTGACTCTGGGTGAGTTGATTAATTAACTCAGAATGAATTGAATCACCTCAAAATTCTGAGTTCTGATAATCGTAACTCACAGACTGAGTGATTCAACTCATTCTGGGTTAAAATCAACTCACTGAAATTTACAGTTTGCAACCTTTTTGACTATCACTGTAAATTCCAGTGAGTTGATTTTAACTCAGAGTGAGTTGAATCCACTCTAGAAGCCTGAGCTCTGAATTAGGTCTTCAGAACTCACCATTCTGAATTGACTGAACTCATTATGAGTTAATTAATCAATTTACCCAGAATTAAATCAGCTCAGACTGAATTATTATTTGCTGTTATTAACTCAGAAATAACCAGAAATAACTAATTCTCACTCTGAGTTAATTAATCAACTCATTGAACTTTACAGTGTAGCACAAATCGCGCAGCTTCTTTTACAGTAGAAATTTGCGGATTCCCTATTGGTCAGTGGATTTTGAATCCGAGACCCGTGCAAAAGTTAAACTCAACATCCTGTGTGGCATAGCAGCGTGGTCGATTATTGCACCTTTCAAACTTAATCAACGGTAATGAAGTTTTTCGCACAGCCTTCGGCTGCCGTTGTCACACACGACAGCTGTGTGAACTTTCACTGATACCTTAGTTTATTACATAAAAATGAACAAACAACTTCATTTCATAATCTTTGAAATTAGCAATTTATAGTATGCATAAATTGCTATCGGTAAGACAAGGTTCGGGTGACGCTATACTTTTGATGACGTCATGTGTCGTCCATCATCGCACCACATCGCACCGTTTTTACCGTATGTGACAGCATATGCATTTGTTAACAAACATTTTTTGACCTGATACACGTCCGGTGTCGTCGGACGCCGAACGGCGCCGTATGACAAGTATAGCGCTACCCTAAGTGTGTAAAACAAAAAAAATTGGCGCATATGTTCACATATACCGGTATAAGAAATTGTTCCAGTACCCACATAGCGTAGTGGTGGCATGCTTGACTCGAGTACACGAGGGTCGGACCTCGATTCCCGGTTTGGTCCTTAATTTTGGGCTAAAACATCGAAAAGGGGTGGCGAAGATTTCTAGCAATTGCAAATGATTACTAATTTTTCCAAAAAATTGTATCGTAATCTGTGTATAGCTAACATGCGTGAGCCAGGGTTGTGGCTAGATGGTTCGGGCACCCCTGCCAAATCAGAAAACTGGGCACGTTTAGAAAGTTTGAATTTTCACACGGCGCCGTCCTCTATAATACTGAACGTAGTCAATTGTCCAAAGTATACCGCAATGCAGTGCTTAAGGATCATTTTCATATCAGAACAGTGATAAATCCCTGTCACGGTTTATCTCTGAAGAGTTGAACAACGCTGTCGCGCACAGTGGCGTAATGGATGCAGACTTGCTGTGGGGGCAACGGTTTTTGGCACCCCCAAATTTAACACTTAATTGTTAAAAACTCACTACGCAGTACACACCCTCAGAGAAGTTAAAAATTTTTTAAGATTGCCTGGCCTGTGGACTTTATATGTATCAGTCAGAAAACTTCGCGAGCGAAGCGAGTGGAAAACTAAAATGCAATAGTAGAACCAAATCGTAAATACAAGATTTTGATTTAGTCTATATAGCCAAGTATAAGGTACACAGTGGCTGTGATCCTTCGCAGCAAAGGGATAGACAAATCCTTCTACTTTATTATATTTCCACTCCGCCTAAAACGCGGAAAAATTTTCGATATTTTGTCATAGAAGTTTCGGCTAATCTAAAGAACAGGGGCGGAACAGTATTATAAGCATATTCCTGAACCTATAAGCCTAAGCCTAAGCCTAAACCTAAGCGTAAAAATGAGCATATTCCTAAGCCTAAGCCTAAGCCTAAACCAAGCAAAAAATTAGCCTAAAGCTTAAGCTTACTCTATTGTAGTCCAACAGAAAAACTCTTCGCCCCTGATGTTTACATGGGCCGAAGTTTCGAGATAAGTAGAGTTACTAAATTTTGTACCTGTCAAAGCCCGATGCGATGAGGGATGTAAACGTGCCTCCCGTTACCGTATCATCGTCATGCACCAACGATACCTGGGAGTTGATATAGTAAACGCAAAAGCAATACAAAACAATGTAGAAGGTACTGAAGCACGAAATGCTATTTGCATTTTGCATTTTAGCAATATTTACAATGCCAATGACACAATTTTTTTTCGGGCAAAAATAAGCCATATTGGCTCTCTGGGCCTCCGCCGACCGGGGGTTTGCAGCTTGCTTCCGTCGACACTGACGCACTTAACCCCTTATTTTATTGTATTAACGGTTTTATATTCATACAGCTGGTTTACCTACTTATCACAATTATTGTAGCCAAAAGATTTTTAGTCAGGCGGTTTGTACCGTTTGAATACAATAAGTACACTCTAGTAAAGGGTATGTGAAAAACACGGAACAACCTGAAGCGTGCCAGCAAAAAAATAGCCAGCTCGCGCAGCAAATTGACCACAAGTTCCGGCCCAGGTGAAATTTTGTAACAGACAGAAGTTCCGGCAGTTTTGACAGTGAAATTTGTCTTATAATTTTACTGTATTTTGTGCTACTCAGAGTGTTGGCAACTTTAGGGCAAATTGTAAGTTTTCGTTGACCAGAGTTTAAAAAACGCATTTTATTGCCTAATTTTGTCTCAACTCGTTCCGGAATATTCCACCTCCAGTTACATTGCTGGTACAAAACCATTCGCAATGGTACAATGATGATTTCATAAAATTCCGCGGAGCTATCAAGTCGTACACTTCTCAACCGCATTTACTAATTCAGAAAGCAAATTTGTTTTCGTATTTATATATATATATATATATAAATATATATATGTATATATATTATACTATGAATTGAAGCCTGATCGTCAAAAAATGTTTACCTCCTTTCTGTATGATGCATGTTGACATATTACCTTCATACCAAACCCATATTTTCGACGTTATCTTCCGAAGCTTCAAAAGTTTTATAGCTAATAATGCTTCATTGCCTGTCACAGTAAAATTTATGAAGTTCAAAAACGGGTATGGCAGCTATTAAAGCTCGGATGCAACGAAACTGCCAAGCAAAGCACAACTTGAAGAAATAAAAAAAACTGTAAGTGTGAACGCACAAAATATTGAGGCCGAGACAGACGAAAAAAAGCGTTTGATTGAAACGTCAAATATTGGCCGTTAATTACTTAGCTAATAGCGGAAAACGACAAAAAGTCACATTTTGTTAGCTAAGATAACGAAAAAAAAACAATGAAATGTTGGTTGAAATTTGAAAAGTGTATATACCCTGTGTGATTTGCATGTTTATGGCAATCGATTGCGTTCTGCTTCCCTAGGCTTTTGTACGCTATATATGTCATGAACAAACTCCATGATATATACTGAAGATTTGTTATGCTAATTAGGCGTATGCATGACGATAACGCCCTCAAGTTAATAGGTTTGCCTCAGGTTAGAAAATGTGTCGGTAGTTGTTGTTGCGTGTAAAATTGACCCGCAGCGCGAGCCAGGCAAAACTACAAAATCAGACGAATGTTTCTTAGCATAATCAACAATTAGACAACGCTAACCGATAAATTGCATGACCGGTCCAAAACCTCTTCATGTAAACAAACATAAAGCTTGCTAAAACTTCAATTTGCATACCGTTTCGTAAAACCGGGCAAACCTAAGAAAATCGAAACGATATCATAATATCCCACGTGGGCGGATCCTACAAATGAAACGTCGACGATAATAGAATTCAGTATGTGCTGCGAAAGGAATAACTTTAACACAAAAAATTTTGATGGTGCAAAATATATTGATACCTACACTGCAAAAAATGGTTAGTAAAATAGACTCTCTCTTCGAAATAGGCTTTTCCTGACTACACTATCTGAGTCAAATTTCACTCAGCCAGAGAGTCAAATTCGACTAAACTGAATCGCTCCGTGAGTTGAATGTGACTGCGGCGGAGTCGAATTTGACAAAGTTTGTGTTGTCCGGAAAAGCCTATTTCGGAAAGGGTCAATTTAACTCACCATTTTTTACAGTGTATTGTTGAAGAGGTTAATTTGAAAGCACGCTTTTTATTATATGTCTATGGGTATCTCAAGATTGTGGACTATGATTCTAGGAAGTCATCAATCAGCTAGTGTATAGGTCGCTTGTTAGACGTTGTCGAAACCCAATAAGTACACTGATTGTCTCTTGTACACTTTCTCATTCACATTTATACTTTATAGGCTAAAGAAAAGAATTATCTACCTAAGCAGACTACGCCTAAGCCTAAACCTTAAATGTGGAAGGAAATGTACATAAACTTACTATTTTAACACAAACGTCTGATTTCACATATACACAAGCATGGATAAGAAAAAAAAATTTTGTGCGAATATAATTTCCGTTGAACTTTTCGGCAAAATCAACACGCGATTTCTGGTTAAAATTTGAGATTTGTGTCAGTTTAAGTTGTTCGACGAAACGTTTCGGATAACAATCAAAAACAATATTAACACAACGGCGTCTGTTCGAACTTTTGTGCTCTGAAAAGTTTAAATTTTCTCAAATTCAATTTCCGATTTCAATCGTGTCTCCGCCATCTGTGGCATTCGATTTAAATTTTAAGGGTTTTAAGCTTTCAAAGGTTGCTATCTGAAATTCGTTGCATAGTCGCGTGCATTTCGGTAAAGTTAGATCGATTTTAAGCTGAATTTAAAACAAAAACAATACTGGCCAAATACCTGATATTTTAATGCATATTAACTTTTTTGCTTTAAGATAAGTTGTCTACATTTTCAAGAATTTGCCTGAGCAGTATAGGATATCACAAATATCAGGCTCCGATTTATATACGTTCACCGCAGTAGACATTCCAGATACGAGGGCCAAATCTAGAATATTTAAATGGGGGCTATTTGAATATTTTAAAGAATCTTTATCAAAGCACACTGCAAAAAATGGTGAATCAAATTAACTCTTTCCAAAACAGGCTTTTCCTGACTACACAAACTGAGTCAAATTCCACTGCGCCAGAGTCAAATTCGACTCACGGTGAGTCGCTCACTGAGTCAAACTTGACTCTGGCGGAGTCGAATTTCACTCAGTTTGTGTAGCCCGGAAAAGTCTATTTCGGAGAATCTTTATCAACGCACACTGCAAAAAATGGTGAGTCAAATTGACTCTTTCCAAAATACGCTTTTCCTGACTACACAAACGGAGTCAAATTCCACTGCGCCAGAGTCAAATTCGACTTACAGCGAGTCGCTCACTGAGTCAAACTTGACTCTGGTGGAGTCGAATCTGACTCAGTTTGTGTAGTCCGGAAAACTCTATTTCGGAGAGAGTCAATTTGACTCACCATTTTTTTGCAGTTTAGATACAACGGATAATATCTTATATTGAAATATTTTTATAATTAAACCCTAAATTGTATAAAATTAAGTTCGTAAATAGGAAAGGAAACAATTTCCTTTGTACTTCAACAATTTTCGCTTATATAAACTAACAGACAACTGTAATTATATACACTTATGGAACAACTGTTATTTCCCAACACGGGACCCCATTATATACATATTTCAATAGCCGTGGACAGACGTACGTTTAACGGGTTTATTTTGAATATATTTGCGATCGTTAAGCTCCAGCAAAAACGTAGCCCTCCCGAATAAGCTTTAAGCTTCTTAAAACCTAAACCTCAAGCCAGAATATGCCTAAGTGTAAACCTGAACCTAAACCAATTTTGAAAAATGGATGAGTTTAACTTAAAAGGTTCTGTATATGCATTTATTATCAGTATACCTACACGTAGTTATGTTACATGAAAATATATCTTACAGCCACACAAAACCCACGGAAACTAATCATAATGATACGGTTTCAACGCTGCGATAAAGGATACTGTTTCATGGAGTTTAATACTGTGAACTTTGCTGATGTCATGCCTGTCGGGCCTATAGCGGTTCAGCGTACCATATACATAATCAGTAGATCATACGAACAGAGACGTTTCCGCAACAGTTTCTTAAACCTAAGCGCGTATTCTGAAATGCGTGTAGTACCTGGTACCAGTTGATGTTAGGTGTTGTAACTTTCGGACCAGGGAATATAAACGTTTGAAATTCAACACGTTTACTGCATTCGCGACTTACTCTACTTCTGTGCAAATTTGAAGATCTGCAATTGTAGCAGTTCGTTAGCTTGAAAACCTATTACTAACTGGTGATAGGTGCTATATGCAATTGAGAATACGGACCCTAAGCCTAAGCTTGAGATTAAGGTGAACAATGTTCATCAGCGAAATCGGATGATAGAGCGTCTGATGAGTCGGATGGCCTTATCCTGACTGATAGAAAATAGTTTTATCGACGGTTTTGTTTATTAGGGTTGCTCTATACTTTTGTTGACGTTCGGCGCAGGTCCGTCGCTTTGCGGTATCGTACGCAAATATTACTCACGTACGATACCGTGTATAGTGACGGACGGTGACAGACGGCGCCGGTCGTCAAGTATAACGCAACCCTCAATAAGCAGAACATTTTTTAGATATACTTTGTTGTCTGTTGTGAATTTTTTGTGCTCAGATCCCAATCTCGGTATTATGAGGGTGGCATACGAGCAAGTTGACTATATCCTGCTTTAACTTGAAAACAATAATATACGGGGCCGGGGCTAGGCTTGGCGAACCGTTTGTCCTGATCCGACTACCGAGGCCGTCATATTACGAGCTGAGCCCCCCCATGTGATCTAATCAATCCCTTAGTGGTTCAGCGAAGCTTTTGTGTCGTCCGTTAAGGCCTCCGTACCGTTTATTGAGGTTCTGTTCACGATACACGTAATCCATCGTTAATTTTAGTTGAAAAACTTCGACCTACAGTTTCAATGCTTTTAGAGTGTCTGACGGTATTAAATTGGTCTATCCTTTACGACTGTGTTTAAATATTTGTTGAACCAACCGGATTAAAACCCCCTGGGGGTAGGGGAGTGCTAGCCTCTGCGCAGATAATCGCGGATTTGAAAGTTACAAGACATATCGCCAACTGGATATAGGTGCTATATGAAGTAGACAGAATTCTGATTAAAGTTATAGATTCGAAGGCATAGACATATTAACGCAATCTTCGTTGTGTAATGTTAACTAACCGTACTGTAACCAAATTAAGGTTAACAAAACTAAACTTAACATTGTTTTTATCCGAGTATAATTTGATTTCATTCTGATATATAAATATAAATATAAATAAATAAATAAGTAAATAAATAAATACATATATACATATACATATACATATATATACGCTTTAGAAATGACAAAACAAAGGTTCGGATTCGACTCCGGCAAACTGGCGATGTTGACAATCAATAAAAGCACAGTTTGGCACTATCTACAGCATTTACATGCACGTTCAATTGAAGGCCAATGTTACGTTCCAGGCAGTAACATTTGCCTAAGCCAATTGTGGATCCAAAGCATCAGCCTCAACGCAAAGAATATAAATTTCAAACAAATTTGTATGTAAAAATACTGAAAAAACTACGCTAAATGTGGAAATGTAAAAAAATCAAAAAAAGCAATAAAAGTGAAACGGGTCACCATGGACACATCCCGATCTTCCCCAGGAACGATTTTTTGAGCCGTCCCATGGATCCCTGCAAAACAACCGTGGACTACCTGATCCCCAAAAAATAGCAGCTACATAACAAAAATTTCTAATCATTTCAGCGAGTCGTATGCTGATTTTCATATTTTTATCCAATTAATATATCTTTTCGCCACTTCATTATTTAATACAGTATTAAACTGAATTTAGTAAGCGGCGAACTAGAAAAATTTCATGGATGATACAAATGCGAGTATTCAGTCCGTCAACGAGATTTGCCGCATTGTTGCCTTATAAGAAGCGTAAGCTTCCTGTCCCGACTGCCATCTCCAGTCTTGGAGTATATGCATGACCGGAGCAGCCACCCCCCATACCCCGCATTTGGGGGGCCCACAACAAAAGAAGCCCCACCCTAACCGGTTGAAACAAAAAACCGCTTAAGTTTTAAAATGCATCTGGTTTCTCGCTCGCTTTGATCGCGAGTTTAGGGGCCACACCCAACCTGGAATTTGGGGGGAGCCCCCCTGCCTGCTCTCGCACTGAGTATGTGTCAGTACGTGTCGTCATCTGACTCCTATCTTTTATTACCAAAATTTCAACCTGACAGTAGCGGATCCATGAGACAACGTTATTCCCCAACATTTTCAAGTTCAAAATTCTCTCATATTTCTACTTAAGAGTATTAAACTTTGAGACCGATTTATATTTAAAATACGGACAAAATTTAGCTTAAGATAGCTGTTTTCGATAGGTTGTCACCGAACAGCTGGTACGAAAAACTTAATTGAACACTTTGACCCGAAACCTAAAAACTACCCAGAAACCAAAATTTTATTTTAATTATACCTGGCTTTTGTTCGGTATTAATGTGTAAAATATTTAAAACAATAATTCTTGCCAACTCAACTCTGTGAAATCTTCAACTAACTCGATTTAAGCTTAAGCTAATCTTGTAGTGCTTTAAACAGACGGCAATATAATATATACATTGCTTAAATAGAGCAATAAATTGGCACAAACCATGTTCTGTTTCTACTAATGTTGCAATATAATACAATAAAACCAAACGTAAAGCTATTTTATTTCTTTCTGAATCGCTTTTAAGTAAATGTTTATTTAAAAATAACAAAAATTAATTTAAAGCATGGCGCGGGCCCGTAGCCAAGAGGGTGGCAGGGGGATCAACCCCCTAGAAACATTGTGGCCCCCTAGAAGATTTTCAACCTTTGTTGCAAATCATTGAAAACCTTTAAATGCCTTTCCTGAAAAATTTTAAGGCCCTCCTAGCAAGGTGAGCTGGCTAGCGAGAACTTGTAGCAGGGCCCACAGCCAGAGACGGGCCCGGGGGGTGAGACTTGTAGAAATTTTGACACCCTTGGAAAATGTTTAATTTTACTTGTAAGCCATCGAAAACCCTTGTAGCCCCTCCTGTAAAATTTTTAGCCTCCCCCATTAAGGTAAGTTAGTTACAAACCTGCTATCTATGCGCAAATGTATGGGTTCAGACTAATTTTTTACCAGATATTTTGTTTAAAATAGTTTATCCTATGTCTATGACTAATTTCTTCTACACAGATAGCGGTAAAACACCATGAAATGTATATTACGCCTCAAACCAGGAGCAGCCACACCCATACCATACATTTGAAAGGCATCCCACCCCTAAAAGGGTCCTACCCTAAACGTTTAAAACAAAAACCGCAAAAGTTTTGTAATGCGTCTGGCTTCTCGTTCGGTTCGCTCGCGAGTTATTGACACTATTCTTTCTACCTTGCCGTGGTTTTTTAATGATTTCACACGCAACACGACCTTAAACTACCCACGAGATTGCCAAATGTTAACCATTTTTCTCGCTCGCTATGCTATACTTAAGATATAAAACTAACCAGAAATGAAATATTCAAGAACAGTAATGAAACAGGTTTGAAGTGAGGTGTGCCGTGTGCTCACTCTCCTGGTTGGATCATCAGATGTATAAACTTTTACCTAAAATATGAGCTGTTCAGCTAATTTAGCAAAAAATCTCAAAAAAAAATTTCGTGCTGCGCGCGAAGTGTGATTCGTTTTAAAGATGGCTTATCTTTCTAGATCAACCATTTACCGGAAAATTCTGGATATTTGACGGCTTTTATTCTGGAGTGTGGGGTGAGTCCACTCCCCTGTCTGCTTCGGCACTGTTACGCCTATTACATGATGGTGATAAAGGAAAACTTAGCATCTTTACGCCAGTAAACAATGCTTTCCCAGCAGGTAACTGGTCGTTTACCAAATGATAAATCGTAACTGGCAGTAAAAACTGCCGTACATGCCCGCAGCCAGCTTATCTTGCTAGAGGGGGCCAAAACTTTTTCAGGAGGGGCATTTAAGGGTTTTCAATGACTTACAAACAAGATTGAAAATCTTCTAGGAAAGACCAAAGTTTTTCCAGGGGGCTCAGCCCTCCCGCCCCCCTTGGTTACGGGCCCGTTGCCGCAGCTGAAGGTTTGCAAGTCTTGCCAAAGGCAGACTCGAGCAAAACAAGAATTTATAACAAGGTTTTAGATTTGCTAATTTTTTACAATAATCTTTTAGGTCGCCAAAATTTCATTTGTATACTCATTTTGAGAAACCTTGACCATCAAATCCTCCACAATTGCCCTAAAATAGCCAAAAACTCGCTAAACAAAACAGTTTCTATAACAATACGAAAAATTTCACTAGCGACGCTCTCTCGGAACTTCGGTAAAAATTATACAGAAGTCGCAGCTGGAGATAAAAGCTTCCGGTGGTACCATGCCTACTACCAGCCGGTAACTCCTAAAACTAAACTTGTCAAACGATAAAATTGTCCCACAGCAGGAATTACCATTCTTCACCTGGGTAACTCTAACTACAATGTTCTGAAACAGAATTTATTATTTTCAGTTTATATACAAGAGGAAATCCGCAGTCGTGTCTATATATGACAATCAAATAAATCTCTAAAATTCTTTGCCGACAAAGTAATCAGCAATGTCTTGTATCTTTCTAATTACAAGTCTCTATACGGGACCGTAGCAATAGGATGGCAAGGTGGGTCCAACACCTCCCCTGGTAAAATTTTGGCCGCTCCTACACTGCAAAAAATGGTGAGACAAATTGACTCTCTCCGAAATAGGCTTTTCTGAACTTCACAAACTGAGTCAAAATTCGACTCCGTCAGAGTCAAATTCGACTCACCAAGCGACCCAGTTACTCGAATTTGCCTGCGGTGGAGTAGAATTCTGACTCAGTTTGTGTAGTCCGGAAAAGCCTATTTCGGAGAGAGTCAATTTGACTCACCATTTTTTCAGTGTAGAAAAGGTTTGCCCGGCTTGTAAGATTTGAGGAATCAACTATATGCCCGTTTCTGAAAACTGTTTTGATCCTGTATCATTTTAAGCTGATTACGAGCATATCTCTCAGTCCATACAAGTATTGTAACGTGATTATGCTCGTGATATAAACCGGGGCCAAGGATCGGTCCCAAAATATATTACAACCATATTTCATGTTTTACGGCCCCAAAAGTAATAGTTTTTGTCTTAACCCCTCACTGAAAAGACATTTGGTTTGTAGCCAGACAGGTGGACAGGAAGCCACAACTCATCTCGTTAGAAAATTTTTGAGCTCATCCTAGAAACGGTTCTGCCCCAATTCCAAACCTTGTGAATTCAACTACAAATTCCTTCTAGCATGGTGTAACCGGATATCCGTTTTCGCTTACGGTAAAAATCGGTGTTCGTTTCCATTTCCTTTATTGAAATACCGGAAATTCGGTTAGTTTACACTCAAAATTAGTTATATAAATAACGTATATATCTCGCCATTTTTAATTACAGATATGCTACAACAAGTGTTTGAAATGAAATATAAATTATGAAATTCATCGAAAATGTCAAAAAAATTTCGGTGCATCTGCCAGTTTGCTTTAAAATTTTAGAAAGCCCGGTAAATATTTGCAGTCTCAATTGCGTTGCCAGAAAACTAAACCTTCGAAACTTTTAAACTTCAATATTCGTTTTCCGTTTCCGTTATTTTGATCCCTATCCGATTCCGTTATTTTTACCATCCGTTTACACCATGCCTTCTAGCACAGCTTTGCCTCCATAACAACTTGAGCGGACTGCCTTCGGCTGCGGCAGAAAATTGACATCCGTGCTCCGATTTAATTTTTGCCAGAGGTTCCAGCAATTTCATTATGAACTGTGTCAAATTTTTATAGAGTTGAGTGAGTTTGTTTTTAACTTTGATACAATTTTAAAAGTAAGCCGGCTGTTATAGAAAAATTATACAACACCTATGCTATATATCCATTGATAAACATACAGTCGAAATTTCAGAAAGAAATTAATATAAGCTTGATCATCACGATCATAAAGGTACCCTCTTGTGCGAAAATATTATTATATACGCATTATATATAGCACAAACAAATGCCGACACTTGAACTCGACGCGTGTAAATCCAGGTTTAACAGGCATAATTCCACGGATGGCTCAAATGGTTTGTTTTAAAACGGACGGAAACCAATTTTAGCTGGCGCAAACCAAAATAAGGTCGCAGCTTCCTGAAACTATTAACAGAACAGTCGCTGGAGGAACCGATAATTTTTGTATTGTTCGCGTACAAAATACAAACGGTTAACCCGGCGGCAAAATGTAGCAATTTTTTTCGCTCGGTAAAACTAAAAACAAAAACCCTAATGAGTACAGACGAAGGGCACACACGTATATATATGACCAGAAACAACAACATCAAAACGACAAAAAATACGCCGTTGTATACGGCAGCTAAGTAATTATTAGACAACAATAGTATTTTTCATGGTTCTATATATATAAAGCAACTTTTGTTGCTTTGTGTATGACGGACTTGTGACCGCGCGCGTTCTGGTTAAGCACGAACATTAAAGCGTTCACATGACCAAGAACAGGTCTTTATGGGCGATTTTGAGTTGAAATTATGGTTATTGTTGGCGAGAGTTGATGATATATCTCAGGAAAGTTCGCAACATTATGTAACAGACCGAAAATTTGTCATAAAAGTTCTTTGGATATTGCTGATTATCGCAAGGATGCAAGATAATGATTGTATTATAATCAATTTTAGCACAATTTTGGCCAATGTTTACATTTAGGGGCGGAACAGTAAATTAAGCGTAATCCTACGCCTGTAAGCGTTATCCTAAGCCTAAGCTTAAGCGTTGCAAAAATGTGTTCCTAAGCCTATGTCTAAGTCTAAGCCTGAGCAAAATGTAATCTAAAACCTAAACATACTCTTTTACAGACCCGTCTGAAACCTGGACGCTCCAGGGCCACAATTTTTATCAAGTATATAAGAACACTACAGGGATTTCGGTATTTCTCGCCATGTGTAACGGATGAATTTGTCATAAAATAGATTATAGCTATGTATTTTTTAGATTTTTGTCGTAATTATCAATGATAATACAAAATAAATATTAATAAGTTATTATAATCGATGTCTAGCCGTAATTTTTATTAATGACACAAAGACGTAAATTTGGTTAATCATACAGCTTAAGGTATTGGCTTGAATTTGCTGCCTACTTGAAAGTCAAAGCGTTCAGCGCATAAGTAGATGAAGGTAAAAAGCTTCGATGTCGAATTTGCTGAAGTCTAGAAGCTTCAGTGTGCGGCAGTAGGTCAAAAACAAGTGAACGAATGGGTACGAATTTTAATTTGGACCACTTCTAAACCAGGTGTTTTGACGGTCGCATTATTCTTGATTAATATTGCTTCTTCCCAGATACTGACGTAAAAACACTATTGCAGTTGGAACAAATTTTCTTTGTAAATAATGTGTAGGTCTGTATGAATGCTGCTCGCATAACCATATTTATGTTTAGTTCGAATTAAGCTATACTTATTTTTGGTTTAAAAATAAGGGATGCTCAGGAATCATGTAGTTTTAGTATTTATTAAGATTTAGATTCAAGCTAAAAAATTATGTTAAATTTCAAATGAGTTTAAGCGTAACCTACAAGTTAGTTTAGGAAGTTAGTTTAACAAGTAAAACACTTGATGCGTGTCGGCGTTCAAATCACAGCTGGAAAATAGGTTTTAGAACAAATAGAAAATATTCATGCAGGAAAGGGTTAAGGTCTCATTGCGAAGGAACTTCTCATATTCACGCGATGATATTTCAGTATCGGTCAAAAATATTCTGCAACGTTCTATCTTTATCGCTCTCGGCGGGCGTTTGCGTGTTCCTTCTAAAATGGCGCGTTGCCTTGGGGCTCGAACTTAAGTAATTTATTGAACTTGACGTAGCGCGCGAGTTCTAAGAAATACTGTTGTGACCCGAACAAGAGAAAGGAATAATATTTATTGGTGTCTTCAGGAATATCCCATTGGTATTTGGTTACGGAGACTGTTATTTATTTTTAACCCGGTCTCCGCCACCCTTCGTTACTGATATAGCCGGTACAGCAACTATCCGTTGAATTGAACGCTTATTTGTCTTGTATCAACACTTTGAGCGATAACGCAAGGTTATATTTCGAAATGTACGTATTAAACTTAAGTATGCTTTAAAGTTCCGAACTCAACTTTATTTGGTTCTGGAGTCGTTTATGCACTACAATTTGGATCGTTGACGTTCATATACTCTAATTAGGATTTAGAGACTCTACCCGATTACGGAATCTTATTAGGGATACGGCTTCTTTTGATTGGGACTCAAAATGGAGATCCCTCTTATTCGGGTCACTGTTTATTACAGTAAGAGTAGTGCTTGTTTGGCAGCCACAAATCTTAAAGGCATTCACCGGAGTGCTGATCGTAAATCGCAACAAAGCTGTACGCTACCCGCTGGTGCCCGCGTGTACACGCTGACCGGATTATAAAATTTTGATATGGGTATGTCCGCGGGTAAAAATTTTAAAATGCAGGTAAAATTTTGTTAATCCTTACCTAAAAGTTTGATAAAAACTTGAAACCAGATATTGTAAAAAAACTTGTATTTGTAAACGGTTTTCACCGTATGAGTGAAAAATAAGTATTACTATCCTGGAATTTGCAGTTAAATCGAAATATATTTACAGTGCAAGTAAACATTTTTTACCCACACACCTCTGGATTAAATAGTTCGTAGTATTACAAGTGTTACGTACTGCACGCTATTAAAAGCTACTTGGAATACGTATGTTGCTGTTGAAATTTACACAAACCCTAAACCTGAAAACAATTCTTAGAAATGCATTTTTGCAATATTTCATGAGAGTTTGCGTCACAATTTTTGCAAACATGCAACACGACCGCTATGTCTTCAAAGTTAATGAAAATCAAGGAAAAAAGCACACTTCTCCTGATTAAGCTAAACCATAGCAATCGTATTGAAAACACGAAAACTTAATTAATATCATGTCAGCATTTGCAAATCTAATCACATAGCCTTTGTATCAAATGTCATATTATGCTCAAGGCAAGTTTACAATTGACATTATATGTAGGGCCATAAAATGGGCTTTAAAATTTTCATGCTAAAATATATAATGAGCTTGGCCCATAATAGAGTCAACTTAAGCTTTAGACTAACTTTTTTGATTAGGTTTAGGTTTAGGAATAGACTATTCCTTGCGCGTAGGTTTAGGCTGAAGAATATGTTTGTGCTACTGTTCCGGCCCTGTTCTATACATTGGCCATGAGCTTAATAGTTTTTCATCCTATATTGCGGTAACAAATAAAGTTACTCCAAACGCGATTTCAAGTGTTCATGACGTTTAAGCGTGGGTAATGACAAAGGGTGGGTTCAATCCCAAATATGGGGTGATAAAGAGTATATAACCATGTTCTCCAGATAAGTCCATCATCTCTTCATTTACGGAATGTATAGAACACGGCCGTCAACAGTAGCATAAGCATTTTCCTAAGCCAATGCCGAAGTCTAAAGCCTAAGCGTAAGAACGAGCTTAAACTTAAGCCTAAGCCTAAGTAAAAATAGTCTAATAGCGCAAGCCTTAAAACGTGTAAACCTAAATCTAAGTCTAAGTCTCAGAAAAAATGTTATCTAAAATGTAAGCCTACTGAGTTACAGTTAAACCAGAAACCGAGGCGGTCCTAAAAGTAACATGTGCTTTCTCTTGAATGGTAATAACTGGCTGTTCAGGTATTTTAACCGTAGAAAGGATAGCAGTAAACTGATTAATATTTCATTTCAAAATTTGAAAGTTCCAATAACTCAAATCAAGAGTGAATGATACCCTTTATAACAAGAGTATGCAACTGGGTACATTCTATGTAGAAAAAAGTGTACCCAGCGCGCGTTGCATTTTTGGCTTACCCCCCTTATTTTAGGGGGGTGTCAGATGCTGAAATTATGTGCTGTTTTCATATACTGAAAAGCGGTTCGACTGTATTTTCGGTGTTGGCTGGCGGATACACATGTAATGAATGTAAAATTGACTCCCCCAAAATGAGGGTGGGTGTAGGACCGAAACGCAACGAGTGCTGGTAGATTTAGTTCCATGCCAAACAAGGCGTTTTGCATACTCTTGTTTAGGGATCAACCACTATTGCTCAAATAGATCGCGTAGAAGTTGATGAAATAAGCTCATTCACTTCGTGTTCACACGCTTAATTCCAACAAAATGCCTTTAAATGATACGAAACGTTTTTTAAAAGTTTTAGCATTTAATGAGTTGAACAATTGATGACTTTTGAGATTTTGAAAAGTAAAATATTTCACAAAAACAACTTTTCCATTATAATAAACATTGTCAAATTCAAAACATAATGCTGACAGTAATGAAACAATTGGCTTAAAGTTATGTAACTGTACTCAAAGGTATGATATTCAAAACGGTCAAATACCTTGTCGTTGGCTGACTATCTGAGTCCAAATCCAAACATAAACGTTTCGAATTGCTGAATTTCCATTGAGGCAACTAAACTCGCTCTCAAATGCTCTGCAAAAAATGGTGAGTCAACTTGACCCTTACCAAAATAGGCTTTTCCTGACTACTACACAAACTGATACAAAATTCGACTCCGCCAGAGTCAAATTTGATTCACTGAATCGCTCAGTGTGTCGAATTTGACTTTGGCGTAGTCGAATTTGTCTCAGTTTGTGTAGTCAGGAAAAGCCTATTTCGGTAAGGGTCAATTTGACTCACTATTTTTTGCACTGATGCTCTTTCGTTAACATACAGTTAAAACCTACAGATTCTTAAGAAGTTTGCAAAAACAGAATATTTGTTTTTTTCAAGAAAATGTTCTCGAAAGTTTAAAAGTTGAAATTTAGGCAAACCGGCACGTTTTTGCAATCATTTTCCGAGTTTTGCCCATAAAAATATTCATCAAAATTTAAAAACACCTCAAAACTGTTATATTAATGATATTTACTGGTTGCACTTCGTATATATCTTTCAGTGCAGCTTTGGTGTCACCAGGTGTCGGTAAGATCGCTCAAAATATAGATGCCTACAAACTATTGCAGATACAGACGGCAATATCACCGTCCATAAACGTATACCTTGAGATAAGGGGGCACGTTCGTCTCGCCCCCTCTCCTCATCAGAAAATTTTTAAAATGGGAACGATACTAACTAGCAACTTATTCCTTCCACCCGTAAAAATTAGCATATATAGCATAAAGTAAAAATTGTGTTTCATAAGCTTTGCCAGCCCGCTCCGCTCGGTCAGAAATTTCTGAATCCGCCCCTGGTTTCTGAATTTTATTTGCATAAAAAAATCCTTGCCAGAATAAGTTGAACACTAAGAGCACAATTATTAGCAATGCAGTGCTCTACGGGGAGGCAGAAGTGTGAAATTTAATATTAGACACATTTTGGTAAACATATTTCCACAGAATAAGCCTGTGTTATAAAACAAACACATAAAATGCGGCAGAAACCTTAATAAACAGTTATTTGCGCGTCGAAAATAACTATTAAAATTGAACGAAATTGAGACATTAATACAAAAAAACGTAAAACGCCTGAAGATTTTGAACCACAATTTTTGGAAAAAATATTCTGTAAAATTTAAATACAAACTTAAAAAATCGGACTTGTTTGGTTATAAGATTGATAAAATGTCAAATAAATATCTGTTTTTTAAAAAAATAGGATAATATATTGTTTTTATAAAAATGCTACAACGGGATAACCAAAATTCGTTGTGTTAAGCTTAGGTAAAGCATATATACAAGTTGACCCATGGTTTTGCTGAAGGACGCATCGTGGTTCTGGGACAACGACGAGTAGGAAGGCAGCTGCATGCAAAGCAACGCTCAAAACACTTCTGCCTACTTATGGGTTTGTATCTATATATAATATATAAATACATATTGGGGATGTCCCGAAGCCGGGCCTCGGCTCCGGCGCCGGGGCAGACACCAGAAGATGCAGGGGGTCATACGGTACCACGGTGCCAGAAAAAAATTGTCTCATAGCACAAATTAGCCAGAATCCGAACGTAGCACAGTATTAAGTTTCTTACTTTACGATTGGCAAAATGTCGCGTGAAGAGATATGGTAAATAACAAATGCATTAATCAAACTAACTTCACAACATGGAAGTATCAACTAATTCTGTACACGCGTATTAAGAGTGACCTCATTCACTTTTGATGTTCTTGAGACAGCGGACCAGTCCTCAGAGTAACATTGTCCAACTGATTAATAACAAAACCGTTCTGGTATCATTAGACAAATCCGCATTGTTAAATTGGAATATTTTTTTAAATCACTGGATTTGCAATGGCTACCGGCATGACCGTATTTCGCGTCAATTGTAGCTTGAAACAACCCGGGGAAGTCAAAACAGTGGGGTTTTGGTAGATTTCGAGGAATTAATTTTATAAAATTTTTGCATCACCTTTTGCAAAATGTTGACGAATCTGATAAATACTTCAAACACATCTATAGCCAATCATAGGAATACGTTCATTTTTACGCTTACACTTAGGCTCAGGCTTAGAACTACGCTTATTCTTACGCTTAGGCTTAGGCTTAGATATATGCTCATTCTTACGCTTACGCTTAGGCTTAGAAATATGCTCATTGTTTCGCTTAGGCTTAGGCTTTTAGGCTTAGGCTTTTAGGATTAAGCTTTGGCATAGGAATATGCTTACAATACTGTTCGGCGCCTATTGTTTACATTGGCTGAAATTTAGCACAACATTTATCGCATTGAGCATAAATTTCTGAGCAATTGTTTTGGCTTTCTGTTGCCTCGAATTGCTGGTTTACGAAACATTTCGTCAACTGGTGACATATATACACGTCTGCAAATATGCAGAGAGTCCTCTGCCTTTGTGAAAAACCTAATGTAGTACCTTACATTTGTAACATAGTTTCTTCAAAACATATTTATTGTTCAAAACTTTTGCCAAAACATAAGAAAATTCCGCATGATTACACAAACATAGTTAGCTATAAATGTGGAGAAAGAACTAGAACCTTATGTTTAGAAAGTCATAACAGCTTGTTAGGTAACTTATCAAACCTAAGGCCTACAATCGCGGTGAACCATTTCGGTCAAAGTATAGAACAGGGCCGTAACAATAGTAGAAGCATATTCCTAAACCTAAACCTAGGCGCAAGAACGAGCATATACCTAAGCCTAAGCCTAAGCCTAAGCCTAAGCAAAATGAATTAGTCTAAAGCTGAGGCTTATTCGATTCCAGGCCCATAAAAAACATTTCGCTCCTCATCTTTACATTGTCTACAGTTTGTAGGGATATACTTTTGAACATTAATCATTGCGTTTGAAGTTTAGGATCTCGAAAGCCAAGGAAAGATTTTAAAATACCACTTTCCGTCTGGATTAAAGCGGATTTGTTTATTCTGAAGTGACTACACGATTCTTAAGCTAAAACTTTGGTTAATACAAGAAGCTAATCTTAAAACACAATGAGTTGATTTACTACATCAGTTTATCCGTACTTTATGAACAATATAGATGAACACTAACAACGTAAGGCAGAAAATCATCTTGAGTTAAGTTATGTATTTGGCTTTGTTCAAAATCTACAAGCTTACAGCCTAAGCCTAACACTGAAACCTAAACTAAAACGAACGTCGGATCCGGATGGCAGCGGAAGTTGAATGTTTGATACGTTGGTTTGAGGTGCAGGGCGTATACGATGCTGTTCGCTGCCGCACTGCACCGCAAACCAACTTTATAAACGAATTTTGTACTGGTGACGAAATCCGACTTTGTTTACCCGGTACCGGACAAACAACAGACGGCATTAAAATAGTAAAAAATATAACACCGTTCTTTAGGGATAGAAATTTGTTCAGATTAAAGTTCAAACGAGTAGTACAACTTGTGCAGCAGCTACGCAATTGAAAATAAGTCTATGGCCCTGTAGCACTATGGAAATGTCGGTTCATTCTTGCAAAGCGTATAAACAGCAATATAACTACATATATATACATATATAATGTATACATATATAATGGAACATAAGCATGATAATATAAAAGTTTCCAGGTTAAATTTCATAGGCATGTTAAGGTTTAATATACATGATTTTTGTCTTTTTCCGAAAATATTCGTATTGTGAAAATCAATTCAATTACGTTTGAAAATACCTGCAAAACTTCATTATTGTGCTTGCTTATAGAGCCTATATACTTCGTGGTTTTTTTGATTTCCTACAATTTCCAGGTCAGATGTGACATTCAGTATGCAAATGATAAGCAAACGAGCGAACAGCCATCTAAAACCGTTTGCAATTTCACTGCAGTCTACTGCATTTTATGTTGTTGTTGTTGGCATTGATATTCCGTTTGTTCTGGTTCCTACATAAAGGCAAACGGTAAAGTCTTTGATTTGTTTATCTTCCATCCAATTGAATGTGTATATTATTGCCAATATCTTTTAGTGTTAAATATTGGCGAAGAAAGGTTGAAAATGATTTTATTTTCGGGTTTGTGCCTGAAGCCGTTGATATATGATAGATTTTGAAGAAAAACGGCTGATGCGCGGAAATTTTTAAATTTTCAATAATTGCAGTGTATCTGTAATGAAAAATTGTGCAATTTTATACGAGATTTAGCACACGGCAAAAAATAGTGAGTCAAATTGACTCTCTCCGAAATAGGCTCAACGGGACTACACAAACTGAGTCAAATTCGACTCCGCCAGAGTCAAACGTGCAACCCAGTCAGCAGAATTTGACTCTGTCGGAGTCAAATTTGACTCAGTTTGTGTAGTCCCGTAGAGCCTATTTCGGAGAGAGTCAATTTGACTCATTATTTTTTGCAGTGCATAAAAATAACGAAATTGCAGGTATTTTTTGGTAACAAAAGGGAAAATTTACCAGAAACGGAAACGGATATCCGGTTGCACCCTGCGAAAGGCGAATCAAGCGCAAGTGATGAGCAAAATGATGAATCTTACCATTGGTTGAGTGCTGATGGTGGTACCTACTTGTGGCACTAACATTTGAAAATATAAGCAGTAATCTCGAGTTATTTTTTGTTTACACGACACTCTTGAAATTGAATTACCAAAAATTATGAGATACACAAACATAATTCGTATTCAAAGAACGCGAATATTAACATATATCCTTACAGAAATTTTTCGAGAAACGATAAAAATAAAATAACATTTTTACTTACTTCTTTAAATTGTCTGCCTGGACCGTACAGGCGAACAGTTATCTCGGCCGCTATACCCGTTCGCTAAAAAGCTTTTGGATAACATCGTGACTAAAAATGCTGACTACGATTTTCAAAACAAAGTCTTCATCATCGCAAGTAAATTCTACACCAATTAAAAGGAACTGTATTTCCAAGATGTGGCTATAAAAAGCTTCGATTGCCTGTTTTTAGCCTAAACCTACGCGTTAGAATGAACCTATAGTTAAGCCGGCCAATGTTACTTTGAGGGGCGTAACAGTAGATTAAGCGTATTCCTGAGCCTAAGCCTAAGCCTAAGCGTTGTAAAAATGAGTTCCTAAGCCTAAGCCTAAGCCTAAGCAAAGAATGTAATCTAGAATCTAATCCCACTCTTTTATAGACCCGCCAGAAACCTGGACCCCCTTAAAGTAGCATGGGCCGTTAAGCCTAATCCTAAGCAAAAAATTAATACTGCAAAGCGTATGCTTTCTCTGTCCCAGTCCCGCAGAAAAACGTTCCAGCACTGATCTTTACATGGGCTCCACATTTATGTTGACGACCCTGTTTGAACCAAGACAAACATTCTGCGCGAATGCAATATGCGAGTTGTAGCCTAAAAGATTTTGAACCAGCCCCCCGAAAATACCGATCCGCACCTGTCAAAAGCAATCATTGTTTATTGCTCTTTAAACCATTGTGAACTTCGTACAACAGTGTGCCCCTTTAAAAGCTCATACCACTCTGAAAATTATGGGCAAACCCGTAGCCCAGAAGGGGGTCAGGGAGGCTCAGCTTCCCCCTGGAAAACTTTTGGCCGTTTAGAAAATTTTCAACCTTGCTTGCAAGTCATTAAAAACCCTTGAATGCCCCTCCTGAAAATTTTTTAGCCCCCCCCCCCTTTAGCAAGGTGAGCTGGCTACGGGCGCGAATATGGGGTTATTGTTGTAACCCTACATTCTTTGATTTTTAGCATACTTTTGGATAATACAGGTAAATAAATGTTTTCCGGGTTGGTTTGCATTTAACAAAATGTTCAGCGATTTTATTACCGTTTAAAAGAGCGCGGGCCAGAGTGTAGGCATGCGGCGAGAGTGCGGTTAAAATCAGAAACTAAAGTTTGCACATCTGATATTTAAAAACTGCAATTAAAATTGTTAAAACATAGCGATTAAATTGTTTATTTGTAGGTATTATGAGACCTTAAAGCCTAAATGTCGCATGTGCTCATATGAAATACAAAAGCCAACTGTTGGGAAACGAAGAAAAGTGGCCCCTTAAAAATCCTCGTACCTACATTTACCGACATATAAACTTAAAGCTTAGAAGTTGGTTGGAGACTAAGATAATAGTAAAATTGTAATGATACCAGCTAAAGTTACTAAAATAAGTGCTAAGTATTTTGGTTTGTAGGCCACGTCCCATCTGAGTACGACTATATAACTGCTTAGGGTGTTGCGTCAAACAACTTACTGTCTGCTTCTTTGCCAATATTTTTTAAACCAAATTTGCATCGCACAGGTAACCCCAACAGTCTTTCGAAAGGTTAATAAAATTTTTTCTGTAGCGGGTGGGAAAACCACAAAACCGCTGAGTGTATATATACATATATATAATTCGAATTTTATAATATTTTTCTGATCAAAGTGCAGTTTCTTCAAAAGTTGCAGCGAAATATTAAATTTTTGAAACAACTTTAAGCCGGCTTTTGGGCACAATTCCAGATGTAAAATTAATTTTTCTGTTTGAAAATCAAAACAAATCTTTTCATAAGCGAATTTTTTCTGTTATTAAATTTCACAGATTTTTCTAAAAGCTCTCAGATACACTATGTTTATATTTGTCAATAATGTTTTTTGGAATCAATTTTTTTCTTAAGCGTAAATATTTTTTCTATCACCGGTGGTGTTGTTTCGAGTAAAAGTTTTAGCACATTTGGCCAATGTAAACAACTGAGGCAAAACAGTATTAAAGCATATTTTTAAGCGTAAAGCCTAAGCCTAAGCCAAGCAAGCTTAAGGTTACTTTACTTATTGCAGTCCCACAGAAAAACGTTCGGCTACTGATCATTACATAGGCCGCCCATTTTATACAGCAGATCTTGAACACAGTTGTAGGCTTCTTTTTTCACGAATTTCAGTTAGGCTTAGGGTACGTTAAAATGATTACACTGCAAAAAATGGTGAGTCAAATTGACTCTCTCCGAAATAGGCTGTTTTCCTGACTACACAAACTGAGTCAAAATTCGACTCCGCCAGAGTCAAATTGAGTCGATTTTGACTCAGGTGGAGTCGAATTTTGACTCAGTTTGTTTAGTCAGGGAAAGCCTATTTCCGAGAGAGTCAATTTGACTCACCGTCTTTTGCAGTGTAAGCTTAGATTCGCGGTTAAATTTCGGTATGGATTTGCACTTTGTGTTCAGGATGTGACCTGTGGCGAACTTATTTTCCTGGTAGGAAATCTCAGTAGGTTTAAATTTTAAATAAAATTTTAATCTATATCTGAAAATGTTTGTCTTATGTGCACTGTAGTGTCCCGAACAAGTGGGGGGACCGATATTTATTTTTTTCTCTCTAGAAGGTGCACCCTGTTATTCAATTTACGGACTGTTATTTATTATTACCCGCTCTTGGTTAATGACATATATCCGGTAAACACAGTTTACAATTCGTTTGCTCATATATAATGCATGTAAACGGTTACCATTTATCGCTAACTACAAATAAATGTACCACAGCCGCTTGAAAAAAATACCGATAATAAAATAAACTTCTATTTTCACAATTTGTCATTCTTTGCAATTATATTTAAGCTTTCAGGATAATAAATTAATATATCGAAAAATGTAGTTTGGACCTGAAATATCACACTTACAGGTTGCTGCCGTCAGAAAATTTGGCCAAATGAATGATTTGCTATTTAATTGCTAGTATCAAAATGTGTCACTGCCATACTAAAATACCTCTATTGATTATGATAATCGGTATGCTCGTCGGTTTGTGCTCAGGATTTGATTTGGAAATTAATCAGGTATAAAAGCTTTCATAAATGCCTTGTATTAACGGTGTGGTTGAAACATCATTTTGTAATCACAACAAAAAGTTTTCGGGAAAATTTCATATCATATATACTGTTGTGACCCGAGTAACAGGGTTGACTGATTTTATTTGGCCTCTCCAGAGGACGGCCCCCTGCTATTCGGTTCCGGAGGCTTATTTATTTTCAACCGGCCCTCCGCCGCCCTTTTGTTGCAGATATATATCCGGTATTGCAACTATCCGTTGAATTAAACACTTATTTGTTTTGTATCAAAAATTTGAGTGATAATGCAAGGTTATATATGCTTAGAAATGTACTTTCCAGAAATAAGTATGCTTTAAAGTTTCGAGCTCAACTCTATTGGTTCCTGGAGTCTTTTATGTACTACAACTAGGGATAACTGACATTTATAGACTCTTAGGGTTAGAGACTCTATCCACTTACGGAATTTTGTTAGGGATACGGCCCCTTATTGATTGAGACTCATAATGGGGATCGCCCTCTTATTGCCCCCTCTTATTCGGGTATATATACATATATGAAAAACTTGTAGAGTTTTACACTTTTATGTATGCAGATTTAATACATTCTAGAATGTTTCCCCGGCAACGAACAACACCAAATCTAGAACTAAACGCGGAAGTAAGACATTTTAGATTGAAATTAGAATTATGTAATATTGGGCCACGACTAATTTTTTGCTTAGTCTTAGGCTTAGGTATTAGCTCATTCTTACGCTTTGGCGCTTAGACTTATGAATATGCTTATACTACCGCTACGGAAATGTTCTAAACGTTGGCCCTTTATTGAAACCACAGCTGATGCTCATACGTGTACTTCTGTTTCATAAATGCAAATTGGTGATTTTAATACGCTAAAGGCCATTTTAGCCAAGATGACACCCGATGTCCTATTTCGTTTTCGGTAAAAATCTGTATGCATTTAATGTCATGGAAAGACCTAAAATTCCATTATTTTTACAAATTTTTAGACGCATTTTATGTTTCACATGCTCGATTTGAAACGGCAAATTTGTTGCAATATGTTTATAAATTTAGTCGTATCCTTGTTTTGATTTGTCACTGTTAATTCCATTGAGTTGATTAATCATTTCAGCTAGCGAGTTAGTTATTTCTGAGTTGATATCAGTAAACATTAACTCACTCTGAGTTGCGTTGTTTCTCACTCTGAGTTGAGTTGACTAGTTATTTCTGAGTTGATATCAGTAAACATTAACTCACTCTGAGTTGAGTTGTTTCTCACTCTGAGTTGAGTTGACTCTGGGTGAGTTGATTAATTAACACAGAATGAATTAAATCAACTCAAAATTCTGTGTTCTTATAGTCCTAACTCAGGCTGAGCGATTCAACTCATTCAGAGTTAAAATCAACTCACTGAAATTTACAGCATACTAGCTCGGTGAATATTTGCGCCCATTAATTGTTTTGGCAAAAACAATCAACCTTTTAGGTTGATTGTGATAATATGCGTTTTTCGTTTCCGTTAACGATTTTTAATTCAGCACATGGTTGACTTTTACGCTTATGAAACTTCAAGGAGCAAGATCCTACGACATACTATTTCAGCAACGAATATACACTGCAAAAATGGGGAGTAAAATTGACTCTCTTCGAAATAGGCTTTTCGGGACTGCACAAACTGAGTTAAATTCGACTCCGCCAGAGTCAAATTCGACTCACTGAGCGACTCGGGTGAGTCGAATTTGACTCTGGTGGAGTCGAATTTGACTCAGTTTGTGTAGTCCGGAAAAGTGTATTTCGGAGAGAGTCGATTTAACTCACCATTTTTTGCCGTGTACATAACTCAGTCTTACGTTTTCTGTTATATAAATGTACTTTAGTGGCAGTTTAAGTTAGATTTTCATGACTATTCATTGGTTGTTTTTAGTGCACATTTAAATTACATTATTTTTAGTTATCAATCATTGTATAGCAACGGATATCGAAAGTTCAGTTGAATTTGTCATTGAATTACTCCTATTGGTTGATGTATCGGTGTACGAGTATTTTATGGATGTTAAAAACGCTGAAGACTACAGTGTCACCAATCAAATACAAGCATACTTCACAACGATTGTATCTGAGGTAAGTACAGCTAAAACGGTCCGCCAATGAGTGCGTCGCTTGCGAACATTTGATATCCAATCGCAGTTTGAAACAGAGTAAAATTTTTGAAATATTCTGCAACGAAATTATAGTTAATTTTGGATGGCGGACGAATTCTTAACTGAGTTACAGCATATTTCGAAAGTGAGTACGTACACTACGACTAGTTGCATCTTCAACTGTCGGTAAAACGAGGGGTGTACGTCCCCCGCCAGAAAATCTTTTGTGATAAAATGGTAAGGTCCGTACTTTACAATTTGTCCTAAACAGAAACTTATCACATATAGCATACGGTACAAATTGCGTTTCATTCCTTTTGTCAACCAGCCCTCCACCAAAAAATTCTAAATCCGCCGCTGAGTTTATACCGTAGACAGCAGGAGCTGGTGACAAATTTGCACCGGAAACGCAACCCTGTATCTCTGAAATCTTTTAGCCGTTTTAGGTTGACCGGATATATTCCGGCGTCCAGTTTGGAAGGTTTGTCATATCCGGTGTCCGCAATGCTGGCATTGTTATCTGTAAGGTAAATTCTTCACTTACGAGATTTTTTCTGTTGCCAGTTGCCAAAAATTTGGCTCTTCAGTATTTTCATGCAACCCATGTCGACTAAAGTAGTTTCGTGCAGTAAATATCAGGCTCGTAGACGCCTCAAGACTTCAGAGAAAACCAGTCATTTTCCAAGGGGCGTAAAATTATATTTTAAAGCGGGCCAATGAAACTGTTCCGGAGTGGCGGAAGGTAATTTTTTGTTGGCTGGTAATTTCGTTGTCTTTTTTACATCTGATCTTTGTCAAATTTAAAATGTCTTTATTTTTCACAAAACTCAATAAAACAAATTTACACATAGTAAAACTGGTGTGCCAAACGCAGTTGCAAAAACGACGTTTGCCACACTGCAAACTCAAAAACTGGTACAAAAAGGTCTAAGATTTTGTTTCAGAACGCGACCGGTTGTCCGTGGATACAAAATCGAACAACATTGGCGGAAGACACCGGAAAAGGTCGCCTTGTCGTTGATGGACTTCAAATCCTAAAAGAACTCAAATCATGGCTTGTACTTCACGCTGATCATTTGCCGAAACATGACCACGCCATGGCAGTAACCAGGTACGTAAAGTATGTTTGCAGGAATCTGAAGGCTTGCTTACGTTACCCGTTGTGTTGAAATACGGCGTATAATCTCTTAGGCCAATGTTACTTAAGGGGCGTAACAGTAGTTAAGTGTATTCCTAAGCCTATGCCTAAGCGTTGCAAAAATGAGTTCCTAAGCATAAGCCTAAGCCTAAGCCTAAGCAAAAAATATAATCCCCAAATAGATTTAATGATTTTCGTTCTAAGAAGTGTATACCGGAACAAAATTCAACGTGTTCAATTAACCCGCATCAATTACAATAGACCAATTTTTCTTAGCAAAAAAATATATACAAAGTGTAAATAGGATCCCGTTTGGACCGAAATTTTTTTGTCAAAACGTTAAACACGATATATAATACTCGACGCAGTATGTAGAGCTGGGTGGAATGGTGTTAAACAGGGTGTAAACGGATAGTAAAAAATGGAAACGGAAAATAGATACTGAGGTATAAAAGCTTCAAAGATGTCTTATTTTACTGCCAACGCAATTCAGACGTCCAAATGTTCATTAAACTTTCTAAAAGTTTAAAAGAATGGCGGATGCATCGAAATTTTTAAGATCTTGAACAAATTTCGTAACTTATTTCATTTCAAACAATTGCGGCATATCTGTAACGAAAAATTGCGAGATTTGTACACGATTCATAACTAATTTTGAACGTAAAACAGAATTTCCGTTATTTCTATAACGGAAGCGGAAATGGACACCGATTTTACCGGAAACGAATACGGATATTCGGTTACAGCCTAATGTTAAATTTTCCAAAAATCAGACGTCTGGTTAAAGAGTTTATGGTTAAGTAGCTGATTTGGCGCGCTTTCAACCTTTTGGGACAGCGCCAGATTAGTTATTTCACAATACGTTTTTTAACCAGTCGTCTAATTTTTTGGGTCACAAGGACGGATCTCGGGACCTTAAAAATCGTAGTTTTCAAAAATTCAAATTGAAGTATCGAATGATCATGGGAGGTCATGAAAAGCTCAAATATGCAAAAATTTTCAAAATCGAAGTGTTTTTGGGCAAACGCAGGCTTAGGGGATAACGAAAAAGACCCGTATCAAATGCCCAAGTTGCTCATAGAGGCCTGCCCACTGGGAGGCAGAGGGATCAAACGACTAGAAAGCTGAGGCTTATAGCCTTAGGCTTAGAACAACTAGGCCTAGTAGGCAGGCCTGTATAATTAACATGGACCATTTCAGATATAACATAGCAAGAAACGGTGATAAAGGAACCGAAGGTAAGAACCATATATAATTATCATATCATGCGGTAGTACTGTATTGACCCGAATAAGAGGGGGAGGGGTAATAGGAGGGGTCCTATTTTGAGTGCGAATCAATTGGAGTCCGTATCCCTAATAAGAGTCCGTAAGCGGGTAGAGTCCCTAAATCCTAATTAGACCCATAAATGTCAATTAACCCTATACTGTAGCGCATAAATGACTCCAGGACCAAATAATTTGAGTTCGAAACTTTAAAGCGTACTTAAATTTTGAAAGTACACTCCTAAGTATAACCTTGTATTATCGCTCAAGCTATTGACACAAGACAATTAAACGTTTAATTCAACGGATAATTGCAGTTACCGGATATATCAGCAACGAAGAGCGGCGGAGCGTGGGTTAAAAATAAATAACAGTCCGTAACCGAATAACAAGGGGGGTACCCTCTGGAGAGGCCAAATAAATAGCAGTCCCCCTCTTATTCGGGTCACTACATTGCAAGGTTTTAATTGTATTTGCTTTAATACAATTGAAAGAGATTTTAAGCTAAAAAATTTTCTTTGTGTTTATTCTTGGCGCAGCTAATTTAAGCGAGACAGGGTTAAACAGCTAATAATACATAAATTAATACATGACTGCTGGTGTTGTACGCCAAATTTCAGGCTTTGAAATAAACCTTTTGACAAATACAGTTTGATTTTCAATATCAACAAAAATTTTACTAAAATATGAGAACAATTGTTAAAAAGCATTTCTGACAAACCGATTTTAGTTCTCAGCTAACTTTGTGATTTCAAAGTATATATGTAAAGAATGTAATGGGTACGATCAACGAGTATTTCTGCGGACAAATCCAAAATATGTCGTTGACATTAAAACTTTTTTCCAATTGGCTCGACGCACCAAACTACTAAATTGATCAGCTTTAAATTTGACTGATTTCAAATTTAATTGTTCAATTTTTGGCACTGTGCGAGTTATGGAAACCAAAAAATTTCACCGTTATGCCTACTATTTTTAAAATTGATCTTTAATTTAACATCAATAAATAATCCAGGCATCGGTTATGTTCAATCGATGTGCCATAAAATCGATTCAATAAGTGCAATTGAAGACTCGGGGGCAGCTGCAACCGTTGCTGTAGCAGCGCATGAACTTGGGCACAGGTTAGCTCGTTCAGTTTTTATAACATAAACCTGTGCCACACTCAGGCTGCTGTAGAAAGTTTGCATCCGGTTCACATCATGTTTCTACCAATCTGTAAATTCCAATGAGTTGATTAATCAATTCAGCTAGCGGGTTGGTTAATTCTGAATTAATATCAGTGAACATTAACTCATTCTGAGTTGAGTTGATTGTCCCTCTGAAATGATTTGACTATGGATGAATTGATTAACTCAGAATAAATTGAATCAAATCAAAATTCTAAGTTCTGATAGTCGTAACTCAGACTGATTGATTCAATTTTTTTGTTTTTTTTTTTTTTTTGTTTTTCTCTTTTTCCCTCTTTCTCCCCCCGGGGTGGGGCCGGGGCGGGGCGGGGCGGGCGGGGGGGGGGCCGGGGGCGGGGGGGGCTTTGTTTCCGTGTTTTGCTTTGAAATTTTCGTCCTTTGAAATCATATATTTTAAAACCACAAAACTGTTGTATAAACTACACTAAATCAGAGCACAATAGAAGGAGCCGGCCCCAATATATATAAATACCTCCATTTGGGTTGGTTCGTTTTATTAAAACAATATGGTTTAATTTTAAAGCCTTGGCGCAGAACACGACGGCATGATTCGTACAAGCGGTTGCCCAGCGCGACACAACTTTCTTATGCGTTCGTATTTAAGTGCGCAAGTGAAAATTGTCGAAAATTCGTTCAAATTTTCAAAATGCTCAAAAGCACAGATCACGTCATATTTGACGTAAGTCAAGTAAAATATTGTAAAATGTAACTCATGTGCAGATTTCGGTTACGCGAAAATAAAACATGGCCTCATGGGAACATAGGTACTTGTTAACATTTCCCAACATTATGCCCCATCACCACGTAACGAAAGCCTAAAGCAAGTGATAATGTATTACTGTAGTGACCCGAATAAGAGCGGAAGACTGATATTTAGTTTACCTCTCCTGCAGTGGCGTACCGAGAAATTTGGATTGTGGGGCGCATTCTGCCAGGTTCGTGCCTTAGGTTTCCACCTAAATGTGAAATATGAACCCTACAGTGACCCGTCTAAACTTTCGGCGTGATATATGAGAATAATGACGCTTTCCTAGTCGGCTCCGAGACCAATTTCAGAGTTTTCTTTTAGGGCCTTTAAAGTTTTAGCGTGCTGGGTAGCTGGGCCAAACCAAATTGGTCGTTACGTGAACATGAGTTTAAGAAAATATCGCGATCGAAAACCTACACACTATTACCTTTAACTATATTACAGAACTTTAGTACAGGGTCTTTGTTGGCGTACTTTTGTCTTAGAGTTTAAACAAGGGTAAGTTTTGAAGAATTCGCGAGCGAAGCGAGCGAGAAGTTATACATTGCTTCAGAATTAAATCCCTCTAGGAACCTCAAAACGTTTCTGTATTCATGAACTGCTTGGTATAACCAAGAGTCGATAATAAGAGTGTGCAACTTCCAAAAATACGCGTGGCATAAAAAGTACCACCGCGCGTTGCGTTTTGCCCATACCCCCCCTTATTTAGGGGGTCAACAGCACACAGACCTCAGCTAAACTTAATTCAAGAATATAACCGGACAAGGTTTGCACTGTGTATCGCAACAGTATTTGCCTGCGTTCAAGGTTTCAACCCCCCAAATGAGGGGGGTAAGGGAGAAATGCAACGCGTGCCGGGTACATTCTTTAATACACAGAATGTACCCAGTTGCACACTCTTGTTATAAAGAGTGATCATCCACTCTTGGTATAACTCACCAAACTGTAACGCCCCGTCAAGCAATTGTGTATTAACTGTGAAGCATTGCACAATTTTAAATTATCTCTAGCTATAAGCTGATTAGGTTGGGAAATTAAACGATGAAGTTTTCATTTGAACAGCGCCGCAGGCAATATTCTTTTGAAAATTGAATAATTAATAACCTCGCGAACGAAAAGCTAAATGTAATTTTTGTATCTAACGTAAATTATGACACACGAACTAATTTCGATTGGGAGGGCCGCCCCCCCCGGTCCCCCTCTCGGTGCGCCCCTCAGATGATTATGGACTGTCACTTATTTTTAACCTGCCCTCCAAAATCCTTCCTTACTGATATATATCCGGTATTGCAACTATCCGTTGAACGAAATGTTTATTTGCCTTGTATCAAAAGTTTGAGCGATAATGCAAGGTTATACTAAGGAATGTACTTTCAAAACTTAAGTATGCTTTAAAGTTACGAACTCAACTTTATTTCGTCCTAGAGTGATTTATGCTCTACAATAGGAATAATTGACATTTGTAACCTCTAATTTTAGTGTTTAGGGACTCTCTTCGCTTGCGGACTCTTTTTAGGGATACGGACTTATGTTGATTGGGACTTAAAATGGGAACCCCCTCTTATTATCCCTGTCCTATTCGGGTCACTACAGTAATATAAACATTGTGGGGGGAAACTATCGCCATCTATTAAATCAACACTAACAAAATGCAAGCTTCAGTGGTATTACTCAGTTTCTATGTTAGTACGCGTCAGGTTATGCTATATCTGTAAACCCAAGGCGTACATGGCTACAATAATGATCGATATGCAATATGGAAAATATATTTAAAATACTTTATGTCCAACTTGAACCATGCTTGCATTCAAATGAAACTGAAAGCATATATACACTTTGTACTGTAAATCACATAGGATCATGAAGTAACCGGATGTCCTCTTTCCCTTCCGTATCTGGTAAAAACGGTATCCGTTTCAGTTATAGAAATGACGGAAATTCAGTTATTTTTACGCTAAAAACCAGCATATAAGTCACGTATATATTTCTCAACTTTTCTCCACAGATATGCTGCAATTGTTCGAAGTGAAATAAAAATTATGGAATTCATCTAAAATTTTAAAAAATTCGGTGCATCACCGTCATTTTTTTCTTCAAAAATTTTAAATAGCCCGATGAATATTTGCACGTCTCAATAGTATTGGCAAAAAAATAAAACATCTTTGAAACTTTCGTACTTCAATATTCGTTTTCCGTTTCCGTTATTTCGAGCATTATCCGTTTCTGTTATTTTTACTCTCCGTTTACACCCTGCATATGATGTATATATAACGTGAAGAGGATGTCAATTAACCCCTTCTCATATTGAGTTGCCTGTAGGCAACTCAGCGCAGTGTATATATACATTAAATAGTATATATCGCACCGTGTTTAACAATTGCAACACGTATACATAGTACTAAATCACCACAAGACGTAGAGAGCCCCCTCGGGCTCGAGCGTCAAGCTCCTATAGCTGAGTGGTGATGATACGCCTCCCACTCCAGTCGCTGGAGTTCGAATCCTAGCAGAAAAGTAGGTCTCAGCTTAAATAGAACATATTCATGTGAGAAAGGGTTAAAGTATTAAAAATACTACACGTATCAGAAAGCTTTTCAACCCATCTATAGATACAAACAGGTCGCGCTGAACAATCAATTTTTACTACCGGATCAGTTGTATACAACCGGTAGTTAACCTAAATTTCAAAGCTAACGTTAAAATTGACTATTTTGAATAATTTTGAGATTCGATTTAGAAAATTATTGTTTGATTTTTGGTGATGACACTTTTTTTAATTTCAAGAACCTAATTTTGATTACAATTTGATTATAGGATATTACATAATCGCGGAACGCACTGCCTAATGGAAAATGCGTCGCCTATTGTTAACGCTTACGGTGAACAGGAAACGCCATATCCGGGACAAACTTATAATGTCGATCGACAGTGTCAAATGATTTATGGACCGTCTTACCGGTTTTGTTCAGTTAGTTTAACCAAGAGTGGATAACGACAAGAGTGTGCAACTCTTGGCGTCCCGCATGGTACCAAAGGGGGATAGGGCAAAAACACCACATCTTTTCTACACAGAATGTGCCCAGTTGCACAGGCTTGTTAAATAGCGATTATCCACTCTTGGTTTAACGTAGAGATGTAACTGTTAATTCAGAGATATTCCATGTGACAGCAACCCCCCTCTAAATAACGGGTGGGGGTCGGCCAAAAACGCAACGCTCGATGGTACATTTTGTACCAAGCGGAGCCTTAAGAGTTGCACACTCTTGTGTCGTGCCGTCTTGGTTTAACCAAGAGTGGATTAGCACTGTGTGACAATAGTTGGCACATTCTGTGCATAAGAAAAGATGCAACCGATACGCACTGCGTTTTGTCCGTAACCTATCTAATTTATGGGGAAAAGCGGAAGTTCGATGCTAACGGGAGACACTATTTTAAGGTCCCACGGCAATCAACATGCTGCGCTTATTGTTATAACTCAAAAATTTCGGCCCAACTCCCCCAAAATGAGGTGGGTATGACAAAATTCAACGCTCACTATTATATACATTTTGTACCACACTAAAACTGAGGTTCCAACATTTCTCTTCAGTAAAATGTATTATTGCTATTATTATTACTAATATTATTATTAATATTATCATATTATTATTCTATTATTACTATTATTATTATTTTTATTATTATTATTATTACATATTATTATTATTATGTCCAACATTACTTTTTGGGCCGTATCAGGCGATTAAGCGTATTCCTAAACCTAAGTTTAAGCCTAAACGTTGCAAAAGCTTATTCCTAAGCCTACCCTAACGCAAATGTAGTCTAGAATGTAAGCAAGCCTACTCTTTTACAGACCCACCAGAAACCGGGACGGCCCTAAAAGTAACATGGGTCATTATTATTATTATTATTATTATATATTATTATTATTATTTTTATTATTATAGAAGTTGTGCTATTGAATGAACTTGTTTCTAACCTTATGACATCTGCAAATTCAGTTTCATTTTTTATAGAACTTTTAATTTCTGATTGCGACTTCCGCAGGATTTTATGGATTTTCCGCCCCGGTATGGTACCGTATACGACTCGTTCCACTCATTTCATCATTTTCACTTTAAGGTTTACGGTTCTTGCCCCCCCCCAGCTGCTGCATTAATTTTCCCTTTAGGTGTGCCATGCAGGATCTAAAAGACAGGGGCCCGGCGTGTTTCCTCAACAGGGATCAAAAACATTCGCTCGAGTCGCTCGTGGGGTGTTCTGCATCTCGTTCTGCCTCCTTTTAGAAATTTCATGATCCATCGATAGATGATACGATTTTCCCCAGTGAGATTAATATCCACTTGATATTTCAAAGCCGTAATTCTGTCGGTTATACGCTTACTGTTTTATAATGTCAAAATTTAAGTTTCTCATTTAAAAACAAGTACCCGATTCACATTTTAAAGACCGTTTATGCAGCTAGATTTTATGGCCAATGTAAAGAACAGAAGCGGAACAGTATTATAAGCATGTTCCTAAGCCTAAGCGTAAGCGCAAGTCTAAGACTAAGCGTAAGAATGCGCATATTCTTAAGCCTAAGCCTATTAGCTTAAGCCAAGCAAAAAATTTAGTCTAAAACTTAGCTTACTCTTTTCTAGTCCCACAGAAGAACGTTCCGCCCCTGATCTTTACATGGGCCGATTTTATAAACACTTATAGCATTAATTGTAAACCAACCACTTGCCAAAAATAGCTCGGAGAAATCAAACGAACAATGTTTACAACATGATATTGTATCGCGAATCACAGGCGGATCCAAAGGGGGGAGCGTAAGCCCCCCCGTCAGAATTTTTTGTGATAAAATGGCAATGTCCCGACATTACAATTTTTCACTCAGAAAATTTTTTGTAATAAACAATTTTTACCCTCAGAAATTTTTTTGCGATAAAACCTTACAATTTTTGCCGTAAGAAAATTGTTTGGTGATAACATGATAAGGTTCCTCCCTACCTTACAATTTTTGAAGTCCACAAATTCGTGCTGTCAGTGAAAAGGCAGGAACAACAGATCAACCAGACTATTTTTACTAAGCATCGAAGTATGTGAAAAAGCAGGCATACAGAGATTGGTTCGTAATCGGAACATTGAGATCCTTCAGTAGACACTTTGCCACTACGCCACGCAGCCGCAACTGCATATATCGACACGTATGCCGCTGGCAAGTATATATACGTTATACTGTTCAGTGCATTTATGACATGATGTGCATTAGCATGGTGCCGAGCAGAGCAGACAGGGCGGGGCTCCCCCCAACTTCCAGGGTGAGAGGCCCCCCTGTTTACACATGCCTGTTTGACAAACAAGACGTCATGGCCAATCACTTTTGAAAAAATTGTTCATACACGGGCCAAGATTCGTATACCTTGACGCACATCAAGAGTGGCAAGAATCCTACAAGAGGAACGAATCACCTATACATTGAGGGGAGAAAAATAACCTAATCGGAAGAAACAATCACATCCGACAAAGAATCTTACACCTTACGTGGAAAAATCGCATGTGGGAAATAATCGTACACCATAAGGCACAGTATGAATCACATTAGGTATGGCGGACTAAAGATGTACCGAAAATTTCAACCAATCAAATATACCTGCATTTGGAGATAAAAATGGATTTAACTTTATGTTCTTAAAAATAAAGGCCCATGTAAAGATCAGGAGTGGAACGTTTTTCTGTGGGACTAGAAAGGAGTAAGCTTAAGCATTAGACTATTTTTTGCTTGGCTTAGCCTTAGGCTTACAAATACGCTCATTCTTACGCTTAGGCTTAGGAATATGCTTATAATACTGTTCCGCTCCTGTTCTTTACATTCGCCAAAACAAAGAACAAAACTATTTACAATAATTATTTAAATGCAGTTTTTTGACGATTGTCAATTTATTTTTCAGAACGAAGACTATTATACGTCACAACTTTGTAATCGTTTATTTTGCCGAGATGCCAAAAAAGGACCGCATAAACCATGCATAACTCGATGGTATTTGCCGGCATTTCACGGCACGACATGTGGTAACAAAATGGTACGTCAGGCAACTCATATAACTGAAACGAAAAATGATTGAAGTTCAGCATGAACGGCATATATATCGCAACCGAAATTGGAAATTAGATAACACAAACGCATCTGGTGGTTAAGCAGTTCGAAAAATTGCGAGCTTCAGTGGAAAAAATTTAAATCAATATTTCGGTAACCTGTTCTAAGGCACCACCAAACTTGATTGCTGAGTACTTAAACTTTGGCGCGTAACTTTGATGGGTGAACCATTTTTTGCAAGATCATAATAGAGTAAGCTTTAAGCATTAGACTTTATATTTTTTGGTTTAGGTTAATTGGCTTACGCTTTAGGCTTTTTCTTACCCTGAGGTTTATGCTAAGGTGCAGGCTTTAGGAATATGCTTATATTGTAGTGACCCGAATAAGAGGGGGGCTGATATTTATTTGGCCTCTCCAGAGGGTACCCCCTATTATTAGGTAACAAACGGTTATTTACTTTCAGCTAGTCCTCCGCCACCCTTCGTTACTGCTATATATCCGGTATTGCAACTATGCGTTGAATTAAATTTCAAAACTTAAGTATGCTTTAAAATTTCAAACTCAGCGGTATTTGGTGCTGAAGTCATTTAGTGTTTATGGACTCTATCCGATTACGGACTACTAGGGATACCGACTCCTATTGATTGGGGCTCAAAATGGGGACCCCCTCTTATTCGGGTCGCTACAGTACTACTATTATGCCCCTCACAAAGTTACATTGGCTAAAAACTTTTAATAGAAGCCGGAGGTTGATTTTTTCCGAAATAGAAAGAAAACCTGAGGTTGTATAATAAAATTAATGTTGTATAAGATAATTTATTTACAACCAGCATAATATAAAAATTGCACGGAACTTCATATATCAATAAATTGCTCGTTATACTCATTTTAGTGGTGTCAATTTGGCAAATGCGTTGAGGATCCAAAAGCACCGGAAGTAAACGGATGTCAGTTCGGAGACCGGGACGCTGGATTCTGTAAACGGCTCATCAAAAGGCATCAATACCGCTGTAATCGACCTCCATTCAGTCGATTTTGTTGCAAAACCTGCCGCTCCGTTATTGATTATCGTCGTCGTTTGCGTTTGATTGCAAAACGAAAAAGTTTACGAAATGAAACAACTGACTATTAAGTTGGTGCCAAAATGCAAGGAATGCGCTAACAAATTACTGCATAGTAGGGTGTGATTTTGGAAGCCTATAACCTCAAATTTCCGAAGCCCAATCTTTCTAGCTGACAGGTTCATATAATTAGTACGAACCTCAAGCGAGTGGAACTACATCTGCATGTGAAATTACCTACAGCTGCTGAAAACATTAGTTTCAGAAAATTTTGGTGAATATCGTAGTTGCATTTTTAACTTGGTCAGTGCTTGGGCCAATGTATAGAACAGGCCCGTAACTTTAGCCCAAGCATATGCCTAAGCACAAGATGAACAACTAATATCTCAGCATAAAAAACTGTCGAAAGCCTAAATCGATTAGTCTCTCAGAAAAAACGTTTATCTTATGGGCTAAAACTTGCGAGGTCTATTATGCAGGCAATAAATGTCAAACCGTGGATCTCTTCAACGTCCTACACTTTGTGTCGCGCTATTCTGTTGTAACATGATTTAGTAAAAGCTAGCTTTTTTATAAGTTATTTGCCCTTAAGCAAGCAAGTCCATTTCTAAAATTAAAATACTTAGGTTTTGTTTAGAAATACAGTATACCAAAACCGTGATAGGCGCTCCAGCATAAAGTCAACCCAACTAACCAACTTTACTCATTTGTAACGATAACAAAAGATTCATTTTACGATTGTGGCATTAAACGCAGAAAACACCTCAGATCTTCCGTATGTTTTGCAAAAATGTGAAAGCGTACATCTCCTGTGTGAACGTACTAATACCTTTAATCGCAAAACGAACTACAACAAATATGACAACAAATAGGAATTCGAAAGCCACTAGGTTACTCAGACAGTTGAAAGAAATTCAGATAAACTCCAAATAGTTTACGCAGCTCAGTACTGAAAACGTAGCTGTAGCTCTTTCTAGCACTTACTCTGAAGGTTGATTCTAAAAACTATACAGAGATGACATCTAGCACGAAACTTATGCAAGAAAAGGGGTACAGTTCACTAAATTACAAAGTTCTTGATGAGTCGATGACGCGACCACGCGTTGAATTGGAACCGAATATTAAAGCGCAGTACATCGAAATATATCAAAAACTTAATGGAATCTTTATATGTTTTGGGCACTGTGTGTACAACGCAGCCTACGCTGAAACACAAAATCTAACAATAAATGCAACATACCGAGGCTAATGTGCAAAACAACGTCCTCGAAAACACACAATATCAACTTTCGTGCCGAAAAATGCAAATAATCGGTTAACAAATTGAATCCAGTCAAAATCCAGTAATCAACAGGTTTCCGACAAATGTTTTTCAATTCTCAGACGTCAAATAGAATGATTTTTTGTAACAATATTATTCGTATACCTATACATTATATAACCTTTACCCAATAAAATTCATCACAACCAAATGTAAAACAACATGTGCAAATATGAAATCAGCCAATGCGCGTTCTGGACTGATGTACGGAAACTGAGTTTTGTTTTGAGGATTGACTTGTATACGAAGGCATGCTGAAAAAATATATATTTTAGAAACGAAACAAACCTAACATAGTTTGTACGTTAAATGTAAACATGAATACTATTTTAATTTGCACATCAATGCAACTCCAAAAACTAAAACTACTTTGGAAATTAGATTGATAACTATGATTATTTTACATATAACTTTTTTGCGATATGTTGCATAAAAGCTGTTAACCAATATGCCTGTTTTATTCTTATTCTACAAGTTGAAAAAAAACTTGTATAAAAAACCGCTAACAAAGACTAGTATCCAATACCTAAATTCGCAAAAAAACCAGAACATTCTTGGTATGAAGCACCTATATTACAATCTTATCCAGAAACCATAGTATCGCTTATGGCACAAATTCCACAAACCATGGTTTTTCAAAAATCCAAGTGGTTAACTATAGTTAGAGTTAACTCAGTAAAATACATTTTTTCAAAAAACTTTTCGAAGCCGGAGCGCCGTAGCTAACGCAACAACACCGGCTACCTCGCGAACCCTCTGCTCATGGGAGTGGTGGATCTAAAAATTTCTGACAGGCAGGGGTGCAAGCAGAATTATAGTAATGAACAAGGTCTCGTGAGCGAAGCGTGCGAGAAGCCGAGCACAATTTTTTAGATCCTTACACGTTCTGTTTTTATTCTAAGTCAAAACAAATCAGAACTCAGTCGAAAAACCTTCCAAGCGAAACATGTAAAAAAACCAGACGAGTTTTTGTACTTAATCTCAATTATGAATCAACCGGAGTGGATAGATTTTTCGATTCTGGTGAACTTTTCTGTGGGTTTTTTTGAATTCCAGTGGGCTCTTCTGAAAAAAGTGGATGAAAACCTTCAATTTCAACCAAAATCCATGCCACAAGCACATATAGACTAAAATGCGTACGCTCTCAAAACGATATTTATTAATTATATATCATTCAGTTACAATAATTACATGTTGAAAAAGATATTACAAAACGTGAAACTTACCCGCAAGCACGAAACTTGCAACACACGAAATAAATCCGGACAAAAACGAATTGAATGGAAATGTTCCAACCAAACAACAGTACACAAACTGGATGATTCCAGTCAACATAACATACAACAGGTACGCATCAATCAATTTTAATCGTCTCGGTGTGCTATCTTTGTAGTCGTCGTACAATTTCGCAACAACCGAAACCAACTTGGCCATAGTATATAAATCTGTTAGTCAAGTAACAAATAACTTTTAAAAACTTTTTTGATCTGCAATCAACTATATACGTATAAACTTGTGTAAATGTATGCATACACAGTGCGCTATCAGTCATTTCATTTCATTTCTTTGTATCAAACTTATCAGTCGAATTAGCTATTTTAACATCGACTGCATGTCGACAGTGTAAGCTCATATTATAACTTAATGTCATGTCCAAAGATCGGCAACATTTATCATTGCGTTTATGGAGTAGCTAGCATCTCAGCATAGGCAAGGCTTCACGAGATATCCAGACTTTTTATGCAGCTGGAAAAACAAGTTTTCAGAGAGCTCGTCTCGACTTGCACATGATTAAGCGTACGCTCTACCGTGGATGATTGAAATTTGCAACATGCAAGATTCGGATTTAGATTCGGCAAAATAGCAATGGATTCGGATTCCGTCAAATCGTAGATTCGGTGACACCCTGCGCTCTACCTAAAGCAACACGGCACGCTTCTGCAACCGTTATATCGTCAATTATATCTGTCGACACATCTTCTACTGGTAAGCATACTATAATAGAGTGCAACTTGTTTTGCATGCCTGTCAATTTATATGAAGGCATCAATTGGAAATTCAGATAGCAAAACATCGGAAAGGACAAATTCAGGATTTAAACTATGTAACGGCAGAGCAAAGAAGTGTCGGATGGAGCCCCAGTGTGCACTCTGCGTGATACTGATGTTCACCCTCGGCATCTCTTGACATCTAGCTATGTCGTTTCCTTGGCATGCAATAACTATGTCTCAGTACCTGTCTCAATATTATGTAGTGTACATATCCTATACCACATTATTTTTGTCATATCGCTTATTTGTGTGCCAATATAGTTGTGCTTTACTAGTTTCAGCCAAATTCACATACAACTTATCTCATTTCGGCCAAATTCAACTATGTGATTTGTGTGCATTATTACATATATCTTATATTATGTTTTGAGATACTAAACATCCGTTTTCCTACAAAATTTCATGAGCTCGTTATATTGCGCTATTCCATTTCTGCCAATGCACTCCATTTTTCCCAGCTTGTGCCAATATGTTTCATGTCATGTTTTCTGTGATCTCGTATATAACTAATTCTGTGTTTTGAGGCTCCCATTGTTATTCCTACCAATTTCCTTCCAGGTGCTCATTCCAATTCGGACATCATTTTCAGATAATTCTCACTTCATTTGTGCTTATTTGTCATATTTCTCTTCATGTCATTATTACCACAGTGTTCAGTGGTCGCTTAGCTAGTGTTTTGTGCGAATCTGACTAGGTATATATTCTTTACGTGGAATTAACATTATTTCTGGAATTGTCGCAAACAATGTTTTCTCGCTTCGCATTACAATACTTTTTGGCCGTATGGCCCTCATACAGAAGTTATTAGCATCGAAAGTCGGGGAAATCCACAATTGACTAAAACGGGACTAACGGGCTTGCGTTGCGGTGTTTTGCATTGCATACTTATTGTAAGCATGAGACACACTTGTACTCATTCATATGCCCGGCAGCATACGTGTCGACATTAAGTCGACGAGCAAAGCAGTTGAACGTCTGTCTGACCCGCAGTGGCTCGCCAGTTCGAAACCACCCGTAACCCGCTTTTCCAGCTGCTTAGTAAAAAGGTCTGAAGTCCCGTTTCTTTACTAGGCTGACACGGGTTCTCCTCCGTGGACGCAGCGACAAATTGCCGCGCTATGAATACTGTATCCAGTTGAAAATAGGTGAACGGTCAAGGGATGACCTTCTTGAATATTAGGGCATGTAAGCAAGCATGTGAGACATGCTTGTCCTTGTGCATATGCAATAAATGCAATGCACATCGTGTTGTATGCTTATGGCAGCATAAGGTCGACACATATAATCGACGAAAAGACGAAAACTGCAGTTGGAGAGGCGGGCAACGTAGCGCAGTGGCAGAGTGTTCGCTTAAGAATCCGTAGGCTGAGAGTTCGATCCCAGCTCAGGAGGCCCGCTTTTCCAGCTGCTTAGTTGAAAGGTCTGAAGTCCCAGTTCCTACCTAAACTGACTGACACGTATTACTTATCATTAAAACGAGCTTAATCATGTGTTGTACTTGTTTACGAGCCGCAGGATTGGGTACCATTGCATTAAACTGTTCCAGAATAGATCGGAAACAAGACCGTACCCGCCTTGGGATCGGTCAAAAAACGCCGTTTTTGACCAGTCCTGACCTTACAAGAAGTTCGAGTAAAAACAACAGGTTTTAAACTTTTCAATGCTCACATTTTAATTTTTTTAACTCTTTTTGTATTGCCGAATGAATCTAATTTCATAAATAATTATGCGAAATGTATACTTTTTATTGTTTGTAAATATTTAATACTTTCCAACTTGCCAACTAGCTAAGTAAATAACTAGGCAAAGTGATTGATATTCTGTTTAAAACAATGCAACAAATTTTCTGTTATTGAAAATATAGAGCATACGCAATCAAAGACCTGGCAGTGTTAGTATCGATTTTAAATTAAATACTTTAACAGTGCACGTAAACTAGCAGATGTTCCGCACTGTTTGCAAGGCTTCTTAAATACTTACATTTTCGAATTATTTTTGATCAATTTTTATGCATTTTACGTCCATTTAGTTTTTACCGTGCTTTTTGGCTTTTTATTACCATGTAGCTATAAAGTATAATGCAGAATAGATAGTCGTCAGCCATCCTACACCTAAACACGTAGCTAGTGGGTATAATATTCATCCTGTGCGATGGACTAAATAGTAGAATCAAAGTTAAAAGTAGAACTTGAAATACATTTCGAAGGGCTGAAACATGTAAAATCTGAATTCCTTCACATCGTTGGAATAGGCAAAACTTGATGTTGTACTTTTGACTAACAGGATCGTTGCCAGTGTAAGGTTGCGCGATCTGAAATGAAATGTGCATAATTTTATGCTAGTGCAAAGTAGCTGAAACAGTTGACCACGGCTGGATTCGAACGAGCGACCTTTGGCTAACCGGATCAACGCTTTTACCAACTGAGGTATCGCAGCACTGGTTCAACTACTTGTGCTAGTTATATAGTTGTTTACTACGTTGTGTACAACACTGTGTACCGCGTAGCTACTATGCAATGTGTGTTAATTGTTGATTTTTTATATGTGTGCTATGTATTCGGGTATTCCATCGTGCAATACCAGACATAGCTACTTTTGGAGGAAGTCGTCTCCTGACCGTCACCTTTTTGCGATCGCAAACCTCGGCTGTATGTCCTTGCGGTCCCATCGTGGTTTGCTATGTATTCGGATATTTTGTCGTGCAATACCCGACAGCCGAAAAAATGGTTTTTCGTTTTTTTTCATCTTTAGTTTTTAATTTAAGATATAATAATAGGGGGAGCCGCCTACCCCCCAGACGCAGGCTAATGAGAGAAGATATGCATTTTCAATACGTTTTCACTAAAAGTGGTCATGCAAGAACTTTATCCGGGATTAACCTTGGCTGTAAAAAGGCTTCAAAAGATTCTGTTCAGTATAAAAGGTTTTTTATGCATGCGATATATCATTGAACGTTGACAAAGTTACAGTAGATGAAATGTTGGGATGCAGCTCCTTAGGCTACTGACAGATTATACTAGGTTAACATGTAGTAGGTGTCTAGTATGAAGAGACACTCGCGAACAGAATAGTTCAACCTGGCTCGAACTATAACGATTTTTTCAGATCTATGAACCCCTTAAACCAAAAATTTTCTAGTGTTGTTCCCGTTTCGATCCAAACGCAGAACGTACGTATGTTTGCATTTCAGTATATAGTATATATATGTAGTTTTATTTTATAAAACGAAAACGAGTAAATGACACTAAACGTTGTGTTTCTTTAAAAATGGAAAATGCTCACTTCCCAACGGTCTCTGTGTATGAAACATTGAAATCGTTCTTTTTGATTGGCGGTAACGATAGTGAAACGGAGTTTTTTGTTTTAGAAGTAAGTTTTGTTTTACCTTTTGTACCGCCTGTTGCAGCCAGAAAAATTTTTAGATACAAGGGCCCGACTTGCTGTTATATATTCTTGTACTTTCGAACACGATTACAAGAGCAAGTTTTTGTTTGTGAAATTTTCTGCCGGGTCCTTACCTGCTTAATATATAAGGAAATTTTCAGTTTGGGATTCCCCCCTTACCCGTTCTTTCCCTGGCTCTGAGATATTTTTTGTAACTTGCGTAAAACTTAAATGTAATCGACAGACATCAGATTTAACATTATAGCGAAGACGATAATATGGTAAAATTACGTTTCAAAATTAACTGCGATGCAACAGTAAGAGATCACAAATGCTTTTGTATACTACAGTAGTGAAAATGCTGGTTTTAGGGGTTTAATTGTGTCTAAGATTAGCTGGACTGCTAGGAACGATCGTGTTGAATATTAGCCCTTAAATACATAGCATGGATTGATCAGACAGATCCTCTCACATTTTAGTCCGCTACTAGCAATGACGCTTTCTGTAATAATGTCCATCTGTGACATTACCAAAACGGTGTTGTGTATCTTTTGATTGGCTTTCGATGTTATCGATCGATTTTTTGCATTAGTTACCCATCTTGCAGTGTGTGCTGTCAGTCAGCGGGGTCTAATAGACCAATGTATTGTGTATCTTTTGATTGGCTTTCGATGTTATCGATCGATTTTTTGCATTAGTTACCCATCTTGCAGTGTGTGCTGTCAGTCAGCTGGGTCTAATAGACCAATGTATTGTGTATCTTTTGATTGGCTTTCGATGTTATCGATCGATTTTTTGCATTAGCTACCCATCTTGCAGTGTGTGCTGTCAGTCAGCGGGGTCTAATAGACCAATGTATTATACATGACATGCATATATATGTTTACAAATACGTATGTAATCTACGTACTACACAATTGGAATGGTCTTTTTCAATTAGTGGCTATATTTCTGTCGGCCCATTAAATCCATCCCGCCAGCTGAAAAAATGCTGGTAACCTTTCGGTATTGCCAGGGCTTAGACTTAGTTATGAGAGTCTCTCGGAATCTATCGTTAAGTTCTTATAGCTGAGCAGGGATGGTCAAAACTTTACAGCTTAGCGTCTTTCTCTCTAAAAACACTTAGATGTTTGTGGGTTTTTTAATTTCACTGCTTTTGTTAAAAAAGTGGGTGAAAACCCATACTGCACCCAAAAATAGTTCGAAACGGTCGGCAGTGGAATAAAACTCCGCAGCAAACGCACAAATTCCAGCCAGATATGTTATACGTCATTGAGGGGCGAACGTTAAAGTGTTGCGACCGCAACTCATGTTTCAAAGCTTTTACATGCTTTGTAAATACAAAATGCGTGCTGAAATTCTAAAGTGCACGAAATGTATGGAAAAGAAGCAAATAATAAATTTTCGGATGTTACACGGGCAGAGCTTAAAGGATATATTTAAGTATTGTTTTTCTACAGAGGAGACTTATTCAATACTGCGTTCGGTATCAAAAGATTTGAACAGATTACATATTTTTGAGGTTCGATAATCGGACTGAACCGATCGTCCGAAATATTCGAGATTAATTCGCTTCTGTTCGGCTTTCATACAAATCGGTGCTCCGTTCTAGAGTACGTATCTTCTTCCAAAATCAGACAAATATGCCCTAAAAAATTTTCTGATGGTACGGTGGTTCATTTATTCCATCGATGTGGGATCAACGTCGAAACTGGTAATTATTTTACTTCTGCGGCTCTGGCGGAAAACTTGACGCAGGGTATCACAATACTGAGTACTACGATCGGGTGGAGGAATGGTTTGACTTGCAGTATGAAGTTGGCAAATTTTTGATCACAGCAAACATTGATTCTCAGCACACTCGCTCAGCGCTTTGTATATTTTATTGCTTATTGTTTTATCTTAATCTGAAGCATGTTCAGTTTGAGTTGTTATTTATGTAATGACATTCCGTCTGTTGTATACTTTTCCACGAATATTTCAAGTGTACCACCTTTGTAACGCAGTGAAAAAATCGTTTTCTAGGCCTTACTTACTATGTATCGCAATGCAGGTAACATGCTTTGATTTTTAATCTGTGTGAATGTAACTGCAAGTGGAAACATTACTTTTATTTAATTTTATATACATTGTTTGTTTCATGTGTTTCCAGTGTGGTCAAATCAACTAGTCCGTGATCTTGATCCGTGGGTTAAAGCCAAATTAAAGTTTAGAAATAATGGTAAAACTGTCCAATGCTAGTATATTGAACAGTAGTGTAACATTGAACAGTATATACATGGGTTATCGGATTGGGGGAACCTTTGTTTTCATTCATTCATTTTCCATTGAATCTAGGCCAAAAGAATGTGTACGCAATCTACTCAGTTCTAATATTTGTTTTAAATGGAATCTTTCAAATTAATGATCCAAAAACAATTTGAATCCATGAAATGCGTCTGGAGTGTACTATGCATTAGAATAGTTAGAATGCTTACAATCCGTATAGTAGTTTGCATTTTGTTGTAAAAGTCAGTGTATTAATATGAAGCAAGTAGCGGAATATTAAAACATATTCATGGTTCGCAAGATGTTTAGCCGCGGAATGTTTATTGAGCGAAGCGAAACTCCGAGCGAAGCTCGGAGTTTCGCGAAGCGTTTTATGTTTTGTACTTGGGGGTCGAAAGGTGGATGTCCGTCTGTCCGTCCGAAAAAAATCTCAGGAACGGCTGAACCGATTTTGATAAACTTTTTTTTGTTTGAAAGCCAATTATCCTGGGGTGTTAACCTCGCATTGGGGTTTTAAAATTGCAAACCGTTTAGTAGCTACAGGCTAATTTGCATAATTAAACAAGCCTAAATTAGGACTTTCCATAATATTTCACTAATTATTACAGTTAGAAGCAATCTAATTTTAGCATTAAAGGGTTTTTGGGTGCGAGGAATCTACGTAGATTGTTTACAAACCTCCTAACCCGATGATTGAGCAGTTAGCTAATAGATAATTTGCATACTAGTATAGGTTATAAGCCTAAATTAGGACTTTTTACAATATTTCACTAATTATTAAGGTTAAAAGCAATATAATTTCAGTACTAAAGGGTTTTTAGGTGCATGGAATTTGAATAAATAGTTTACAAACATCCAAAACCGATAATTGAATAGCTAGCTGATACCTAATTTGCATATTAGCTTAATTAACAAGGCAAAACTATGACTTTTTAAATTCTTTCAATAATTTTTAGGGTGGCTGAAGGGTTTTTGGGTGCGAGGAATCTGAGGAAATTGCTTAAAAACCTCCAAAACCGATAAATGAATAGTTAGCTAATAACTAATTTGCATATTACCTTAATTGCTTACGTGTGTTCGAGCTTCGCTCAATAAATGTAGTCCCACTACGACTGGTTATATTCATGGATCGAATGTTTATTATATTCATGGATCGTCAGCTGTTTAATGGCCAGTTACACATGAATGGCTTTAACGGAATTATATTGCATTTGGCTGAATTTTTTTACTTTACTTAGTTTGAGCAATCAATGGAAACTTTGAGCGGTTATCCGTACTTTTATTCGCAACCTATTGACGTCTATAATGACATTATACCGTATTGGGTGATTTTACTTTATTTTGCACGATTAATTTGCGTTTATTTTTCGGTAAAAACGATGCTCGTTAAAACTGTTAGCTTTACGACGAAATCTGACGCCTGATATTCACTATGAAAATATGATGTACGGTTCAAAATGAAAAAATATCTGGTTGATTGTTGAACATAAACGTTGAAATACCTAGAGTCCTTGTATTTTAAAATTTTAACATAATGCTCCAAATTAGTTTTAACCCGAATGCATTCAGGGTTTACCTAGTATATCAAAAGCGTCGATCACTTTTTAAATATTTCGTGTAATATTCAAAACAATTCAGGCCCACACCCGCAACGTTACAGTCCTAAGTGTTTAACTCCGTGTGTATTTGTGAATATTCCCCGATATCGTCATTTCGGTTTACTGATGCATTGGCTAAAGCTGGAGCTCAAAAATGAGTCTTGCATTTCACACACTAACCAGAGATGGCTAGAGCTAACTACTTGTCGAAATACAAAGATATTCTTTAGTAAACTGGAACCAAAACATACTAGCTTCATTGTGCGCTTTAATAGGAATAGAGTTAGATTACTAACACAAATAGTTCCTGGACATTGTCAACTAAATAAGCATATGTATAAAATAGGACTCTCAAATTCGAGTATTTGTGATTGCTGTGGAATTGAGGAAGAATCTGTAGAGCACTTCTTAATGAGATGTTCGGTCTATAGCGAGGTCCGGTATAGGGTCTACAGATCATATAGACTAAATAAAATTGATAATAACGTAAAGAAACTGAATAGGTTTATAACAGAGTCAGTAAAATTCTAACCTAGACTCTAACTTAGTTTGCCTAGTTTTCAGAGAGACTGTGTAACGGACCAACTGTGTCTAAACACCTCGAGGTCTCTATCGTCGGACATATATCTATCTAACAATGTCTGCAATGTTGTTGTAGGGACGTCTTAACGGCAAACGCACTTAGCTATGGCAATAACCTTGGTTGTAAAACAAAAAATCTGATCCATTTTTGTGTTATTGATTCTGGCGTGATAGCTATGATGTTTGCAGGAATACGTGTGTGTATATATATATATATATATATATATATATATATATATATATATATATATATATATATATATATATATATATATATTACAATATGGTGTGGGGTGTTCATTGAAGATCTGGTTTGGTTTCATTAATTTCAAGTTTAATGCGGCACGTAACGTCAGGATTTGAGTTATCTTTATTTTGATCGTATTGTTCACAGCACGAAGCCAAACACCAGCGTAATGTGATGTGAGGCAGCAAGAGACGCATACATTCCTCCGTGTGTCGTATATCGTCCTGATGGCGAGCCAAGACAAACATGGATGGAGCGAGGTTCATTAATAGGTAACATATTACGTATGCAATGGTCGGTGCTGTTCAAGCGAAACTCGGTTGAAAGCGACAAAACGCGAATGGTTCGATGTGCGACAATTTGGTAATTGGTTGACGCGTTGTGTTTGCCGCACGCGAAAACAATGGACGGAACTAAAGTTTTAATTGATGACAATCGATCAAGCCATTTTTCATCATAAGATTATTGAGCGCAGTATTGCCAACGTCAAATTTTGCTGCCAGCTCTCAAACACAACTCGGTATGTGAAAAACGCGAACCGAGGTTCCTACAGAAGTGTTGCGAAATTCAACTTGGCGGGCAGCAGGCGTCTTATTATTTTGTTTTGCGCGCAATTTTTCGTTGTGTTTATTTGTTTTGAAGAAGAATAAATCTGTGGTCTAGTTGTCATCGATCCATTGCGACGCACGTATCGACTGATTTTGGAAAGCCAGAAATAATTTTGGGTAGCTTCAGCAAATGATTAGTGGATGCATAAAACGATGGCCACAGGTGTATTTTAACTATGATCTGAGTCTCGCAGGTGTCAACACGTGTGTCGGTTACAAGCAGTTGAATCCTGAGTCCTAAGCCGACAGAACTTATCGAAGACGTCTTTCTCACGAAGCACTTGCAATGCAACAACTTGGTAACTGGATAAAAGAGAGGATTAACATAGTAACGCTCAACCGGCTTGGAGTTTTGGCACTGAAGCATTGGGCTTGCGAAAGGGTTGTTTCTACCAGATAGTAAGGGCAGGACATAAAGCACAAGCGTTGTCAACTTTGTCCCGAGCAAAGGTCGCCAACATATCTTGCGCTTGCTGTGCATGTGGTATTCCCGTTTGTCTTGCACATTCTTATCAAAGTGCATTAATTGAGCAGTTTGAAAATAATGTGTATTGGTGATTTGATTGGACTATGAGTATATAAATCACTGACGAGTCAACTGATTGATTAGTAGACGGATGAACTACATTATAACATACATGAAAGTTCTGTAATATCAGTAATGCTTCTAGATATGATGTTTGTTTATGCATTTTATAGGTTGATCGAACAAACCGTGGCACGCTACAAATTTTACAACAGCCAAGATGTTACTCTGCAGCTGAAATTCGTGCATTTGTGTCCACGTTAACACCTGTAACAACAACAAAGGGGTCAAAACCATTGCTTTATATGAAGACTCATGGCATCATAGGTCAGCAAGCCTTTTTGTTTGAGCTTATGTGAAACGAAAAGTGACAGTATTATATAATATGGAAATTTTGTGTAGGTTTCAGATGTTCACTTGATGTATGAGCAGGGTTTAATGAAATAGCTGTCAGTTATTTTCGTATGTGCATAAAAAAGTCTATATTTTCTGTTATTTTAGGTGCTGTACGATTCTTGGAAGGATATTATATGATTTTTGCGACAAAAGTTGGCTATACCGCAACATTGGGGTACCATACATTGTGTAGGATTGAAGATACCAGTATGATTTATATTCCGTCCGATGACAATACAAGGTAACGTTTCATAACATTTAGAATTATATTTTGATATTTTTACTCAAAGTAAAATTTTATAAGACATTAGACTGTTATTGTACATCGTTGGCCGTTTTCCAAGTTGGTTATGGATGTGTAGTTTTCCATAGCCAGGTTCGCAGTCTTGGTTTCACGTCTTTAAGACGTGTAGCCGATTTTAAATGTTAAAGCGATTAATTTTGAAAAGAATGATATAACTGGTGAGGCCTGAGTTTTACGTATATATTCCACCAATTGATTGTAAACTTATACAGATCTAACACTGATGAACAACGCTATCTCCGGGCATTCCAGATGGTTGATCTGTCAACAGATTTCTATTGTTCGTACAGCTATCCACTGTGGCGTACTCTTCAAGATAACGTAAAATCCGCTTTTCTACCTCCAGACCAGTGTTCAATACTCGATGACGGGCGGTTTGTGTGGAATCGATTTCTAATCGAATCTATGGTAAATGCAGGTATGGCTACGGTTTCCGTCCGGTTTGAATGTTGATCCAAAACGTATGCGACCACAAACCCTCTTCTAATAAGTTTCCATAATTTTTTGATGATTTATAGATGTGGTTACTTGTTACTTATTACCCACTTAAGACATTACAGTATGTGTAGACTTTACTAAAATCAGAGTGTTTGTTATTTTTTGCAGTATTGTAGAGCAGTTTTGTTTCGTGTTTTTATTCAGTGCGAGCGATTACTGAGTTTGAACTAAGTTAAGTATTTCGTTCATGACGTAGTCATCACTCTCATTAATGTGATTTTAACTTCAATCGTTTCAGTCTAATTTTGGAATTTAGCCAAATTTTAAACAGCATTGATTAAAGAAATCCTATTTGTTCAGCAAGGAGAATATTGCAATGAGTTGATGTTTGTTACGGTATGTATACTTTGACAATTAATTTGTTTGTTTTTATAGGCGTTTCTGATCATCGATGGCTACTTCCACTCATTCACGGTGTAGTATATTGTCGTGTGCTCAGTATGTATAGCTCAAATTTAGCAATTATGCTCATTTCACGGCGGTCGTGTCGCTTTGCTGGGACTCGGTTCTTAAAACGAGGTGCTGATTTTGAAGGCTACGTTGCAAATGAAGTAGAAACTGAACAGGTTAATCCCTTGTTGATTGGGTTCTTCCTTTCTTGTTGGTTTTGCTTAACTATTTTGACTTTTGTTGGCTCAGCTACGTTAGGGCTAGTTCATTTCGAAACCTACCACAAACGGTGATAGGTGCTGTTGGAAATTGTGAAAGGTGACAACTGTTTCAGATAGTATTTGATCCAAGCGTTTCTTCGTTCGAGCGCGGATTCTATACGTCATTTGTACAGCATCGTGGCTCTATTCCAACTATTTGGTCACAGGTAAATTACCTGTTTCTGTGACTACAATATGGTTATAACAACTGGTAGGTAGTTGACACCAAAGAGTATACATAGTAATGCACTCGCATTTTTCGTTAACGGTTTATATTCCGTTAGTTGTCATTATTTATTTTTTCTGTTTTGTATTGAATAGTTTGTTTCTGGCTAGCAGCTGTATTTTCAACCGCGTTCTAGTATAGTACTTACTTTTTACATTTCCTGAGCAGGTGTTGTATTTGTAAGCTGACTATAATGCACCGTTCACATTATGAAATTCGGGCTGGCCACAAAATGTGGTATAGCCCACGGTTAACGAGTGGTCGTTGACCCTACCTCAATGAAAATTTTCCGTTGACCCTACCTCATCGACTTGCACAAACCGTGTGTATCACACTTTTTTATACCCTCTCTGCCACGCGTTGATCTTACCTCAACGTGTGTCTTTGGGCAATCTGGGACACGTTGAGCTAGGGTCAACAGAAATTTCGTGTTGAAGTAGGGTCAGCGAAAAATTGTTGTTGAGGTATGGTCAACGACCACTCGTTAACCCTGGACTATAGCACATTTTGTGGCCAGCCCGAGTTTTATTATGTGAATGGCGCATAATTACTTTTCTAATTATATACGCTTATTGCAACAGGTGAATTTTGCGTCTGAATAGAATTTCTCGCGCATACCGCAGTATCGGCTGGCAGACCACTTTGGCAAACCTTTTATTATGAGCAAACTTAATTTTAAAGAATCAAACAAAAATGGTTGCAAAACCTCAAATTGAACTTGACTTATGTGATCCGTTTGCGTATGTTTCTGGTAAACATTTCCGTGATATGATGTCAAAGTACGGCACTCCGATCATTGTTGTCAATCTGGTCAAACAACATGAGAAACGAAAACACGAAAGCATCATCAGGTTAAAAGAACACCGTTCAAATAAGAATCTGGTGATAGTTAAGTTGAATGATCAGGGCCGAAGAAGGGACAACTGTTTCAGTGTGCAACCCGAATTTTGGTTTTGATGTGCAAATTATTGAAATTCGGTATCCTTTAATATGTTTAGTGTATATCAGATTATGGTAAGAATCAAATTTTCGGTGTAATTTTTATTCTCTGGTTGCGATTGAAAATCCGATATTTTTCAAATTACAGCTTTGTTTCAAGTATTTTTGAAACGATTCTATTCTGTTGTCACAACTTCTGCTGTACGTATTGGAGTTCAGGTGATGCAATTAAGTTGTGCGAAAGTTACTTATCACCTATTAGTAACAAAAGCTTGAAATGTTGAAATGTTTTCATATTTCTGTGCGTACTTTTTAATTTTAGCGAATGTCTTAAAGACGATATCGAATATTTGAACCAATTTTTGGAACCGCCTCGTCGTATCCAGCTGATCAATTTTGATATGGCATGGTGTAATAAAACTGGTGGTGTGCTAACGAAACTTGACAATATTGCACATTATATTCTGCGCAAAAATCGTTGGTTTCAGTCTTTTCGGCCGTTTTTTTCACATGTTGTGATGCTTTCGGACGACGTAGAGTGGCAAGGTACGTTTTGCTGAGGGCTCAATTTACCAAAGGGCAGAGGTATGTTAAAAATATCGGAGCCTAGTATTGAGTTTTTCTGCTTAAGTTAAAAATTTTAGTATCGTTACTGTCACTTTGATTTAATGTCCATTTGAGTAATTCGTGTAGCAGTTTGAAGGTTATTTGTGAAGTAGCAGTTATAAGTTATATGTTTGGAGGAGATTTCCACAAAAAATTTGTTTTGGTGATATCTATTATGAGATCTTAAGGTAGAAAATTCACAATTAAGAAGTCATCTTGTAGTGCCAAGTTTGACTTTGAACAAGTTTAATTCCGGTTTAATGGGTGTTTTAAAACTGTATGGTTATACTAAGACAGGTATACTAAATCAGTATGTCGAAGACCTTTTTATTTGCAGAAGAGTTTTGTGATTTTCGTGCAAGTTTTTATATTTTTAAATTTAAGATATGTTACTGGAGTCAACGTTTCCTCTGTGGCAGCGGGGAGTTGCGCGTACGAACTGCGTGGACTGTTTAGACAGAACCAACGCTGCACAGTTTGTGATAGGAAAAGTTGCACTTGTACATCAACTGTACGCACTCGGTGCAATTAGTGATCCAATACTTGATTTGAGTACTGAACCGGCACGGATTTTGGAAACGATGTATCAAGAACAGGGTTAGACGTCAGCTTAAGGTTTATTGACTGCTGTTGTAATTAGAATCTCAGTTAATGATTTTGTAAGTAATGAAACGCTTTGCATTGCTAACTTTAAGTTAGTGGATCACTCACATTACGTTACTGTTATGCTAAAATAGTCTCGATTAGTGCAGTATGTCTAATTTTTAGTATTAAATTTTCATCTGAACGCACGAAATTAGTTCCTTTGCAAAACAATTCTGACTTGAACAGTAGAAACTGGTCAGATTTGTAACTGTCAAAAGTTTACGTGAGGTGTAATTACACTTGTTTATATGGGAGATGTTTTAACACTGCAGTAATTTTAATACTTAAGGCGATACACTTGCAATGCAGTACGCCGGTTCGCATTTGGTACATTCGGTGAAAAATTACAAAAAATCCGGGGGACTGTTTCGAGAAAAGACGCGTGATATTGTGCAAACTATGTCAAGATACTATTCAAATACGTTTTCTGATGCTGACAAGCAAAATTCCATCAATTTGTTTTTGGTAATTTGGCGTATGACTACGTTCAAATTAAGATTTTGTGCAGGGTGCACTTTTCAGCGAAAACAACACTAACTTGAGTACACAAAAATAATTTTTGACCTAAATTAAAAGGTCTTTGTAGTTAATTTTAAATTTTGTTTTCTCAACATAATAAAACTCGAGTTTGGAAAGGGTAGCACTATGTGTTATGTTTATTATACCACTTTTGCTGAGACACTTTAGTTCAACCCCGAGTTAATAATAGGTACAATTAGTTAAAACATGCATTGCAGTAAGTCTGCAAGGGATTGGTGGCTTTCGGCTAAGCGAAAGGAGAACAGACAGTCCTCGTGATGAAAACAGATGGACGTTGAAAGAAAAGTTAGGAGCCATGCTTTTTGATAAGCAAGCAAAAGGCATCATTGTTTGTATTATTACTGTTATTATTTTTATTTTTGTTATGGGTAATTTTTGTATGTTTGTTTGTAAATATTTTAGGGCGTATATCGGCCTGGTGGCAAACTGCCTGCGATGTGGGAACTGACAACCGATACGTATTTGCACAACGCGTCTGGATGGAATGCAATGCTTGAGAATGTTTCGAAATGGTACGAGTGGTTTGATGTTGACCCGGAATCGCAAAGAAGGTAATGAATACAATGATACAATAATGGCTGGACATAGTGTTGTGTCAACTTGTTTGCGCGGTTTCAGGAATTTTGAGCAGGCTTCATTATTTGGCTATTAGAGAAAGTTTATGTAATTCAAAGCCTATTTGAAAGTATTCTTAACCGTTGTACCCTCGCGCAGAATAATGTACAGCGTTATGATAGAGTTTAATGTATCAATCTACGCAAAAGTGGATGATGCATACTTCAGTAAGAGTATGCAACTGACAACATTCTGTGTAGGAATGAATATACCGGCATGCGTTGTGTTTTTCGTCTACCCTCTTATTTGGAGAATACTACTTCTGCGAACCGCGGCGATGTCACAGTACTTTCTTGACAGCAGGTTGTTATCGAAATTCCGATTTACAACAATCGGAATCGGAATTTTGACATTTTAATTTTAGGCCTACGTTTTGTTGTATGATGCATAAAAATTTTACATTATTTATCTATTAAATTATTTTCGATGAGTTAACTTATCAATAATTGATTGTATTTTAGCTTTAGATAACTAAAAATTTTTTGCCAATTTGTTCATGCGACGTTTTTGAGAATTGCTCCCAGCCAACAGACACCTTAAATCAATATTATACTTAATAAAAGTTATCTGTATAGTCACAAAATTTGTAGTTACGATTCCGTTTCCGATTCACGTATAAATTTCCTGTTCCGATTCCGATTCCGGTATAAACCAGTTCCGTTTTACTCCCTGACTAACAGCTAAAAGCATGTGCTTTTGTTCGATTACCTTCAGGCAGTTCACATAGTACTAGACACAAAGGATCGGATGCGTTTTCTGTTTTTTATCGCGTTAACATTTCACTTTGATTTCTAGACCGCGTTGTATCAAATACACTAATGAAAAGCAAACTACAGTGTCAAAAATAAACACAGATCATGAACATGAAGTAATTGATAGCGACGATACAAACTTACGTGATTATAACCGACATTATCGTACATGGGAAATGACGTCATTCGATGACCTCATCCCATCACGCACGAAATGCCGGTTTCCTATTGGTTCGTTGACAGCACCGATGCCTGATTCGTCATTTGCGATGTTCAATAAACTATGGAGACGCAGTCCTGACGCCGGTAAGGGTAGTAATATATTTGTCGAGCGACGCCCTCCGTTACTGTTCGGCTTCGTTTGGGAATTGTGGTTTGGCGCTGGGTGGTAGGTAACTCGTGTGTGCCGCTTTATGCTGACGGACAGAGACGGACAGCTCCCGAAAATATTCGATTTAATGTTTCTGAACGGTTTTAATGGAATTACATTGCTTAAGCGGAGATCGATCTCGCTGACAATTCAAAGGCGATGTTCTACCTTTATTTATTACAATACCTAAAATCTTAAGTGTTTGGCTGCTACTGATACCTAATTTAGCAAGATAGTAAACTAAGTTGAGATTAAGTGGAAAAGCTAATTTAATAAATTGGCGAGAAGCTAGCTAATTTACCTGTACAGTATTTTGCAGCGATTATATTTGAACTCACTATGCTTAAAGAGACTATGGTCAGTAGAGTTAGTTGTGGATATTTATTAAGCTAATGAATTAACAGTCAGAATTGGCATATGTGAATGATTAATTTATGATAGCAAGTTTCTTGTCTTAACTGCTGAAAATGTTCCTTAAACTTCAGGATAAATATCTCTTAATGGTGGTTTGACTCGTGTTAGGAATATTCCACTTGTGGAACCTTACCTATGTCGATGCAATTCTTTCAGCCAGCCCGACGAATAATGTTAGCTGTTCTACGGGTGTACCAGGTGTATCTCGTGACAGCAAACAAACATCAAACGCCGATACAGTCAGCCAGCATTCAGCCACCGATAGCGATGACGAAGATTTTGGTAACGGTCATACGTCTTCTGCTGCAATTGTTGACGCTGATAATGTCATCGCTATTACAGATAATGTGCCTTTACCTTATCCCGATCAGTTAACATCGTATCCGGCGACTAGTCAACATCGTCTGTCGAATTTGTCGTCTCGTCTGATGACACAGCTCACCACACAGAGACAAAAACTAGAGGTAGCGTCACCATCGATCACATCATGTCCAGGCGTTAAGTCGCCAGCGATGGTGGCATGTCCAGACGTCACATCTCCACCTATGACGTCATGCGTTAACAATACCTCATTGTCGATGAGGTCATCGCTGTCGAATCCGATCTATCAATCATTAGTATCGATTGTTAAACTCGACAACGATCACGTTATCGATGATAACGTGCATTGGCAACGGCAGCAACGCAACTGCTGTTGGTCTCGATTGTTCCCGTCGACACTCGAAGTCTACGGATTTGAGCTGTCGACGCCCAATTCAGCAGACTTCGAGCGTTACTCGTGGTTCGCGGTGATGTCACTTCAGCTCCAGCTTACACCAACGCTGTCGAGCTTGTTGTTGCCGGCGAGCGAACGATGTTGTGTCGCATACGATTTGCGGCCAACAGAAAATTTGACAGATGCCGTTAGTGAGCTTTGTAATCACCTACCCGAGCAAGATGCAGACAGCGAGAATAGAGAAGAGAAACAAAAGGAAAAATACGACAGTGGCAGGCTAAAAGAAGTCGGGATCGTACAAGAATCTTCGAAAGAGTCAATGACGATTTTTGAAGAAATTAAATGGGACAACCAACATGAGCAAACGAATAGTGATGGTCATAATGAAGAGGGCAAGCATGACTATAGCGAAGAAAACAGCGTAGGTAAGGATGAAAAATACCGGGCATCTCGCGACAAAATCGACCTTGATAGGGAAGAAAAAGCCGGTGATAGCGCAGAGAGCAGCACACCGCCGTATGCCGTGATACGCAAAACCAGCAGTCGCATAGTACGCGTCAGTAATCAATGGGTTGCAGATGAAATTGAGCCGTTAGACGATTATCGTAAGTATTTTGAAGAAACGATTCCAATTGTGACAATTGACGCGAGAGAAGTCTACGAGAAGGCAGTCCGTTGTGGCCAGTTTGGACCGTGTGAACCCAATGAAGAAAGTATGGCGATCTATCACGAGTATGTCGAATCGTACCGGACCGGTGCTGTAAAGTTGAAGCCAGTTTCAGTGTAGAATAGAAATTGGTTTTGTGGGAAATTGGAGTTGGTTTGCATGAACAAACTTTTGTCAATAATTGAGAATCTATGTAGATGGCTGGTAAAACTGGATTGTTGTTAAATTGAACCAGGTCTGAACTGGCAATAAAATCGGCCCTGACATTTTATTATAAACCGGCGGACCACTGACAACCTAGATTTTAACCGGAGAAATCGGTTTTTATTGGAACTGAAACATAGTTGAGTAGAGTTGTAAATAGTTAAGTTTGTTGCTAAACATAAACTTTTTTGCAATTCAGAATGCCTTATTTTAATGAATAAAACGGGTTTTTTCAAAAAAATGGGCTCATGTTGAAGTGATTAATGGTTTCTTACAGTGATGTTTATTGAATGGTTAAGACTTAAATCAGCATAAAGTAACTAATTTTTTGGGATAATTACTTAAACCATATTGGAGTTGTTTCGGTGTATAGCGCGGAGAGTTTAGAGGTTATTTGGTTGGTATACGGCAATTGGTATACTGCAGCCCTCAGCAAATACATACTATGAGCTAAAGATGATTGCCTACATGCCTGACTATACTTTTGCCGAGAAACTAGTTCGATTAAAGTTCAAATTTGACATCGTTGTACCTTCGACCTTGTGATATAATTAACACTGTGATTGTTGTAATTTTTAACTCGAATTGCTAGTACTCTATTAAAATGATATTTCAGATGTGTGATGTTTGATTCTTGTATAATTTTGTTGTACTTATAGTTCTTTCCAATACTCAGTAATTGTGTCAAAAAAGAAACGCTAGTTTCGTGTTTCATAAAGCATTTTTCAAAACGCTTTTCTGTAAGCGGAGGGATGCTGAAATGAATCGCTTGCGTGTCCAGAAACATAAAATAAACACTTTTTCAAAACTCGAAAAGCGGTTTGTATTTTTGACATGATTCCTGAACTGTCATTTGTGCGCAAGGTTGGGCACGGGAAAAAATCAACGAAAAACGGGTTTTCGGTTTTTTCCCGTTTTTACCAGCCGTTTTTGTGCTAAATCGTTAAATACAAAATCTTAGTTTCGCTTTTTGATCCGCCAGTAGGAGAAATAGGGGAATACAAGCCTCCTAAACTTCTGCAAAGACCACGAAAACACATGTTTAGAGGTTCTAAATTCATTGGCACTTTACCAAAACTGCGGTTGCTCCTCAGATACGGACGCACTGCGAGTAGGGTTGTATCTCCTCTCTCCGCTGCAGTCCTACGGTGCGAACAAGTATGCTGTAAAAATGGTTTTTCAATCAAACCAGAATTTCAGTAGCATTTCTGCTTACTATATACTTCTTTAACCTTAAAGAGTTATATTTATTGGAGATTTTTCTGTTTCTTTTTGCTGCAACATTTATTGCCCTTGTGCTGTCTACCCTGGTTGAAACATATGAAGATTGTAAAAGGTTTTACCTAAAATATGAGTTTTATAGCTACTTTGAAAGAACATATCAAAACAGTTCTCGCTGCGCGCGTAGTTTGGTTCATTTTAAAGATGGTTTCATTTTATAGATTTATCATTTTGCAACTTTTCCGTGAAACAGATTTTGAAAGGTTTTCCCTACAGCTATCAAACACGAGAGCTATCAAACACGAGAGAGAACTCGGACAACGTTAGATCAAACATAGTCTGGAACGCTAAAATGAATCGCTTGCGTGTCAAAAAACATCGTATATCAACAGTTACATGGAAATCTACGCCAATTAGTCGCCCGGACAGGTAACTAAGTATAGTGCCAAGAACCCATGTTACTTCAACGGGCGTCCAGGTTTCTGGTAGGTCTATAAAAGAGTAGGTTTAGATTCTGGATTAAATTTTTTTGCTTAGTCGAACACATTTTTGCAAGGCTTAGGCTTAGGAATACACTTAATCTACTGTTACGCTACTAAAAGTAACATTGGCCGTGACAAGCATAGCGATGGGCGACAAATTGTTGCATTGACGAGATTTTAGATAGTAAGTTGTCGGGCGACGAATTGTCTTGATGCAATTTAAATTTATATGTTGTTATTTAAAAAATTTTATCTGTTACACCCTGTTTCTGATATCTATTTAAAGTTTATTAAAACTACAGCGATTATATTGAGCTGATTTGGTGTTTAACCCCTTCTCACAGAGAGTTGACTATGGGCAACTCATCGCCAGTGTACATACGTAAAATGATGTATATCGCACAGTGTTTTACAATTGCAACACGTATACATAGTACTAAATCACCACGAGACGGGAGAGCCCCCTCGGGCTTGAGCGTCAAGCTCCTATAGTTGAGTGGTGACGATAAACGCCTCCCATTCCAGTCACTGGAGTTCGAATCCTAGCAGAAAAGTAGGTCTCAGATGAAATAAAAAATATTCATCTGATAAAGGGTTAAGCGAAAAATTTTCAGTTTACTATCTATAACACCTTCTCACATAGAGTTCTACTGTAGGTAACTCAGCGCCAGTGTATATACGTAAAATAATATATATCGCACAGAGTTTAAAAATGCAACACGTGTACATAGTACTAAATCACCACAAGCCGTCAGAGCCTCCTCGGGCTTGAGCGTCAAGCTCCTATAGTTGAGTGGTGACGGTAAAACATCCCATTCCAGTCACTAGAGTTCGAATCCTAGCATAAAAGTAGGTCTCAGCTCAGATAAAGTGGAGAATATTCATGTGATAAAGTGTTAATAGCTTAAGCACATTATTAGTTAAATCTTTTCAGATTAACCGAACAATTGTAAGCTTAAGCACATTATTAGTTAAATCTTTTCAGATTAACCGAACAATTGTTTTAAAGTCTAGACGATGATTTTTCGTGCATTTTGCATTGAAATAAGTTTATTTGCTATATAGCTTTAGACAAACACTACCGGAACCAGAGGTTAAAAATGAATGAATATATAGGTTAATAGCACACTGTAGACTCCAGTGAATTGGTTTAATTCAGAATGAGTTGATTCATTGAGCCTGAAATACTGTAGCGACCCGAATAAGAGGGGGTCCCAATCAATAGGAGTCCGTATCCCTAGTAAGTGTCCGTAAGCGGATAGAGTCCATAAACCCTAATTGGAGTCCGTAAATGTCAATTATTCCTATTTGTAGGCATAAATGGCTCCATGACCAAATAATTTGAGTTCGAAACTTTAAAGCGTACTTAAATTTTGAAAGTACATTCCTAATCCTGAGTATAAAACCTTGCATTATCGCTCAATCTGCTGACACAAGTCAAATTAACGTTTAATTCAACGGGTAGTTGCAGTATATACCTACCGGATATGTATCAGTTACAAAGGGTGGCGGAACGTGGATTAAAGATAAATAACAGTCCGTAACCAAGTAACAGGTGGAGCTACCCTCTGGAGGGACCAAATATATATCAGTCCCCCCTCGTATTCGGGTCACTACAATAGTTTTTTCAGAACTCGATTTTATTCTCGCCTCATCAAGAATTAAGTCTCAGAGTGAGTTAAACAATCGTGTTCGATCATTGGCTTTTTGAGCAATGAACCTGTGTGTTCGTTTTAGTATGTGCCTGCTACGCTGATAATACTATTAGGTAATCAGTCGAATCACAAAGGTAAATTCGCTGAAGTTTTCTATTCTTGTAACTTAATAAATTTCAAGTGTTTTGATCCGATTCTTCGCTAAAATTCGACGCAACTCTAAAGCAGAATATACACATGAAGACGAGTTGCAATGTTGTAATCTCACCACTTTATACAAAACTATACAAGCACTAAAGCTTAATAAAATGATTTTATTTATAATTTAGTCTGTCTCTCACATAGCAATATATTATTAACTATTTGTGTTGATTTTCACAAATTTTCGAGTGCAAAATATCGCAAAAATTTTCGTGTGAAACACGTCGAACGTCGAATTTCTATATTTGAGACCGTCACTACCAGCCTGTGCATGGCTCTACCTTGTCGCGATGCATAGGATTCATTAGTTTTTAGTTTACACCATCTCTTGCCCCCCACCCGTCGTGTGTTCAATTCTCTATGTGTGTGTGTGTTTCGACTCTTCCCCAGCGAAAAATATTTAACTGCACGAACACACATATATACACCAAACTGCAATATATATAGCTTTGCGCAATACGAGTTTATACTTCAAAATTGCAAAATTATTGCGTATTTTGCAAGGTTTTCTTTTGCGAAGTATAATGCTCGTTTTTTTGTATATTTTGAAATGAGTTTCGTTTATAAAATTTAAATTTGACCGAAGAATACAAATATTTCAACTTCCAGTTCCGGGTGTTTGGCACCTTATTGAATAACAGTTGAGATTATGGATATCAAGTTTGCTCAAAGTTTGCAAGGTTCATAACCATGTATATGATCGTTTTCAGTATTTTGAAGCTTTTTTGTTATTGCTGTTTTGTCAAATTGGGTTAGTTTTGATAATCTTAGTTCCACTCGTGATATGTCGACCGTTAAAACTTTGGTTTAGCATAGTCGGTACAAAAGCGTTTATAGCACACGTCATCAGCGATATGTTTTCAAACAAATCAACCATTGTAAAATGCTTTGATTACTCGGGCAATATTATGTACATTTTGTGGCCGTAACTGTAGAATATTAAGCATATTCCGAAGCGAACACTCAAAACCTAAGAATAAGCAAAAATAGGCTAAAATTTAAGGCTACAATTTTGCAGTCTCATTAGAAACTGAGACGGACGGTCGTACAAACAACATGGGCCGGAAACGCAGTGAAGCTGTCGTTGATGTTTTTGCTCGTTCGGGAACTGCTAAAAAGGTTGTAAATCATACGATGTATTCAGCTGTTACGCAATAGTTAATCAACCTTTCTGCTGGCTTCAAGATCGGCGAGTTAGCGATTGATGCCCCTCTCAGCAGCCCACTTTGAGATCGGGGCCGTTTTAACAGACTTTCAGACTGTCCTAACAATTAACCTTTGTGTGGCAAAGCAATTCACAGGTTCACGTTTATATGCTGCAGCTTTTATGCGGATGGTGACGCGCGATGACGCAAGGCGACGGACGACGCCGGAAGACGATAAAAATTGTACAAAGTATAGGGCCACCGTTACAATATTAAAGGTATGATCAATTGGTGAGGGTTCAAGCATCAGTGTAAATTAGGATCAGTTTGGGTTTCTCAAATTAGTAGAAAGCACCTTGGACGATAGACCGCAAGCTGAACATCGTCTCATTTAACTCGGTAAATACATACTGTTGCGGCTGTTGAACTATGTTGTTGTTGGTGGTGGTGATGTAGTTTGTGTTGGTGTTGTTGTTGGTGGTGATGTAGTTTGTGTTGGTGTTGTTATTGGTGGTGGTTTTGTAGTTGTTGTTGGTGTTGTTGGTGGTGGCGGTTGTGTAGTTGTTGGTGGTGGTTTTGTAGTTGTTGTTGGTGTTGTTGGTGGTGGTGGTTGTGTAGTTGGTGGTGGTGGTTGCGTAGTTGTTGTTGGTGTTGTTGTTGGTGGTGGTTGTGTAGTTGGTGGTGTTGCTGTTGGTGGTGGTGGTTGTGTAGTTGTTGTTGGTGTTATTGGTTGTGTAGTTGTTGTTGGTGGTGGTGGTTGTGTAGTTGTTGTTGGTGTTATTGGTTGTGTAGTTGTTGTTGGTGTTATTGGTTGTGTAGTTGTTGTTGGTGGTGGTGGTTGTGTAGTTGTTGTTGGTGTTATTGGTTGTGTAGTTGTTGTTGGTGGTGGTGGTTGTGTAGTTGTTGTTGGTGGTGGTGGTTGTGTAGTTGTTGTTGGTGTTATTGGTTGTGTAGTTGTTGTTGGTGTTATTGGTTGTGTAGTTGTTGTTGGTGGTGGTGGTTGTGTAGTTGTTGTTGGTGTTATTGGTTGTGTAGTTGTTGTTGGTGTTATTGGTTGTGTAGTTGTTGTTGGTGGTGGTGGTTGTGTAGTTGTTGTTGGTGTTATTGGTTGTGTAGTTGTTGTTGGTGGTGGTGGTTGTGTAGTTGTTGTTGGTGGTGGTTGTGTGTTGTTGGTGTTGTTGTTTGGTGTTTTATTGTTGTTGTTGGTGGTTGTGTAGTTGTTGTTGTTGTTGCTTGTATTTACATTCGGTAAAGATAACACAGCAACAGATTTTAGATATACATGCACACCTGAAGTAGCAGTTGTTGCGCAACGATGTTACGCGAAATAGTGGTAGCATGGTTGGCCCAAGCCTAACGGTTCCATTTCTGGTGTGTAGTTTTAATCAAATATTGTTGTTGTTGTTGTTGTTGTTGTGTTGTTGTTCTTGTTGTTGTTGTTGTTGTTGTTGTTGTTGTTGTTGTTGTTGTTGTTGTTGTTGTTGTTGTTGTTGTTGTTGTTGTTGCTGCTGCTGTTGTTCTTGTTGTTGTTGTTGTTGTTGTTGCTGCTGCTGTTGTTGTTGTTGTTGTTGCAGTTGTTGTTGTTGTTGTTGTTGTTGTTGTTGTTGTTGTTGCTGTTGTTGCTGTTGTTGTTGTTGTTTTTATTGTTGCGCTGTTGTACGTTTTGTTGTTATGTATGTGTGGCATCTTGTCAGTTTAAAATTTATAGCGCAACGTCGCTTTACAAGGACAAACTTCTTGTTTAGCGCTGTTGTAGTACTTGTACATGTATATAAAATCGCCGAGACATTTTGAGTATTTCTAATATATTTATAATTTTTACTGTGCGCTGCAAGACGAAAATTTGCAGTTGCAAAATTGTTTGTAGTTTGCACCAATGCACTTGACGCACTAAAAGTGCGTATAGTCGATCGTATAGGCGTGTTGCGTTTGCTCATACACACAAGTTCATAGGCAACGGGGGATACCTGAAATGCGCACTCCACCGAAATTTTTAGCCGGACGAGAAAGTAAGCACAGTTAGAAGCTTTAGAATAACCTGCTGGATAGTAAAAGAGGTCAAAAAACTTTCTCGCTACCCTCGCCAGCAAAACGGTGCGGTTTAGAGTTATCCACTTTCGAAATATAATCCGGGCAATGCCGTTGATGAGAAATGCAAGGAATATAGGTTTCATATGCTTAGTTTATTGCTGGGTTTTTTTGAAGTTACGGCATACATGTGTTTAAATGTGTTAAGTTTTATATAATAAAGTAAATTTTGCGAGGTTTTCAGCGTCTTTGTGTGTAAGTATAACATGGCTAAAACTCAAGGTTGTTGCTTGTATAGAGTAAATTACGAATATAGTATTTAGTGGAGCGAATTTTGATGAATACAGTTTTTATTGGCAGGCATGAACGGAACTTTCAGGACAGCAATATGTGCGTCATCGAGTCACTCGCTGGTATGGAGATTGAACCAGACGTGCACTCGTTCAACAGCGGATTGAGTGGGCTTCTGAGCAGCAGCGGAACCAGAAGCTTCTGGTGATAAGGAGGGTGGATTCACTTTTAGGGCATCTCAGATGTTAAATTTTGCTTTGGTTCGTTCAAAATGTTTGTTTTCATGTTGTACCTTCTCGAAAATCAAGGCTACCACTGGATAACCCATCGGCGTCTAGTTCAAACTGTACGAGCCGTAGCTCCTCCGATACGCTGTGGTAGACAAGCTGACCGACTTAAGCGGCGTATGATACATTCTGAATTGTTCGGCGCGATGGTCTGAATTTTCAGGCTAAACAGGGCCTCGTAGCTACGCAAAGACCGTACCAGGCACATCAGCCTTAGAGATGGAAGTGGGGCGTGGTACCGCACGGGCGGTGTGGGACGTGGTGGCGTTGACCGATATTAATGCCTGGGGTGGCCGCAGCCTGTCCCACTTTCATCTCTTATCCCTACTGTCCGAAAATTCATTCAAAACCTTCGACGGTCTAAACATCGAATTCTGTGGCAGGATGCAAATAATCTTCAGTTTACAATTATGATTGAACGATTTTTTACAAGGACGTGGTACTGGTGAACGAAAAGGGCTGCGTATCGGGCCACAATATAAAATGTCGAGCCCATTCAGGCTTATAGGGACCTCATCTTTCTCACGGGACGCCTGGCGCAGTGTAGCCACGATCCTTGTAATAAGGCGTCATTAATTGCCGAGATTTCTTAAAAAAATAACCTCAACGACAAATTTTGCGCAACGATTAACTGATTATTGCTAAAATTAGCAAATTTTATATTATTTCAGTACACAATTTTGCTGCATCTACTGCGCCTGTAATTTTTGGTAAATTCTGACTTTCATACGTTTTACCACTGATTGTACCCTGGCGTTCACATGTGCAAGTTTGGTCAGCTGCAATTTGACGCATGTTAAGTGTAGCATTCATATGCTAGTTTTACTAAATATTGTTCTCCAGTTTAAAGTTTGGATTTGGGTTGAAGTCAATGCAGCATATTTCAGGTTGATGCTTCAATTAAATTAATAATTTCTTAAAATGTAATACTTACTAATTTGTAATTATTAACCTGAAGCTATTCGTTTTAACAAAGCAACTAAATCGGTATTTTGAAAGATAATGTGTCAAACAAAAAAACTGATTGAATGAAAATTGTAAATAAAAATTAAAGATAATTATGGGATACGTTTTAAATTACTTTGAAATGGTGCAAGTTATGGATGATTGTGGGCCGAGTCCATGTTGAATTTAAAATACGAGTTTACACCGAACGATGTACTCTCGTTGAGTTCATGACTAGATCCACACTCATCCCGGCTCGGCACCAGGATGTCTGGGTGGTATAAAACGATCCTTTTATAAAGGTGCAGCGGGCCTATAGCCAAGGGAGAAGCAGGGGGTGGGCTCAGCCCCCTCATTTGGAAAAATTTTAGCCCCCCTAGAAAATTTTCAAATTTACTTGCAAGTCATTGAAAAGGTGGAAATATCGACATTCTGGGGGTTATTTCACGCGAAAATGCTGGAAATGAATTTGAAAATGAAATCGGGATCAAAAATCGTATGGTGTATAACCAACTAATTCGGGTTCAACTGCAGAAAATAAACTTCCATAGACGATTTCATGAAAGATATTGACGGCATTGTTCGTGGGGGTTGAGTATATCAGAATCAAGCTGAATTACATCAAAAATGTAGCAGGATAATTATATGGTAAACCCGAGCAGAAGTTGACGGAGAAATTTAGAGCAGATTGAAAGAAGATTTGAGTTGAACGGAGCAAATATCGAGTGAAACCAGAATCAAGAGTACAGTTGGAATAAACGAAAGCAACAAATTGCGACGATCACAGGTGGGTTTTCTTGCAGCAGGTTTTTTGGTTTTACAGCCTGATCAAAGACGACAATTATGAAAGAATTGTGTAACTGAAAACTGTGGCGACAAATTCGCAGCTGAAACGTAAATGACGTCAGTTGTAATAACGGTCACGTCATTTTGTGGTTGTCATCGTGGTACGAACGGCTACAGAAAAGGCTACGATTTGGTGGTCGTAAAATTTGAAGAATTCTATTTTATAAATTGATGAAGTTGCTTTTCTTAACTGACGAAATATCGGAATACACTTCAAAAATAGCACAGAATGCCCTGATAAAGCGGAGTTTAGTAGGAAATTTGCAAAAGAGATGAAATATTTTTCCTCAAGTTTAAATTCGATATCACATCCTGCAATGGTGTGACCAGTTTGCAGTGTCAAATCCAGGGGGGGCGGCGAAATCGCCCTCAAACCTCCCAATTGGAGGCGTCCCGTGGAGGCCCACCTTGACAAACTGAAATTTTTTCGCCAACCACGAAGTTATAGAGCTGTAAAACAGTTATAGGCGCCTCCCCTCGGACCTGTTTGAGGGGCTTGACTAGCCCAACGCACGCCGTTCCTGCAGACAGCAGATTTACATCTTAACCCAGACCTGCCGTGCTTAATGTTTCTAGAATAACTATGATTATTTTGAATCTCAAAGTGTGTTTTCTAGCCAAATAGTAGTGGCAGGAATGTTTCTGTTCGTCGTAATAAAAATTAACATTCTCCACTTGGTCCATGTATAGAACAGGGCCGGAACGTTTTCCTGCGGAATTGCAATAGAGTAAGCTCAAGCTTTAGACTATTTTTTGCTTAAGGCTTAGGTATAAGCTCATCCTTACGCTTAGGCTTAGGCTTAGAAATATGCTTATGCTACTGTTGCGGCTCTGTTCTATTTCATTGCCAATTAAACCGAAAGCAAACCGGTTTTGTACCAGACTTCGGTTTAGAAATTTTAAAGCTTTTGCCAATTGACGCGGTTACTTATCTTTTTCGGATATTAAGCACGTCTTATCAAAATGATTGTTTTACAACTGGTGTAAAGCAAGAAGTTTCGAAAGGCTACAAAGTATTTAAGCAGATTTTTCCGAGCCAGCGAGAAAATGTTCTCAACATTTGACACATATTATTTCAATTAGTTTGTTAAAGTGCATGTTTTTACTCCATTATCCCCCTAGGAATTTCTTTGGAAGTGCATAGGAATTTTCAGGCTGTCCCACGTTGGATAAGCCCCTGGCTCTTACCACTGTTCATTATCGGTGCGTTGTATTTGGTATCCTGTATATACTTCCATTCTAATATTCATTCAAATTCCAAACCTTAAAATTGAATATATATTATATATTATATATTATATATAATATATATTTATATATATGCTTATATATTTATATATATGTATATACATAGATAAATATAGATACATGCAAACTCATCATTTAGGAAAAGTTTGATATTGGTGCTTGAAAAATGTTTACACGAGTTCTGTCATTACCTGACTCTATCTGCAGCATTCACGGGCACGGCCTACGAAACGAAAACATTCAATATAAGCATAAATCAAGCCACCACCTCGTTAGCTTAAAACTTTTAAATTTATCGCTTAGTAACAAGATTAAAGAAAAACAATTGCTCCGGTATATAGCATTTAAAACGCTCAAATCTGCTATTGACTTCTTTGAGTATAAACAAAAACTTGTGTTCTAAGGCTTTGAAATATATTTGTGTCCTGCTTTGGTTGAGTTTTGAATAAACCAAACAGCCAGTCTGTTGCGTTATTTGTTGTGGTGAACGACTTTGTCTGAAGGTTGGATTGATTTCAAAGTTCACTAAGAGCCAGGTAATATTAGTAAATTGTATATACACAACAAGTACTCAATTAAGATTAAGTAGTAATTTCGCTAAGATAAGGCAATAATTAATGAATATTTCGTAAAACCGCTGGTCGTGATCAGAGATTTAAGTGGGTAATGATTTTTTAGCCGCTCTGCGCTTTACTCGCGTAAATTTTGCGCAAAATTTCTGTACCGTTAGCCGCTTTAAGCTCTTATTTTTTGCTTTATATTGCATTGACGTTACTCGCTCAATTTACTTTACAAAACTCTTTATTCGCAACTTTCAACACAAACCATTAAAATAAAAAATGTAACACCGGCTAAAATTGCACATTACACCTATTGACGTTAAAGCTAGATTGATTGCCGATTGATTAGCAATAAATCAAAACATTCCTCTTGTCTGTAGAAAATCATTGTAGCTAAGAGCGTATAAACGACACATGATTTTGTCGTATAAGCAGATCGTAAAAATAACGGAAACGGTTACCCGAAATTCCGTAATCTTTCTGCTTTAGTTGTACCAAGAGTGGATGATGTCCACGAGTGTGCATATGCCTGACCTGTGCATGGTACTAAATGTACCAGCACGCGTTGCATTTTTGTTCGACCCCCCTCAATGGGGGGGGGTTAAGCAAGAGATTAACAATAAAGTATGCTTCAGTACACCTACCCCCCCTTAAGCAAGGGGGGTTACAATTTGCTATTAGCATTACATACCCCCCTAAACAAGGGGGTAGGCCAAAACCGCAACGCGTGTCGGGTACATTCTTTAATACACAGAGTGTACCCAGTTGCACACTCTTGTTATAAAGAGTGATCATCCACTCTTGGTTGTACTTACTGAAAAATCCTGTGTCTTTAGTGCAAATATTCTGAAATTATTGTATTTGATGCAGAAATAATTAAATTAATTTTTGTGATTTAGGTGTCTTCCATAAAAAGAGTTAACTCAGCCGGGTGAATATTTGCACAGCTCAAAGTTTTTAGTAGAAAAATGGAACATATTTAAAACTTTTATCCTTATAATTAATTTTATTCTTTTCCGGCTTATTTTGATCACTATCCGTTTTCGTTACTTTTACTGCACGTTTCTACCTTAATACCACACATTGAATACCTTCCGAACCAAGGGCGAAATATATGTAAAGCTTGCTCAAACTGTTTAGGATTGATAACGAAATGCGGTACTTATATGTTTAAAACATTTCGATTCCCAAAAAGTTATATCTTGTAAGGTGACATAAATCTAAATTAGATTTTTTGGCTCGAAAAACTTGAGATAAATACATTACGGCCATGAATATTGTGGTTTTAGCCAATTTTAGCTATATGGAATTATACAGTGGACCCAACGATAAATATACAAAATTAATAGTTTATTTTTTGCAACGAGGAATTTTTACAGAGGTTAGTGCTCTTACGCACTTTTCATCTTAATTAAGTAAAATTAAGTTATTTTATAAGAAGGCTTTTGCTTAGGCCCAATGTATAGAACAAGGACGGAATACTAGTAAAAACATATACCTAAGCCTAAGCCTAGGAAAAAATGTCTAAAGCCTGAGCCTGTACTCTATTGTAGATCCACGGAATAACGTTGCGCGCACAATCTTGAAGAGGTCATGGCAAGAGTTTAGCGTGAACACAACCTTTTCCTAAACGCAAGCCTAATCCGAAGTCACTAATGGTAAAACTGTTCAAAAGTCGATTTTTTTACACGGCCCGGAGGCCGTCTCTATTGTTAGCAGTTTATGTGTCGGGGTAGTAATTTTGCAATCAAGTTTATAATTCAACACTATTTAAACAGTCATTTTTGTTTCTTAAAAGTTGAGATCCACCTTTTTAAAATAATGCCAGTAATTTCACTAAAAATAGAATATTTTTAAACACACGGTTGAAACGTAGTCACCCAGAATAATTTGCCTTGGTCCACCTTGTTTGGACCAAACCTATTTTTGATCTTTTAGTGAATAAAATTTCTTCAAAGGAATTTGTGTATACTCACTGCATTCAATATAACGGTGTATTATATGCGCATAAAAAGTCATTTGATATTAACGATGTACCAGGATAGCGTATGGCCGAGTTGATAGAGCGGTGGACTTTTGAGTCACAGGCTACAGGGCTAATGTCTACAAGTGTAAATTGTCTACAGGACGTTTCCTTTTAACTAAGTTAAAGCCTGTAGGCAGCCCAACAGGCAAACGTGGGCCCCAAAAATATTGGAGTAACATAAATAGAAGCTTTTGTATAACTTGCAAGTGTGGCTAAAAGTTTTCTGGGGACGAAAAATGAAATTTTTCTCGACAAACTCGCTGGTTCCTTGTGGCGGCGACTGGCCTCACTTAAATTTATGGTTTCAAAAAGTCGCACAACCAGTTTGACAGAACCAATACGATAAAGAGACAAAGCTGAAATTGCGTGTGCCGCAAAACCTAAAACATTTTACTTGTAGCATGTTCATTCTGATTTTATTAATGTCAAAACCAAAACTGATCGGTTCGGCGTAAATCCATAGGTTACAGGAACCCCCGTACGAAATTTAGTTAAATGATGCCTGTTTCGTTTTAAAAAGCGTCACAGCGCCGTCAATTAGGTATGGTCTATTTAACTTTAATTCTGATTGCATGCTATTGCTTAATTGATTTTACGAATCGTGGAATTTCTGGTTAATTGCTTCTTTTGAAGTTCAAAGTTTGACACATTGTTTCGTGCCAATGTACCACCGAATATTTTAAAGAACTTGGTTTTGTTTTACCCCGTCTCTATTGCCGCGTTACTGTAGTGATCCGAATAAGAGGGGGGCTGATATTTATTTGGCCTCTCCAGAGGGTACCCCACTTGTTATTCGGTTACGGACTGTTATTTACTTTTAACTTACGCTCCGCCACCCTTCGTTACTGATATATATCCGATACTACAACTGTCCGTTGAATTAAACGTATATTTTTGTCTTGTGTCAATAGCTTGACTGATAATGCAAGGTTGTACTTAATAGGAATGTACTTTCAAAATTTAAGTACGCTTTAAGGTTTCGTATTCAATTTACTTGGTCCTGGAGTCATTTTTGCGCTACAATTAAGGATAACTGAGCTTCATGGACTCTAATTAGGATTTAGGGACTGTATCCGCTTGCGGACTCTTATTAGGGATACGAAATCCTATTGATTGGGACTCAAAATGGGAACCCCACTGTTATTACCCAACACCATCTTATTCGGGTCATTACAGTAAGAGGCTGATTATTACATCAGAATAAACTGTACGTTTATATATATATTGTAAATACAATGTTGCTTAAATTTATACTTATCGTTATAGTATATTCAACTTGTGACCTCGACTTGGTTGCCAGTCAAAGTAAGATTGACCTGTACATATTTTGCCTGCAGAATTATAAAAAGAATTTTTTAACATCTGTTCCTGTATATATTTATCCCAATCGCTCGTGTGGAATATGAAATTGCCAATTCTACGTCACAGGACTGAAATTAAAATTTTAAAACAAAAAATATTAAATTAATAATTTAAGTTTATTCAAAGAACACTAAATGTAATTGAAATGGGTGCCAGCAGTGACATTTTTCCAAGAACTTCTCGCTGATCAGGCTTCAGACGTTTCTGTGTTTTTATAAAAGTGTCATAAAATTATTTGAGAATATCAGCGGATTGAAAAATATTCACAGGCATTTGCGGTACTGCTATTTATGCCTTCTTTGTTTGATCATCGCCTTAAGCAAGTTTTTGCAGCGCGAACATACCTCAACACGGACTCGGTAACAGATCACGTTGAGGGAAACAATATTTTTCAGGAGGGGCATACAAGTGTTTCGGATGACTTACAAACAAGGTTGAAAATTATCAACGGGTACCAAAATTCTGCCAGGGGGGGCTGAATCCCCGCTGGCCTCCATCTGGCAACGGGCCGCTACTGCAGGCTGCAAATGCTACTCATTTAACATTATTTTTGAACGAAAACTTGAACGAATGTGAATAGGATTTAATTTTTCGTGACTGATTTTTTAGCCTGCAGTTTATGGGATGGTCAAGATTTAGTCGGCACGGTAATTTTTGCGTCATCAACGCAAGCGAAGACAAGTTGCTGTTACATTTGTAGTCAAGTCATTGGTTGTACTGGTTGGACGTGGGATGGCAATATTTATGGTGGCGCATGTATCTTAAAACAAAATTTGGGAGGATATTTTGCGAATGCCTCGGTCTCATCTGGGATTGTAAATGGTTTGTTTTGAAAATTTTAAAGTTTCGTATTAACCCTTTCTCACATGAATATTTTCTATTTCTATGCTGTTACATTTGTAGTCAAGTCATCGGTTGTACTGGTTGGACGTGGGATGGCAATATTTACGGTGGCGCATGTATCTTAAAACAAAATTTGGGAGGATATTTTGCGAATGCCTCGGTCTCATCTGGGATTGTAAATGGTTTGTTTTCAAAATGTTAAAGTTTCATATTAAAGCTGGAACGCCCACATTACATAAAACACTCTTTCTGTATTTATTTGTGTCATTTCAGATAAGCTCAAATGTATCGTTTGGCATTGTTTTAATAGTTTGTGATTTTATTTAATCGTCAGTAATATTTTCAAAATTAAAGCTGGAACGCCCACATTACATAAAACACTCTTTCTGTATTTATTTGTGTCATTTCAGATAAGCTCAAATGTATCGTTTGGCATTGTTTTAATAGTTTGTGATTTTATTTAATCGTCAGTAATATTTTCAAAATTAAAGCTGGAACGCCCACATTACATAAAACACTCTTTCTGTATTTATTTGTGTCATTTCAGATAAGCTCAAATTTATCGTTTGGCATTGTTTTAATAGTTTGTGATTTTATTTAATCGTCAGTAATATTTTCAAAATTAAAGCTGGAACGCCCACATTACATAAAACACTCTTTCTGTATTTATTTGTGTCATTTCAGATAAGCTCAAATGTATCGTTTGGCATTGTTTTAATAGTTTGTGATTTTATTTAATCGTCAGTAATATTTTCAAAATTAAAGCTGGAACGCCCACATTACATAAAACACTCTTTCTGTATTTATTTGTGTCATTTCAGATAAGCTCAAATGTATCGTTTGGCATTGTTTTAATAGTTTGTGATTTTATTTAATCGTCAGTAATATTTTCAAAATTAAAGCTGGAACGCCCACATTACATAAAACACTCTTTCTGTATTTATTTGTGTCATTTCAGATAAGCTCAAATGTATCGTTTGGCATTGTTTTAATAGTTTGTGATTTTATTTAATCGTCAGTAATATTTTCAAAATTAAAGCTGGAACGCCCACATTACATAAAACACTCTTTCTGTATTTATTTGTGTCATTTCAGATAAGCTCAAATGTATCGTTTGGCATTGTTTTAATAGTTTGTGATTTTATTTAATCGTCAGTATTATTTTTTTTATTTTAGCTGTAACGCCCACATTTCATAAAACACTCTTTTTGTATTTATTTGTGTCATTTCAGATAAGCTCAAATGTATCGTTTGGCATTGTTTTAATAGTTTGTGATTTTATTTAATCGTCAGTAATATTTTCAAAATTAAAGCTGGAACGCCCACATTACATAAAACACTCTTTCTGTATTTATTTGTGTCATTTCAGATAAGCTCAAATGTATCGTTTGGCATTGTTTTAATAGTTTGTGATTTTATTTAATCGTCAGTAATATTTTCAAAATTAAAGCTGGAACGCCCACATTACATAAAACACTCTTTCTGTATTTATTTGTGTCATTTCAGATAAGCTCAAATGTATCGTTTGGCATTGTTTTAATAGTTTGTGATTTTATTTAATCGTCAGTAATATTTTCAAAATTAAAGCTGGAACGCCCACGATACGTATTGTACACAATTTTTCAATTTTGTTTTTCAGAAACATCGACTACATCTACACCAGTACCAGTAACAACTACTGCTGCAGCCGGAGTTACGACTACTACTCCAGCTACAACTACAACGACAACAACTACAACCACTACCACAACAACAACGACAACAACAACTACTACAACAACAACAACAACAACAACAACAACAACAACAACAACAACAACGACAACAACAACAACAACAACAACAAAGTCTACTACAACTAGCATGTCAAAAGATGGTAAGACAAGCTAGACTACATACTTCATATAAATAATACTTTGGCTGAGTTTGAATTCATGCCAAATCAGCAACTTGTAGCTACTAGCATTTAAATATTTGTTCAAAAATAAGTTTCAGTAATTTGCAGATCTTATTACGAACGTTAACGTCCTACTATATCTTCCGACCCTGGTGCCAAAATTGGATTTCCTCAAAGTCAACGCAACGGCTGTCTATTTTGTAAAGTTGAAATTTTCTCGATACGTAAAAGGTTTCTGAGTTATCGTTCAAGCTAAGTTCTGGAAGCGCAGTGCAATTTTTTTAAAACCAAAAGGAACCAATGCATAGAACAGGGCCGTAACAGCAGTATTAGCATATCCCTATAGCCTAAGGCTATGCAAAACTAATCAAAAGGTTAAGCTTATTCTATAGTAGTCTCGCAGGGAAACATTCCGCCACTAACCTTGAAATGGGCATTAAGAATCAAGATTGCTAAAAATAAAGCATAACTTTTTGGTGTTATAATTATTGCAATCACTTTGACTACTTAAGCAGTATGAAGTAAGTACCATCGCCTGTGTCTAATGAGTTTACGACAGCATCAGACACAGGGTTCACTGCAAAAAATGGTGAGTCAAATTGACTCTCCCCGAAATAGGCTTTTCCGGACTCACAAAGTGAGTCAAAATTCGACTCCGCCTGAGTCAAATTTGACTCACTGAGCGACTCATTAAGTCGAATTCGACTCCGGCGGTGTCAAATTTTGACTCAGTTTGTGTAGTCCGGAAAAGCCTATTTCGGAGGGAGTCAATTTGACTCACCATTTTTTGCAGTGTTGAGACATTTTTTTAACCTTTTGCTTTCGAAATTTTGTTACAGAATTTATTCGGAAGCTTGCATTAGAATTGTCTCATCTTGATACAACTGTTAGAGGTTAGTGAATATTAAACGGGCGCCCGAAACTGTAATAAAAACACTAGCGGTCTAAGGGGTTTTAAAATATATCCGGTCTGCTATGCTTCATTGCACGATATTCCTTAAAACCACTCTCTAAAAGCTTCAACTAATTTGATTTATGCTTAAGCTAATCCACCAGTATTAAACTAACTTTCTAGATTAACTAAACTAGCTAGTAAGTTTACGCTTAAACTCATTTAAAATCTTATTTATTTTCAGTTTAAGCTAAACTTAATGAACTCTTAGACACACTGCTGCGGTTGTTACTTAAACTAAAAATTAGTTTACTTAAACTCGTGTTAAACTAAAAACACGTCAGTTTGACTGAAACTTAAAATTTTAGTTTAGTTAGTCTGTCCAGCCATTTAGCTATAATTTAAGTTTACGTTTTTAGAGAACACTTATAGTCAAGTTGTGATGCTAAACGCCTTCCGTTCTGTCGAAATTTTCAACTTACCTTTTCGTTTCTATTGAAGTAGCTATAATTTAAGTTTAAGTTTTTATAGAACACTTATAGTCAAGTTGTGATGCTAAACGCCTTCCGTGCTGTCGAAATTTTCAACTTACCTTTTCGTTTCTATTGAAGTAGCTATAATTTAAGTTTAAATTTTTGTAGAACACTTATAGTCAAGTTGTCATGCTAAACGCCTTCCGTGCTGTCGAAATTTTCAACTTACTTTTTCGTTTCTATTGAAGTAGCTATAATATAAGTTTAAATTTTTGTAGAACACTTATAGTCAAGTTGTCATGCTAAACGCCTTCCGTGCTGTCGAACTTTTCAACTTACCTTTTCGTTTCTATTGAAGTATGGACCGAAGTATGTACTTAGTCTAATTTCACATTTGATTCAGCAAAATAAATGTGTATCATCATGGCTTGAATGCATTAAAGTACCATGATACAGTGTTTCCGGCCTCGTTTAATAATTACTAATTTAAACTTGCTGTTGTTTCAGAATGTCAGAAACACCATGTCAAAGTGAATGGTCATTGCTGGCATCCCATGGCGTTTCCGCTGATTGCATTGTTAATATTTTTCACTGTAACTGCATTTATTCCGATAATTTGGGCGATTGCAACAGGGTAAAGCCGTTTTTGAGTATTGCAGAATAGTTTCGTTTTGTACTGTAGTGACCCGAACAAGAGGGGGTAATACGAGGGGGGGTCCCCATTTTGGGTCCCAATCAATATGAGTCCGTATGCGTAATAAGAGTCGGTAAGCAAATAGAGTCCCTAAACCCTATTTAGAGTCCATAAATGTCAATTATTCCTAACTGTAGCGCGTAGATGACTTGAGGACCAAATAATTTGAGTTCGAAAGTTTAAAGTGTACTTAAGTTTTGAAAGTACATTCCTTAGTTTAACCTAGCATTATCACTCAAGCTATTGACACAAGACAAATAAAAGTTTAATTTAACGGATAGTTGCAGTACCGAATATATGCGAACGAAGTGTGGCGGAGGACGGGATAAAAATAACTAACAGTTCGTGACCGAATAACGGGGGGTACCCTCTGGAGAGGCCAAATAATTAGCAGTTCTCCCTTACTAGGGTCACTACAGTATTTAATATTTTGGCTTTGTAGTTCATTTGTTTTTCGTTTTGCCATAAAAGATTTTTCAACTCGACAATATCACAGTATAGCAGTTCGAGCTTATACCATTCATAACCTGTTTTACAACGCGTATGAACTATAAAGAATTAACCTGTGCACACCATTTTGTCATGTTTGCTTCTGAGAACAGCTATAGAGCATAAATAAATAATTTTTGACCAGTCTATAAACCTAAACCTATAAAATAGTAGCCTGGTTTAAACTTGATTCCATTCCGATAGATTAATACCAAAACGCAATGGTGAACTTTATGTAAACACATGTCTTACGCCCTATTCACAAGTGCAAGTTTTTGCTACGAGAACTTGTAGCTGCAACTTGCACCTGCAAGTTGGGGCGGAAATCCCGTTCGAAAAATTTGCAGCTGCAAATAATTCATTAAAAATCAAAGCTGGCAATTTAGTTCATATGTGTGAATAACCATGCAAGTTCAATGAATTAATTGCATCCGCTCTCTCATTGGCTGTTGAAAAATGTAGGTTCTGCGTGCAATTCGTAGCTGCAAGTTCTCGCGGCAAAACCTTACACGTGTGAATAGGGCTTTAACTTATATTTGTTTCAGGCAATTGAAGACAATTATGGACGAAACGGCTTATGCAGATGTTGCCGTAGAAACTTGAAGTTAACAATTCATGCATAAAACGGACAATGTATAGAACAGGGTCGAAACGATAGTATTTGCATATTCATAAGCTTAAGTTTAAGCCTGAGTGTTAAAATGAGCTTATACCTAAGCCTAAACCGTAAGCCTAAGCAAAAAATTGTCTAACGCTTAAACTATACTGTATTGCAGTGATGCAGAAAAACGTTCCGCCCCTGACCTGTACATGGGCCAATAAGACAATTTGGACAAAAGTGTACCTTTTTACAGTTAATTCACGGCAGTTTTACTTGCGTATTTTGGTCAGTTCAAGCGAAATATAATATTAAATAATAAATGTTGTGAATTTTTACCAAAACATTTCATTTCAAATTTTAGTTTTCACAAATGTTTTGTGGCGAATTTAATTTTGGAAACAGGAATTATGTGAAAGATTGGGTTTTCATTGGTCAATTAATTTGCATCATCACTTGCAGATGTAGTCAATTTGCAAGCAATATCCTTTTAGGAGCTAAATGTTAAATGTGTAAGAATGAAGCGCACAAAATTGCAGCGTGCACTAATATGTATTAACGGCACAAAAACAGACAACCTCAAACTAATAATTTAAAAATCGTGTAAAAACGCACGCACCAAGAAAAATTGTACAATTTCAATACATCTCGAGGCTGAATTAGAGCAATGAGATCCGTTCGGGAAAAGTATGTTGCACACGCACAGCTGAGGATATAATTTATGCTTAGGCATTGAGCCCGTATTCTCAAATGTGTGTAGCACCTATTACCAGTTGGTGATTGGTCTTGTATTAACTTTCGAACCAAATGGAATGGTGAAGCTTGCAATTTAGCACGTTTATCGTATTCGATACATTTCTACTTCTGTTCAAATTTTGACATATGCAATGGCAGCAGTTCGTTATTTTTAAAACCTATTACTACCTTGTGTTAGATGCTATTATGCATTTTTGAATATAGACTCTAGGTTTAGACGTCCTTATAGCCGGATAGCTGGAAGGGACTCTAATAAATCTTAAAAAAATTTTACCCTCTGAAGAAATGTTGTAGACCCACTTTTAAGCCACGCGAATTCACCGCAATCACTTTATTTATTTTTTGACGCGAACTCTAGCAAGTTGAGCAGGCTACGGACTTCGACGCCACGCTTAACATTATTTTCAATTCCTTAGGCCAAAATATCGTCAACATTTTGAACGGGTCACAATAAACTTATCGTGTCTTTAATAAATATACTCGATTTTAAAGCTATAAGCTGTTTTATTAATTGGTTTCTTTCATTTACATTTTACCAGCTTCGACAGAAAATTAACTTGAAATCGGAAACTAAACTTCTAAAAGTTACCTTAATTTTCATGTTGTATCTAAACTGGATCAAATATGTCAAAATTAAACATTTAAACAAACGAAACACAATCTGCTGGGCAAACAGCCAGATGGTCCTAGGGAGATCGGCTCCTTAGACAAATTTTGGCCCACAGTAGAAAAATTCAAGCTCCGCTTGTAAGCATGTTATTTCAACGGTTTACTCTACCTAAAATGATTTTGGCCCTTCAAGCAGGCTGAGCTAGCAACGAGTCCGGATTGTGCCAACAATGTTGCTTCGGGATTTATTTAAACATCTCTGGATCAAAATTGAATCGCATGCTTATATCTGAAGCAAAAGCTTCAACTGACAAACACGATCTTAGGCAACACCTTTTTTGAGTAGCGTAATACTTTTGATCACGTAAGGCGCCGTCCGTCATGGCGCGGTATCGTGCGAATTTACTCACGAACGATACCGTACGGGAACGGACAGTGACGGACGGTGCCAGCGAACAGACGTCGTTACACGACAAGTATAGAGCCCTCTTACTTTGCCTTTCACACCTGTTTTTCCATATTTTTATTTAGTGTCGAAGTAGTTATGAATTTTCAAACGTAGGATATACGTCAAAATTAGCTAAAAAGTTTACTTTAAAACATTTATACGCTTCGTTTTTGCTGCCAAATTCAACCTGTCTTTTTTAAACATTTTATCTGGACTGAATAGATACGCTCGTCAGGGGATGAAATTAAATAAACAAATAAATACGCAAAGATGAAAATCAAACCAAAAAACGATATATATATTTATTTATATATATATATGTATGTATAATGTATATATATGTATAATGTATATATATATAACCAATTTGCACGGAATAATAAATGTATATACCCCAAATTTCAAAAAAACCAAAAAACTGTACCAGCCTAAACATAACCTTCTTGATTCTAAATTGCCAAAACATTAATATCTCGCTCTCTACGCCAAATCGCTGCAAACTTTTTCATCAGGTTAAAACACCGTTACACGAGGCTGTACATGTCGGAGTTCAAATCTGGCTACTCCCCTGTTCTCCAATACAGCATATACCAAAAAGAACTTTTAGGTATATAAACTGAAAAATGACTGTCAGGAAACAGTAAAGTTGTATGTTTTTGAAGTTTTGAACATGTAAACAAAGTTACAGTTGTTACTCTGTACGTTATGCTACCAATTTACAACAAAACTACTTTTCTGTGGTTTTATTTAGTCAAGGTAAGGCGGTATATTTGGTTTTTGGTAATTTACTAGCAATTTCGCCAGCTTTAACGATTTATTTTTACACAGTTGGGCTCCGATATCCGGGAATTTGGATATGAGAAATATCCGGATATGTCCGAAATAAAATATATATCCAGATGTCCGTTTACCATGCGGCATCGAACAAGTTCTGTCCAATGTGTACAACAGGGCCGCAGCAGTAGTATAAGCATAATTCTAAGCCTAGGTCTAAACCTAAGCCTAAGCCTAAATGTAAGGATGAGCCTATTCCTTAGCCTAAGCCTAAGCCTAAGCAAAACAGTTAGCCTAAAGCTTAAAGTGACTCTATTACAGCCCCGCCGGCAAACGATTCGGCCTGTTCTATACATGGGTCCAAGTTCTGAAAAGCAGCAAATTTAAGCTTATATCACAGACTTTATCTGAATAAAAACGTGTTTGAAATAAATTTCTATAAGGTTCAAATCCTGAAAATTATTATGATTTATATTTCAAACCTTGGATGATGATGTCAAGATTTTTGACTAAAAACACTGCAAACCAATAATACGTTCTACTACAGGATGACCTTGTGATAAATAATTTTGAACTAAAATCTTTAGTGTGACATAGGTATCGCGAAAAGACGTACTGTAGTGACCCGAATACGAGGGAAGACTGATATTTATTTGGCCTCTCCAGAGGGCACCCCTATGTTATTTCGATTACGGATTGTTACTTATTTTTAATCCGCCCTTCGTTACTGATATATATTCGGTATTACAATGATCCGTTCAACTGAAAGTTGAATTGTCTTGTATCAAACGCTTAAGCAATAATGCAAGGTTATGCTTAAGAACGTACTTTCGAAACTTAAATATGTTTTAAAGTTTCGAACTCACTCTATTTGGTGCTGGTGTCATTTATGCACCACAGTTTGTGATACTTGACGGTTATGGACTCTAATTATGGTTTAGGAACGCTATCCGCTTACGGACTCTTATTAGAGATTCGGACTCCTAATGATTGGGACTCAAAATGGGGACCCTCTAACTACCCCTCTTATTCGGGTCACTACAGTATCTCACGATGACGCCGTATCATCCGACAATTTCATAACACGATAATTGAATTCATGCACAGCGAAATTCTTCAAGCTGTTTCGGCCCAAAGTATTAAACAACACCGTGACAGTAGTTTTAGAATATTCCTCAGCATTTAGCCTTAGAGTTAGGATAAGCCTACACCTGAGCCTAAGCCTACGCAATGACTTATATAATTAGACAAAATTGTTATGTTGAACTAATATTCGGGTCGTTGACACACTTGGCCCAAGCGCTAGAAATTTGTGAATGGAAAAATTTTCAGCTACAGTCTTCAACGTTAAATATTTTGCTGTGAAGTTAAGCACATGTAACGATCAGGCGCGGAACGTATTTCTGCGGGACTGCAATACTATATTAAGCTTATCTTTAGACTATTTTTTGTTTAGGCTTAGGCTTAGGTTTAGTGTAAGCTCATGTTAACGCGTAGGCTTAGGCTTACAAATACTCTCAAAAGCTTAAACTTAAATTATAGCTTAAGTAAACTTGAATATTAGTTTTAGTAAAACTTCAATGGCTGGACAGGCTAACTAAACTAGAATTTTAAGTTTTACTTAAACTAACGTGTTTTGGCCCATGTTTTTAAGTTTACCACGAGTTTAAGTAAACTTATTTTTAGTCTATAAGTAACAAGTGCAGCCCAGAAATTGCATGTATTCGTTAAGTTTAGTTTAAACTGAAAATATGTAAGGTTTTAAAATGCGTTTAAGCGTAAATCTGCGTGTTAGTTTAGTTAATCTACAAAGTTAGTTTAATACTGTCGAATTACCTTAGGCTTAAATCAAGTTAGTTTATGCTTTTAGAAAGTACGGTTATACTACAGTTACGGTCCCGTTGCATACACTGGCCTGAACTTATAATATGAAAAAACAGGCGTAAAAGGTACATAACTTAATTCCTTTTACGCCTGTTTTTTCATAGTTATATAAGTTCAGGCCATTGTGTGCAAACGGACATAACTATCATATAACATCTAAAAAGCATAAACTAACTTGATTTAAGCCTAAGTTGATATTTATTGATATTTATCATAACTAAACTAACACGCAATTTAAACACAATTTAAACCTTACATATTTTTAGTTTAGACTAAACGAGATACATGGAGCGTCTAGCTAGCTATATTTACTATAGACTAAATTTATAAAGTTCGTGGTAAATTTATAAATTTCCAAAATTTACATTTAGTTAGTGAACTTAAGAAATTTCTAACATCACCCTGTCCAGCCATTGAAGTTTTACTAAAATTAATATTAGAGTTACTAAGCTATGACTTTTGCAAGTTATTTGTAAGCCTTACACATTAATTTACACTAAACTAAGCCTAAACAAAAATAGTAATAAGCTTAATATGGTGCTGCAGTCCACAATACATTTTGCAGCCTCATAGGTACATGTGCTTAATATAAGCAAAAATTTTCCATTAGTTCTAGCGCTTGGCCAATGTCAAATATTGTCTAATTATATAGTCCATTCAGTAGGCTTAGGCTATGTATTACCTAACTCTAAGGCTGATGTGAGAATATCTAAAAGTTTCTGTCACATATTTTAATATTTGGCCCAAACAGCTGAAGGATTACATACATGAATTGCAATTATTAGTATATGAAATTGTACAAAAATAATACACATATAGTAATATATTAAGTAGCCCAGTAGGCTACTGAGTCCCAATCACTTAGGTGGAGTCTTAATAAGAGTCCATTAAGCAAATAGTAGGTGAAGTATAACCATTCATTGTCACCAATAGAATCATGACACCAAGCCAAATAATACATCAAAAGTTAGACATATTTTAGTTTCAAAATTCTAATGTACACTATATTTACACTATACTTAACATTTGGGTACAGATTCAACTACCTAGAATAAGTATATTTTTCCCAATTGTATATTTTCAGTAACCAAAATTCTAATGTAACAACCATTAATAGGGTACCCAATTATAAAAAGCCAAATAATACCTAGACTACCTATCAGATTCACAGATTCATTCTAGCTAATACCTAATGTACACTAAAGATTTTAGTTAGACTACCTAGAATAAACGTATTATAGTTTGATGTACAGTAAAGTCTAACATCCTCACTAAGTCTCAGTAACATTCACAGAACTTTATACACTATTTGATAATTTCAATTGGTATATGAACTCAAAGTTCCTACTAAACTTGAACCGTACTAACAGGCGAAATTATTGCACAGCTAATAGAGTCAGCTTAAGCTTTCACTAATACTTCTTCACTTAGCTTGGCTAAGGGATAGGCTCATCCTTACATTAGGCTTAGGCTTAGCTTTGGTCTTAGGCTTAGAATTATGCTATTACTGCTGGCCCATATTTGAAACTATTATCACATGGCTGAATTTGAAACATTCTGGAATTTTATTTTCGGAAACATATCCGGAATATTCATATCCGAATTATCAGAAGAGCCCGACAATTGAATGGTTAAACGCGAAATTGTCATAAAGTACAAAAACCAAATATACACTACGCAGAAAAGTAGTTTATTTGTAAATTGGTAGCATAATAACTAACTTACAGAGTAACAACTGTCATTTATTTACATGTTCAAAAGTTCAAAAACGTACAACTTACTGTTTCCTGACAGTCAATTTTTCAGTTTATATACCTAAAAGTTCTTTGGTATATGCCTGTATTGGAGAACAGGGAAAATCCTTCTCAAACTCAAACAATGTACAGCCTAGTGTAACATCCTTTTAACCTGATGAAAGTTTGCAGCGATTGGCGTAGAGCGAAAAACTAATGTTTTTCACAATTTAGAATAGGAGAAGGTATTTAGCTAGTCTAGCTTTTTGGTTTTTTTTTGAAATTTGGGGTATTATATTTATTATTCCCGTCAACTGGTTATATATATATACATTATACATACATATATATATATAAATAAATATGTATCGTTTTTTGGTTTGATTTCATCTTTTTTTGCGTATTTATTTGTTTATTTAATTTCATCCCCTGACGAGCGTTGTATTCGCTGCAGATAAGATGTTCAATTCAAATTTGGCAGCAAAAACGAAGCGTAAAATGTTTAAAGTAAACTTTTTTAGGCTCATTTTAACGTTATATATTACGTTTGAAATTCATAACTACTTTCGAAGACACTAAATAAAAATATGGAAACACAATAATAAGATTCTTATAGCGTCTCTATATTTCGCTGACCAAAATGCATCATTGTCACTTTCCCGTACACATATAGTTCAGTAAGTGATCACACATAATACATAACGGAGAAGTTAGGCCTACGTGATCAAAATTATACGCTACTCAAAAAAGGGTGTTGCCTAAGATAATATTTTGTAAGTTGGACTTTGTTGCAGACATGCAATTTGATTTGATCCAGATGTTTAAATAAATACAAACAACATTGTGGCACAATCCGGACTCACTTACTATAAAGGCCAAAAGTAGTTTTTAGTAGATCAACATTTGAAATAACATGCTTAAGCAAAGACTTTTGAATTTTTCTACTATAAGCCAAAAAGTATTCTAACAATCTCATAAACCATATTCATGTTTGCCAGTTGTGTTTCAGTTTTTGTGTTAAATGTTTAATTTTGACATATTTGATACGTCCAATTCAACATGAGTTAAGGTAAGTTTTCAAAGTTTAGGTTTCCCAATTTCTAATTTTTCTATCAAATTCATTAAATATATTTAATAAAATTCCCACTATAGCTAATACAGTATATTTATTAGAATAATTTATAACCCGTACAATGTTCATAATTTTTGCACCTAAATTCTAATGTAGCATCAAATTCCCACTATATTTTCATTAGAGTCACTAAATGAATAAATTGATAAATTCACATAGCTAAAAAGTGTAATTTAATACATGCTAAATTCTAATTTATAGATTCACCTATCCATTATAAACATATATTGATCTATATTTGGAATCATAATAGTATATTTTCACCATAATTTAATAGGTTTAAGAATAACGAAGTGTCCATACATATGTAGAATTTAAACAGAATAAAAATGTATCAAAATCCTACACTAAATTCCAAGCTAACCATTCATTAGAAACCCAGAATCACCTAGACTGGTGAATAAGTACACCATTTAATACACGCCTATGCCTAAGCATAAATTATTATCCTCAGTATACATATACAATTACTTTACTCTCATTGCTCTAATTCAGCCTCAAAATGTATTGAAATTGTACAAAATTTTCTTGCATACATATAACAAATTTTTAAATTATTCATTTTAGTTATTTTTGTGCATTCATGCATTATTACATACAGTTTCACTCAATTTTGCTGGCTTCATTCTTCTACACATTTAACATTTTAGCTCCTAAAAGGATATTGCTTTGCACTACATACTGCAGAGTGATAATCAAATTAATTGACCAATGAAACCCAATCTTCACATAATTCTGTTTCCAAAATTAAATTCGCCACAAAACATTGTGAAAACTAGAAAATCGTCAAAATGGACAGACTATATTTTACTCTCTGTGGCTTCACCAGAAAATGGAGCATATTTCAGCCCAATTATTTTACTCTCTGTGGCTTCACAGCTATATTTTACTCTCTGTTTCTTCACAATATATTTTACTCTCTGTGGCTTCACCATTCTAATATATTTTACTCTCTGTGGCTTCACAGTATATTTTACTCTCTGTGGCTTCATAGTATAATTTAACACACTATATTTTTTATATAACTCACTGTGGCAATTCACCATATATTTTACTCTCTGTGGCTTCACACTATATTTTACTCTCTGTGGCTTCACAGTATATTTCTTTCTATTTTACTCTCTGCCAAATATATTTTACTCTCTGTGGCTTCACCACTATATTTTACTCTCTGTGGCTTCACCAATATATTTTACTCTCTGTGGCTTCACACTATATTTAATTATTCTCATTTGGCTTAACATATATTTTCTCCACTATATTTTACTATCTGTGGCTTAACCTTATATTTTACTCTCTGTGGCTTCACCATATATTTTACTCTCTGTGGCTTCACAGTATATTTTACTCTCTA